>CM039128.1:22181172-22629495 GCA_022036555.1 Microstegium vimineum | reverse complement strand
AATAATTCTCGTCTCGAAATCAAAAAAGAGAGGCAAGAGCAAAATGCGAAGAACACAAGCAAACGAGAGACGTACCGCCGGGTCAACCTGGGCAGAAAATACCGAAAACCGAGAACCCAACCGAATTTACCAAGAATCGAACCGAATTTACCGAAACCGAAAAAATCGGTTCCAGGTTCGGTGAAGGACCGAGAACGGCGACCAGAGGGGGGTGAATGGGAGCCTCAAATTTCACTCGGAAATATTCGGGCCACTCTTCCCAAAAACCAAACCCAGTTGCTGGGTGCTCAAAGTTCACCGGTAGTGGAGAAAAACTCACCGGAAACCCCCAAGAAGAGTTAACAACCCCTATGAGAAAAAGGCAAGAGTTCCAAGCAAATCAGTCAGAAAAGCAGGCGACGGACACTGGAAGACTGTGCGACGGACGCTCCAGGGCAGGCCGTCGGACGCTGGCGACGGACGCTTAGGCGAGCGTCCATCGGCCTTCCAGAGAGCCTGACAGAGACTGAAAAACTACCGAGGCGACGGACGGTCGGCGTCGAACGCTGTGGAGATCGTCCATCGGCCTACCTGAGAGCAAAACAAAACTGCACAGTGCACAAGACGTGATGAACGCTGAGCGACGGACTCTGAAGAGCGTCCGACGCCAAAACCGAAAGACGCAGACAAGCCGAGCGACGGATGCTGACGTCAGCACGTACTAGCGTCCGACGCAAAACTCTCGGAGCATCCGACGCCCCCGACAGAAACGTAGAAACCTCGAAAAGTGATTTTCTCTTCGCCAAAACTTCCCAAATCCTAACCAAAAAATCTCCACTTGCAACCCAACTTGGTAGGCATGTTTCTAGTGCTATGGAGGAGCTATCCCGAAGAAATCATTGCTCAATTTGGTGAGGATTGAAGGGAAACGAGGATTTGGGGGAAAAGGAGCAAGAACGAAGAACACCGCAAATAAATCGCCCGATCTGTGTGCTCGTGAGGTTTTAGGAAAATTCCTTCGGTGCAAAGATGCTCCTCACGAGTACCAAGAACTTGGTTCAAACGGATTTGAGAGAGCTACTCCCTACAAAGAGAAATCATCTCGGGAAAAAGAGAGAGCAAGAGCAAAACACGAAGAACACAAGCAAAACGGGGACACGGTCAAGAAATCGAGGCCACCATGGCTTACGGAGGTTACGGCCTCCGATTCCTAGCAATAAACTCAAGTTCTTACAGAGGTTGGTGAAATCAACCTAGGGATCTCATGAACTAGAGAGAGGGTAGAGAGAGAGTTGGGGAAAAATAACTAGGGTTCAAGAGATGGGATGAGGGATACCCCTTCACCCCCTACTTATCGGGCTTTGGCTATTTCCCAAAGACCCCCCTAGATACATTGAGTGAACTACCTAGCCTAAGCATTGCAGTCCAAGCTCCAGAAAATATCTCCCGCATTTTGAATGGACGGCCCCGCTTCCTGCCAGGAGTTGCCGTCGCCTCGACGCAACCTCCAGGTGTAACACCCTAAAATTTGAATAGCAAATTAGATTTTAATTTGATTTGAATTTGATTTAATTTCAAGTATTTTTGTGAAGCATAGAATTAAATATATAAAACTAAAATTAAATTATCATGTTAGGGTTCACATGGTTGTGCATTGCATGCTCTTGCATTGTTTTTGGGTGACTTGGTTTTCAAAGCCTTGAAAAGAATTTCAAAATCTATATTCGAAAATCGATTTGCAAATTTCAGAAAAAGAAAATCAAAAGCAAATGGGAAACACTGTTCCTATGCTCAATCTGGCCCAGAAGGCCTAGCTCCTCGGCCCAGCTCATCCGCGCCTCTCCTCTCTCTTTCACTGCGGAGCGACCCCACTTGTCGGCGCGCCCGCTTTCTTCTCTCCCTCTCTCTCTGTTTCACTGTCACCCCTGGCCCGCACGTCAGTCCTCCCTTCCCCTTCTCCCTCCTCTGCCGAGTCCGAGCGGGACTCCGCCGTGAAGCGCCGCGACGCCGCGTCCTCTCCGCGGCCACCTCCTCCGCGTGCCGCGCTTCTTCCTTCCTCCCACTAACGCCGTGGCCCCGGCTGTCACCTCCCTCTCCTCCCTCTTCTGTTCGTGTCCGGAGCGGACACCGCCGCCGCGTCGACGCCGCATCCGGTAACCGCCACCCGCGCGTCTCGCGCCCCTTGCTCGGGTCCGGTGCGGACTCTATCTCGGCTGCCATATATAGCGCCACCCTCGTGCCGTTCCATCCCATCTTCTTCGAGCTCTTGGACCACCACAATCGCAGCAGAGCAGCCGCCGCGTTCCGCCGATCCGCCGTCGAACGAACGCCGTTCCGCGCCGTCGACTGCTCCAAACGTTTCACCGAGCCGCGCATCAGCATCACGTGAGCGCCGAACGCGTTATCTCCCTCATCTCCCTCGCCCCTGCGCTCTGTCCAACTCCGCCGCCGTACACCGTTGTCGCACCGCCGCGGTTCATCGTCGTCCGCCCTCCTCCATCACAACCAAGCCCCGCAGAGGCCACCGATAGCTTCGCCGTGCTCCCCGCATGCTCCCTGCGTCTTCTTCCGGTCGAATTAGGGCACCAGTGCCCTAACCGCCGAGTTCCGCATGTCCGCCGCCGCTGTGCTGCGTCAATGGCGTCTCCCGTCCATCCCCGAGTCTCGCCTTGGCCCCAGACGAACTCGCGATGCCATCCTCGGTCTCTCGGTGCATTCGGATTTGAAAACAGGGCACCGCAGAGCCCTAACTCCCTCGCGCCGCCGTGCTCTGGCCGCCGGCCATGGCCACCGCCGCGTCGCTCTGCTCTGAACCGAGGAAGAACCGCCGTAGCCCCCCCCCCCTTCTAATCTCCATCATCCATCTGTGATCCAACGGTTCACGTGAGCCGATACCCCTTCGCCTGCCTCTTTTGCTAAAGAGCCCCTGCTCTTTTCCCCCTCTCAACCCGCAGTCCCGTAGACGTACTTCAGTAATACGTTTTTCCATCGGGAAAAACGTATTTCCTTTTCTGAGTTTGTTTTATTCCGAAAATAAATAAAACCCTAATCCCTTTTTATCTCTAATCTTCAAATGCTTATATTTTCTTCGTTTCTAATCCAAATCGACCCGTTCGAGTTGCGTTAGATCCGTATTTTCATGCTCTATCCAGTAGTATAGGTTTCACCTATGTTAAGTACTTTTGAAAATCAGAGAAAATTACTTTGCTTTTGCTAAACCTATCTCTCTTTAAAATCTCGTTTTATCTCTAACTTCTTCGTTTTAGATCCGATTAGGGTGATTCTCGTATCTCCGTGATCGTAGTAAAGTATAGATCTGTTTTATAACCTTTTCAAAGTCTTTCAATTATTTATGGTGTAATGTTCTGATCATGTCTTGTTTCCTTCGTGTTTGATTGTCGGATGATTGCGTGGTGATGTTGATCGAGTACAGCCGGTGAGATCTTCGTTGACCAAGAGTTCTTTGCAGCAGATCAGGATCACCAAGAGCTTTGGAATCAAGGCAAGTTTAACATGGGATCATCCTTGTTACCTATTCACCATAATTCAATCTAGTCATATTGCATGTGTCTAATTTGATTCCTATTAGATCTATACCATAGCTTTGTTATCCTTTACCTTGTCACCATGGGTTTATATGCATATGGGTAGCTTTGCTATGCTTTACAATAATGGATCTTGAGATGAATCTTGACTAATGACATATGCAACAATGAGATAAAATTTGCTTTTGTAGCAACATGGAATAGGACCCCGCTGTAGGGCAAAAGCTGGGATTTCTAATACAACCACGAGTGCTATAATGGCTCTGGCTTTAGTCAAGTATAAAGATTCGTACTAGCATGTTGGCAGTTCGTGAAAGGCACCATTGCCGAGCTGGTTGCAGGGCATGTTCCAGGGTGGTTACCGTTTGAGAGGTACCATCGAGTGGAGGCTTTGTATACCCCTTGCCCGTGGGTCCGTAGGGTCTATCAACATGTTAGGAAGACTTTTGAAAGACTTCATAGTGTTCCCTGCCCGCTCACCTCGGCAGTGTTATGGGACTAGCTATCCCGGGCATCTGGGTAACATGGCTTGTGGGTAAAGTGTATAACCTCTGCAGAGTGTAAATCTATCATGATAGCCGTGCTCACGGTTACGAGCGGCCTGGAAAACTCACAGTGTAGATGATCATGTTGTTTAATGGTTAATGATGCTTATTAATATTATCATGTGGTTATTAATTGGGCTATGCATAACTAAAGCTAAGTGTTGGTAAAACTTGACCAAGTTAAAAGCAACCGCAGTACAGCCAGTGTCAACCTTTTGAGCTTCATAACCCTATGTTACTCTTGCTGAGTACATAAGTGCTCACTCTTGCTTTCTCAACCCCTTCAGATGGCTATGAAGGCTACCGTGAGGAGTACTAGGCTAGTGGTCAACCAGTCGGCGTTCCCTGTGAAGTGGAGCTTCGTCGCGAGAGTTATCTTTATATTCCGCTGTTATGTTATTTAAATATTATTCGTTATGTAATAAACACTCGGTGATGATATTATTTAAAGATTTGTCGGCTTATGTGTGTGATTGATCTCTGGGCACACATGAGTTATTCATATTCAATTTTATCCTTAAAATTGGGTGTGACAAATTGGTATCAGAGCAAGTGTTGACTGTAGGACGCCAGCCTAGTTAGAATGGTCTTCTTACCTTCTCTTTTCTTGCATATATCCTTGCATATATATATTTGCTCAAACTGTTTATGCTACACTTGACTTATTCTATTGTGAAAATGTTGTTCTAATCTACCTGTATCTTGTCTTGGTTAAAGATGCCTGCTCTTCGCCGATCAGCTCGTCTCAGCTCCAGTGAACGTGTACCTCCGCCACAGGCTCCTGAACCACAAGCTACAATGGAGGAGTCCCAAGAAGAACCAGTGGAGGAAATCCATGAAATCTCCAGCAGCGAAGAGTACCAATGGGGAGCAAGTCCCCTTTACCCAAGAGTTGTTTCCCCTACTTCTGATGCTGTCTTTGAAAACCTGCCAGAAGAACCCGGGTGGATCCGCACCAAGTATATCCGCGGAGGAGCGAACAGCAGTTACGCCCACTCCCAACTGGTAGAACTTGTGGGAGAATGCCACCCCGGACCTGAAGTTGCAACAATGTACACCTGCAAGGAATACAAGCACCCCCTCGCCAATACCTATTGGAAGGCAAAGGTATACATCTGTGGGAGTGCTGGTGCGCAAGCAGCGGAACGAGTGGACTATACCTTTCACAGCTGCGTTGCACATCCAACCATCGAAGCAAGCATGAAGGATGCAGCATTCTGTGCATACATGGCTATCCACAACAAGTTCAGAGATAGGGTTGCCAACACCCGACGTCGCTTCATCCCTCGCTTCGATGCGGAGCAGGGTTGGATCACCCTCGACCCTAGTGATGAAGGTGGCCCCGTTCTCAATGAGCTCGTCGACTTCGTCCAAGAAATGATGAGTATGTATGAACATCTTCTGGTGGAAACAATGATGCTACGCAAGGAGCTCAAACACAGCTATCAACAGCAAGATGAACTCCGTGAAGAGTTTGGGTTGCCTCCAAACTTCAAAAAGATCAAGAAGTGTTAGGGTTAGGAATCCCCTTTATAGTTAATCGTTAGATCGTGAGTCGTGTGTGCTAGTGTTTATCTAAGTGTTTAGTTGCTTGTGCTTTTGCTAATGTGTGAGTTGGATCTTTGTAATGATTGTTGAGGTTGTGGGCCTGTCCACAACACTCATAGCTTAGGTTGGGTTCTCAAAGATCTTAATAAATAAAGTTGCAGTTTTCTTTAATCTGTCTTTTTCAGACCTCCATGTCTTGTTAACTTTGCTCTTTTAAATATGCACGTCCTAAAATCACCAAAAATTAACCCAAATCAGTAGACTTCCTTATCTTTCCATGGCTTCAAGAATCACCTTAATATCTGTTCGGAGTTAAGAGAAACAATTCCTGCAAGTTGATGTTTCTGCGCAGTTTGGTAATCTGGACAGATCTGTTTAATCACAGTTTATGACTAAGTTAATGTCAGAATCAGAAAAAGTCAGATTTATGAAAGTTGTAGATAATTTCTTTATATTTCCAACCATGTAAGGTTTGCCTATGTTTGAGTTCGGGAACTTCAGATATGACTGTTTTTCTAGACTGCTGTTGTTCTGAAATCCAGAAAAGTTGCAGATTCGTCCCGTGTCAGGTTCTAAATTTGTTCTTATGATATATATGTGACAGATGCCTCGCACCAGGACTAACTCTGGATCCAACACCAGTGACAACAACAACCAGCACCCTATACCTCCACCACCTATGATGACCCCGGAACAGATGCAAGTTCAGATGATGCAGACAATGCAAGCCATGATGCAGTTCATGCAGAATCAACCCCATCAACCTGTTGGAGCTCCACCTGTCAACAAGCGGAGGGAATTTCTACAAGGACACCCTCCTGTCTTCTCTCATGCTAGTGATCCGTTGGAGGCGGATGATTGGTTGCGTGCGGTGGAGAAGCAACTCAACATCGCACAGTGCAATGACCAAGAGAAGGTGTTGTATGCTTCTGGTCAACTTCAAGGTGCAGCACAGACTTGGTGGGAAACGTATCAAGATGCTCGCCCCGACAATGCCCCAGCTATCACTTGGGAAGAGTTTTCCCGGGATTTCAAGGCATGCCACATTCCAGAAGGAATCATAGAGCTGAAGCAAGAAGAATTCAGAAATCTTCGGTTGGGACAGATGTCAGTCAGCGAATACCATGACAAGTTCTCGCAGCTAGCTCGCTATGCACCCAATGAAGTAAGGGATGATGCTGATAAGCAGCATCTCTTCTTGAAGGGAATCTACTATGATCTCCGGTTGCAGCTGAAGGGTAATACTTACCCGAATTTCCAATCCCTGGTGAATTGTGCCATCGTCCTGGACAATGAACGCAGGGAGATGGACAAGAAGAGGAAGCTTAGGGGACAAGGTTCTGGAAGCAACACTCGCCAGCGTCCCAACTATCCTCAGCAGGGTTACCAGCAGAGGTACCAAGGCTCATCCAACTTTGGGAACCGTAACCCGAACCAGCAACGTCCGCCATTCCAGCAGCAAGGTGGTTACTCAGCACCTCGTCAAGGCTCATCCAGCAGTACCCCAGTAAAGGCTAATGTTCCCCACACCCCCACTAAGTGCTTTGCTTGTGGTGAAACCGGGCACATCTCCTACAACTGCCCCAAGAAGCAGAATCAGTTGAACCCCCCAAGCCAGAGTAGCAACAACCAAAGGGGAAGGAACCAACCACCACCCCATGGAAGGAGTGTGAACCATGTCTCCGCGGAAGCAGCTCAGGAAGCGCCAGAAGTAATGATGGGTACGTTCCAAGTCAACTCCATCCCCGCTTCTGTTCTTTTTGATTCTAGAGCATCGCATTCTTTCATATCACAAACTTTTGTTAGAATGCATGGCATACCTATGTTAGCAATGCAAAATCCTATAATTGTGAATTCACCGGGTGGGGTTATGAGAACCGATTGTTACTGTCCATCGGTTACTGTTGCTCTAAAGGGAATAGACTTTAAAGCTAGACTTACAGTGTTGAGGACCGCTGGAATTGATGTCATTTTGGGTTTGGATTGGATGAAGAAATATAGCGCAGTGATTCAGTGTGATAAGAAGATAGTTGAGTTGTCTACACCTACAGGGAACAGGATCAGTGTTGATGTGATTATGGAACCTCCACCGACAGCCGCCGTCAATCAGCTTGAGGAGAACGACAACCCAACAGATAGGGTTGTGGATGAATTTCCAGATGTATATCCAGAAGACTTGCCAGGTATGCCTCCTGATCGTGACATTGAATTTATAATTGAGTTATTACCTGGAACTGCACCTATAGCTAAAAGACCATATAGGATGGGAATAAAAGAACTAGAAGAACTTAAGAAACAAATTAAAGAGTTGTCGGATAAAGGTTTTATTCGTCCCAGTTCTTCCCCTTGGGGTGCACCGGTTATCTTTGTTGACAAGAAAGATGGCAGTCAGCGGATGTGTGTTGATTATCGGTCACTCAATGAGGTCACTATCAAGAACAAGTACCCTTTGCCCAGAATCGATGATTTGTTTGATCAGTTGAAAGGTGCTTGTGTGTTCTCCAAGATTGATCTTCGGTCTGGTTATCATCAGTTGAAGATTCGTGCTTCAGATGTTCCCAAAACAGCATTCACTACAAGATATGGATTGTATGAATATGCGGTGATGTCGTTTGGTCTTACCAACGCACCTGCATACTTCATGTATTTGATGAACAAGGTTTTTATGGAATACCTAGATAAATTTGTGGTGGTATTTATTGATGATATTCTGATCTACTCCAAGAATGATGATGAGCATGCTGAACACTTGAGATTGGTACTGCAGAAGCTCAGAGAGCACCAGTTGTATGCAAAAAGAAGTAAGTGTGAATTCTGGTTGAAGGAAGTTTCTTTTCTTGGCCATGTTGTGTCTAATGGTGGAATATCAGTTGATCCTAGTAAGGTGGAAGATGTACTGAATTGGAAACCCCCAACCAATGTCAGTGAGATTCGCAGTTTTCTTGGTTTAGCTGAATATTATAGAAGGTTTATTGAAGGATTCTCTAAGCTAGCTAAACCTATGACCGCGTTGCTTGAGAAGGATGCTAAGTTTGTTTGGTCAGAGAAGTGTCAGACGAACTTTGAAGAACTGAAAAAGAGATTGACTACAGCTCCTGTGTTGACCTTGCCAGACTTGAGTCAGAAGTTCTCTATCTATTGTGATGCCTCTCGTCTTGGTTTGGGTTGTGTGCTGATGCAAGAAGGAAGAGTTGTTGCGTATGCTTCGCGGCAACTGAGGAAGCATGAGTTAAATTATCCGACTCATGACTTGGAGTTAGCAGCTGTGGTTCATGCATTGAAGATATGGAGACACTATCTTATCGGTCATAAGTGCGACATCTACACCGACCATAAGAGCTTGAAGTATATCTTTACTCAATCAGATCTGAATTTGAGACAACGTCGTTGGTTGGAACTGATCAAGGACTATGACCTTGATGTTCACTATCATCCCGGTAAAGCCAATGTGGTGGCCGATGCTCTTAGCAGGAAAAGTTATTCTAATGGGATTCGGACGATACCTATGCCGGAAGAATTGTGTGCTGAACTTGAGCACCTCAACTTGAGCATTGTTGCTAATGTTATGGAGATGGTAGTGGAGCCTACTTTAGAAAAAGAGATTCGTGAGGGTCAGTTGCAAGACAAGAATCTGCAGTTGATAGTTGAAAACTTGAAGGAAGGAAAGTCACCAGGATTCCGGTTAGATGATAATGGTACACTATGGTATGGAAGGAGGATTTGTGTTCATGACATCAAGTCTATTCGACAAACGATTCTGCGAGAAGCTCATGAGTCAACCTATTCAATCCATCCTGGAAGTACTAAGATGTACTTAGATCTTAAAGAGAAGTATTGGTGGGTTGGATTGAAACGTGACGTGGCAGAATACGTGGCAATATGTGACACCTGTCAGAGGGTTAAAGCAGAACATCAGAGACCTGCCGGACTGTTGCAACCGATGAAAATACCTGAATGGAAGTGGGATGAAGTTGGTATGGATTTCATAGTTGGGTTACCGCGTACTCAGAAAGGTTATGACTCAATCTGGGTCATAGTTGATCGCTTGACCAAGGTAGCTCACTTCTTGCCAGCTCGAACCACTTATACGGGAGCACAGTTAGCAGAGTTGTATATGGAAAGAATAGTATGCCAGCATGGAGTTCCAAAGAAGATCGTGTCAGATAGAGGGACCCAGTTTACTTCGCATTTTTGGAGGAAAGTGCATGATTCCCTTGGGACAGTGTTGAATTTCAGCTCAGCCTATCACCCTCAGACAGATGGACAAACAGAAAGAACTAATCAAGTGCTAGAAGATATGTTGAGAGCTTGTGCTTTGCAGTATGGTACCAGTTGGGATAAGTGTTTGCCCTATGCTGAATTCTCGTATAATAACAGTTACCAAGAAAGTCTTAAAATGGCACCGTTTGAAGCTTTGTATGGACGGAAGTGTAGAACTCCGTTGTTCTGGAATCAAACGGGAGAAACCCAAGTGTTTGGACCAGACGTTCTGAGAGATGCAGAAGAACAAGTCCGGGTAATCAGGGATAATCTGAAGATAGCACAGTCTCGACAGAAAAGTTACGCTGATAATCGAAGAAGAGATTTGTCTTTTGAGATCGGTGATTACGTGTATCTGAAAGTATCACCTATGAGAAGTCTGAAACGGTTCAATATGAAAGGAAAGTTAGCACCCAGATATATTGGCCCGTTCAAGATTCTTGAGAGACGTGGAGAAGTTGCTTATCGGTTAGAGTTACCAGAAAGTTTGTCAGGAGTTCACGATGTGTTTCACGTATCTCAACTCAAGAAGTGTTTGCGAGTACCCGAAGAACAGTTACCTTTAGAAGAATTAACAGTTAAGGAAGATTTGACCAATGAGGAATATCCGGTTAAGATTTTGGAGACAGCTGAAAGAGTTACAAGGAGTAAAGTCATCAAGATGTGTAAAGTGCAGTGGAATCGGTATACGGAAGAAGAGGCCACTTGGGAAAGAGAGGAAGATCTAAGAAAAACCTACCCTCAACTCTTTAAGTAAGTAAAATCTGGGAATCTCGGGGTGAGATTCTTTTAAGGGGGGTAGATTTGTAACACCCTAAAATTTGAATAGCAAATTAGATTTTAATTTGATTTGAATTTGATTTAATTTCAAGTATTTTTGTGAAGCATAGAATTAAATATATAAAACTAAAATTAAATTATCATGTTAGGGTTCACATGGTTGTGCATTGCATGCTCTTGCATTGTTTTTGGGTGACTTGGTTTTCAAAGCCTTGAAAAGAATTTCAAAATCTATATTCGAAAATCGATTTGCAAATTTCAGAAAAAGAAAATCAAAAGCAAATGGGAAACACTGTTCCTATGCTCAATCTGGCCCAGAAGGCCTAGCTCCTCGGCCCAGCTCACCCGCGCCTCTCCTCTCTCTTTCACTGCGGAGCGACCCCACTTGTCGGCGCGCCCGCTTTCTTCTCTCCCTCTCTCTCTGTTTCACTGTCACCCCTGGCCCGCACGTCAGTCCTCCCTTCCCCTTCTCCCTCCTCTGCCGAGTCCGAGCGGGACTCCGCCGTGAAGCGCCGCGACGCCGCGTCCTCTCCGCGGCCACCTCCTCCGCGTGCCGCGCTTCTTCCTTCCTCCCACTAACGCCGTGGCCCCGGCTGTCACCTCCCTCTCCTCCCTCTTCTGTTCGTGTCCGGAGCGGACACCGCCGCCGCGTCGACGCCGCATCCGGTAACCGCCACCCGCGCGTCTCGCGCCCCTTGCTCGGGTCCGGTGCGGACTCTATCTCGGCTGCCATATATAGCGCCACCCTCGTGCCGTTCCATCCCATCTTCTTCGAGCTCTTGGACCACCACAATCGCAGCAGAGCAGCCGCCGCGTTCCGCCGATCCGCCGTCGAACGAACGCCGTTCCGCGCCGTCGACTGCTCCAAACGTTTCACCGAGCCGCGCATCAGCATCACGTGAGCGCCGAACGCGTTATCTCCCTCATCTCCCTCGCCCCTGCGCTCTGTCCAACTCCGCCGCCGTACACCGTTGTCGCACCGCCGCGGTTCATCGTCGTCCGCCCTCCTCCATCACAACCAAGCCCCGCAGAGGCCACCGATAGCTTCGCCGTGCTCCCCGCATGCTCCCTGCGTCTTCTTCCGGTCGAATTAGGGCACCAGTGCCCTAACCGCCGAGTTCCGCATGTCCGCCGCCGCTGTGCTGCGTCAATGGCGTCTCCCGTCCATCCCCGAGTCTCGCCTTGGCCCCAGACGAACTCGCGATGCCATCCTCGGTCTCTCGGTGCATTCGGATTTGAAAACAGGGCACCGCAGAGCCCTAACTCCCTCGCGCCGCCGTGCTCTGGCCGCCGGCCATGGCCACCGCCGCGTCGCTCTGCTCTGAACCGAGGAAGAACCGCCGTAGCCCCCCCCCCCCCCTTCTAATCTCCATCATCCATCTGTGATCCAACGGTTCACGTGAGCCGATACCCCTTCGCCTGCCTCTTTTGCTAAAGAGCCCTGCTCTTTTCCCCCTCTCAACCCGCAGTCCCGTAGACGTACTTCAGTAATACGTTTTTCCATCGGGAAAAACGTATTTCCTTTTCTGAGTTTGTTTTATTCCGAAAATAAATAAAACCCTAATCCCTTTTTATCTCTAATCTTCAAATGCTTATATTTTCTTCGTTTCTAATCCAAATCGACCCGTTCGAGTTGCGTTAGATCCGTATTTTCATGCTCTATCCAGTAGTATAGGTTTCACCTATGTTAAGTACTTTTGAAAATCAGAGAAAATTACTTTGCTTTTGCTAAACCTATCTCTCTTTAAAATCTCGTTTTATCTCTAACTTCTTCGTTTTAGATCCGATTAGGGTGATTCTCGTATCTCCGTGATCGTAGTAAAGTATAGATCTGTTTTATAACCTTTTCAAAGTCTTTCAATTATTTATGGTGTAATGTTCTGATCATGTCTTGTTTCCTTCGTGTTTGATTGTCGGATGATTGCGTGGTGATGTTGATCGAGTACAGCCGGTGAGATCTTCGTTGACCAAGAGTTCTTTGCAGCAGATCAGGATCACCAAGAGCTTTGGAATCAAGGCAAGTTTAACATGGGATCATCCTTGTTACCTATTCACCATAATTCAATCTAGTCATATTGCATGTGTCTAATTTGATTCCTATTAGATCTATACCATAGCTTTGTTATCCTTTACCTTGTCACCATGGGTTTATATGCATATGGGTAGCTTTGCTATGCTTTACAATAATGGATCTTGAGATGAATCTTGACTAATGACATATGCAACAATGAGATAAAATTTGCTTTTGTAGCAACATGGAATAGGACCCCGCTGTAGGGCAAAAGCTGGGATTTCTAATACAACCACGAGTGCTATAATGGCTCTGGCTTTAGTCAAGTATAAAGATTCGTACTAGCATGTTGGCAGTTCGTGAAAGGCACCATTGCCGAGCTGGTTGCAGGGCATGTTCCAGGGTGGTTACCGTTTGAGAGGTACCATCGAGTGGAGGCTTTGTATACCCCTTGCCCGTGGGTCCGTAGGGTCTATCAACATGTTAGGAAGACTTTTGAAAGACTTCATAGTGTTCCCTGCCCGCTCACCTCGGCAGTGTTATGGGACTAGCTATCCCGGGCATCTGGGTAACATGGCTTGTGGGTAAAGTGTATAACCTCTGCAGAGTGTAAATCTATCATGATAGCCGTGCTCACGGTTACGAGCGGCCTGGAAAACTCACAGTGTAGATGATCATGTTGTTTAATGGTTAATGATGCTTATTAATATTATCATGTGGTTATTAATTGGGCTATGCATAACTAAAGCTAAGTGTTGGTAAAACTTGACCAAGTTAAAAGCAACCGCAGTACAGCCAGTGTCAACCTTTTGAGCTTCATAACCCTATGTTACTCTTGCTGAGTACATAAGTGCTCACTCTTGCTTTCTCAACCCCTTCAGATGGCTATGAAGGCTACCGTGAGGAGTACTAGGCTAGTGGTCAACCAGTCGGCGTTCCCTGTGAAGTGGAGCTTCGTCGCGAGAGTTATCTTTATATTCCGCTGTTATGTTATTTAAATATTATTCGTTATGTAATAAACACTCGGTGATGATATTATTTAAAGATTTGTCGGCTTATGTGTGTGATTGATCTCTGGGCACACATGAGTTATTCATATTCAATTTTATCCTTAAAATTGGGTGTGACAAATTGGTATCAGAGCAAGTGTTGACTGTAGGACGCCAGCCTAGTTAGAATGGTCTTCTTACCTTCTCTTTTCTTGCATATATCCTTGCATATATATATTTGCTCAAACTGTTTATGCTACACTTGACTTATTCTATTGTGAAAATGTTGTTCTAATCTACCTGTATCTTGTCTTGGTTAAAGATGCCTGCTCTTCGCCGATCAGCTCGTCTCAGCTCCAGTGAACGTGTACCTCCGCCACAGGCTCCTGAACCACAAGCTACAATGGAGGAGTCCCAAGAAGAACCAGTGGAGGAAATCCATGAAATCTCCAGCAGCGAAGAGTACCAATGGGGAGCAAGTCCCCTTTACCCAAGAGTTGTTTCCCCTACTTCTGATGCTGTCTTTGAAAACCTGCCAGAAGAACCCGGGTGGATCCGCACCAAGTATATCCGCGGAGGAGCGAACAGCAGTTACGCCCACTCCCAACTGGTAGAACTTGTGGGAGAATGCCACCCCGGACCTGAAGTTGCAACAATGTACACCTGCAAGGAATACAAGCACCCCCTCGCCAATACCTATTGGAAGGCAAAGGTATACATCTGTGGGAGTGCTGGTGCGCAAGCAGCGGAACGAGTGGACTATACCTTTCACAGCTGCGTTGCACATCCAACCATCGAAGCAAGCATGAAGGATGCAGCATTCTGTGCATACATGGCTATCCACAACAAGTTCAGAGATAGGGTTGCCAACACCCGACGTCGCTTCATCCCTCGCTTCGATGCGGAGCAGGGTTGGATCACCCTCGACCCTAGTGATGAAGGTGGCCCCGTTCTCAATGAGCTCGTCGACTTCGTCCAAGAAATGATGAGTATGTATGAACATCTTCTGGTGGAAACAATGATGCTACGCAAGGAGCTCAAACACAGCTATCAACAGCAAGATGAACTCCGTGAAGAGTTTGGGTTGCCTCCAAACTTCAAAAAGATCAAGAAGTGTTAGGGTTAGGAATCCCCTTTATAGTTAATCGTTAGATCGTGAGTCGTGTGTGCTAGTGTTTATCTAAGTGTTTAGTTGCTTGTGCTTTTGCTAATGTGTGAGTTGGATCTTTGTAATGATTGTTGAGGTTGTGGGCCTGTCCACAACACTCATAGCTTAGGTTGGGTTCTCAAAGATCTTAATAAATAAAGTTGCAGTTTTCTTTAATCTGTCTTTTTCAGACCTCCATGTCTTGTTAACTTTGCTCTTTTAAATATGCACGTCCTAAAATCACCAAAAATTAACCCAAATCAGTAGACTTCCTTATCTTTCCATGGCTTCAAGAATCACCTTAATATCTGTTCGGAGTTAAGAGAAACAATTCCTGCAAGTTGATGTTTCTGCGCAGTTTGGTAATCTGGACAGATCTGTTTAATCACAGTTTATGACTAAGTTAATGTCAGAATCAGAAAAAGTCAGATTTATGAAAGTTGTAGATAATTTCTTTATATTTCCAACCATGTAAGGTTTGCCTATGTTTGAGTTCGGGAACTTCAGATATGACTGTTTTTCTAGACTGCTGTTGTTCTGAAATCCAGAAAAGTTGCAGATTCGTCCCGTGTCAGGTTCTAAATTTGTTCTTATGATATATATGTGACAGATGCCTCGCACCAGGACTAACTCTGGATCCAACACCAGTGACAACAACAACCAGCACCCTATACCTCCACCACCTATGATGACCCCGGAACAGATGCAAGTTCAGATGATGCAGACAATGCAAGCCATGATGCAGTTCATGCAGAATCAACCCCATCAACCTGTTGGAGCTCCACCTGTCAACAAGCGGAGGGAATTTCTACAAGGACACCCTCCTGTCTTCTCTCATGCTAGTGATCCGTTGGAGGCGGATGATTGGTTGCGTGCGGTGGAGAAGCAACTCAACATCGCACAGTGCAATGACCAAGAGAAGGTGTTGTATGCTTCTGGTCAACTTCAAGGTGCAGCACAGACTTGGTGGGAAACGTATCAAGATGCTCGCCCCGACAATGCCCCAGCTATCACTTGGGAAGAGTTTTCCCGGGATTTCAAGGCATGCCACATTCCAGAAGGAATCATAGAGCTGAAGCAAGAAGAATTCAGAAATCTTCGGTTGGGACAGATGTCAGTCAGCGAATACCATGACAAGTTCTCGCAGCTAGCTCGCTATGCACCCAATGAAGTAAGGGATGATGCTGATAAGCAGCATCTCTTCTTGAAGGGAATCTACTATGATCTCCGGTTGCAGCTGAAGGGTAATACTTACCCGAATTTCCAATCCCTGGTGAATTGTGCCATCGTCCTGGACAATGAACGCAGGGAGATGGACAAGAAGAGGAAGCTTAGGGGACAAGGTTCTGGAAGCAACACTCGCCAGCGTCCCAACTATCCTCAGCAGGGTTACCAGCAGAGGTACCAAGGCTCATCCAACTTTGGGAACCGTAACCCGAACCAGCAACGTCCGCCATTCCAGCAGCAAGGTGGTTACTCAGCACCTCGTCAAGGCTCATCCAGCAGTACCCCAGTAAAGGCTAATGTTCCCCACACCCCCACTAAGTGCTTTGCTTGTGGTGAAACCGGGCACATCTCCTACAACTGCCCCAAGAAGCAGAATCAGTTGAACCCCCCAAGCCAGAGTAGCAACAACCAAAGGGGAAGGAACCAACCACCACCCCATGGAAGGAGTGTGAACCATGTCTCCGCGGAAGCAGCTCAGGAAGCGCCAGAAGTAATGATGGGTACGTTCCAAGTCAACTCCATCCCCGCTTCTGTTCTTTTTGATTCTAGAGCATCGCATTCTTTCATATCACAAACTTTTGTTAGAATGCATGGCATACCTATGTTAGCAATGCAAAATCCTATAATTGTGAATTCACCGGGTGGGGTTATGAGAACCGATTGTTACTGTCCATCGGTTACTGTTGCTCTAAAGGGAATAGACTTTAAAGCTAGACTTACAGTGTTGAGGACCGCTGGAATTGATGTCATTTTGGGTTTGGATTGGATGAAGAAATATAGCGCAGTGATTCAGTGTGATAAGAAGATAGTTGAGTTGTCTACACCTACAGGGAACAGGATCAGTGTTGATGTGATTATGGAACCTCCACCGACAGCCGCCGTCAATCAGCTTGAGGAGAACGACAACCCAACAGATAGGGTTGTGGATGAATTTCCAGATGTATATCCAGAAGACTTGCCAGGTATGCCTCCTGATCGTGACATTGAATTTATAATTGAGTTATTACCTGGAACTGCACCTATAGCTAAAAGACCATATAGGATGGGAATAAAAGAACTAGAAGAACTTAAGAAACAAATTAAAGAGTTGTCGGATAAAGGTTTTATTCGTCCCAGTTCTTCCCCTTGGGGTGCACCGGTTATCTTTGTTGACAAGAAAGATGGCAGTCAGCGGATGTGTGTTGATTATCGGTCACTCAATGAGGTCACTATCAAGAACAAGTACCCTTTGCCCAGAATCGATGATTTGTTTGATCAGTTGAAAGGTGCTTGTGTGTTCTCCAAGATTGATCTTCGGTCTGGTTATCATCAGTTGAAGATTCGTGCTTCAGATGTTCCCAAAACAGCATTCACTACAAGATATGGATTGTATGAATATACGGTGATGTCGTTTGGTCTTACCAACGCACCTGCATACTTCATGTATTTGATGAACAAGGTTTTTATGGAATACCTAGATAAATTTGTGGTGGTATTTATTGATGATATTCTGATCTACTCCAAGAATGATGATGAGCATGCTGAACACTTGAGATTGGTACTGCAGAAGCTCAGAGAGCACCAGTTGTATGCAAAAAGAAGTAAGTGTGAATTCTGGTTGAAGGAAGTTTCTTTTCTTGGCCATGTTGTGTCTAATGGTGGAATATCAGTTGATCCTAGTAAGGTGGAAGATGTACTGAATTGGAAACCCCCAACCAATGTCAGTGAGATTCGCAGTTTTCTTGGTTTAGCTGAATATTATAGAAGGTTTATTGAAGGATTCTCTAAGCTAGCTAAACCTATGACCGCGTTGCTTGAGAAGGATGCTAAGTTTGTTTGGTCAGAGAAGTGTCAGACGAACTTTGAAGAACTGAAAAAGAGATTGACTACAGCTCCTGTGTTGACCTTGCCAGACTTGAGTCAGAAGTTCTCTATCTATTGTGATGCCTCTTGTCTTGGTTTGGGTTGTGTGCTGATGCAAGAAGGAAGAGTTGTTGCGTATGCTTCGCGGCAACTGAGGAAGCATGAGTTAAATTATCCGACTCATGACTTGGAGTTAGCAGCTGTGGTTCATGCATTGAAGATATGGAGACACTATCTTATCGGTCATAAGTGCGACATCTACACCGACCATAAGAGCTTGAAGTATATCTTTACTCAATCAGATCTGAATTTGAGACAACGTCGTTGGTTGGAACTGATCAAGGACTATGACCTTGATGTTCACTATCATCCCGGTAAAGCCAATGTGGTGGCCGATGCTCTTAGCAGGAAAAGTTATTCTAATGGGGTTCGGACGATACCTATGCCGGAAGAATTGTGTGCTGAACTTGAGCACCTCAACTTGAGCATTGTTGCTAATGTTATGGAGATGGTAGTGGAGCCTACTTTAGAAAAAGAGATTCGTGAGGGTCAGTTGCAAGACAAGAATCTGCAGTTGATAGTTGAAAACTTGAAGGAAGGAAAGTCACCAGGATTCCGGTTAGATGATAATGGTACACTATGGTATGGAAGGAGGATTTGTGTTCATGACATCAAGTCTATTCGACAAACGATTCTGCGAGAAGCTCATGAGTCAACCTATTCAATCCATCCTGGAAGTACTAAGATGTACTTAGATCTTAAAGAGAAGTATTGGTGGGTTGGATTGAAACGTGACGTGGCAGAATACGTGGCAATATGTGACACCTGTCAGAGGGTTAAAGCAGAACATCAGAGACCTGCCGGACTGTTGCAACCGATGAAAATACCTGAATGGAAGTGGGATGAAGTTGGTATGGATTTCATAGTTGGGTTACCGCGTACTCAGAAAGGTTATGACTCAATCTGGGTCATAGTTGATCGCTTGACCAAGGTAGCTCACTTCTTGCCAGCTCGAACCACTTATACGGGAGCACAGTTAGCAGAGTTGTATATGGAAAGAATAGTATGCCAGCATGGAGTTCCAAAGAAGATCGTGTCAGATAGAGGGACCCAGTTTACTTCGCATTTTTGGAGGAAAGTGCATGATTCCCTTGGGACAGTGTTGAATTTCAGCTCAGCCTATCACCCTCAGACAGATGGACAAACAGAAAGAACTAATCAAGTGCTAGAAGATATGTTGAGAGCTTGTGCTTTGCAGTATGGTACCAGTTGGGATAAGTGTTTGCCCTATGCTGAATTCTCGTATAATAACAGTTACCAAGAAAGTCTTAAAATGGCACCGTTTGAAGCTTTGTATGGACGGAAGTGTAGAACTCCGTTGTTTCTGGAATCAAACGGGAGAAACCCAAGTGTTTGGACCAGACGTTCTGAGAGATGCAGAAGAACAAGTCCGGGTAATCAGGGATAATCTAAAGATAGCACAGTCTCGACAGAAAAGTTACGCTGATAATCGAAGAAGAGATTTGTCTTTTGAGATCGGTGATTACGTGTATCTGAAAGTATCACCTATGAGAAGTCTGAAACGGTTCAATATGAAAGGAAAGTTAGCACCCAGATATATTGGCCCGTTCAAGATTCTTGAGAGACGTGGAGAAGTTGCTTATCGGTTAGAGTTACCAGAAAGTTTGTCAGGAGTTCACGATGTGTTTCACGTATCTCAACTCAAGAAGTGTTTGCGAGTACCCGAAGAACAGTTACCTTTAGAAGAATTAACAGTTAAGGAAGATTTGACCAATGAGGAATATCGGTTAAGATTTTGGAGACAGCTGAAAGAGTTACAAGGAGTAAAGTCATCAAGATGTGTAAAGTGCAGTGGAATCGGTATACGGAAGAAGAGGCCACTTGGGAAAGAGAGGAAGATCTAAGAAAAACCTACCCTCAACTCTTTAAGTAAGTAAAATCTGGGAATCTCGGGGTGAGATTCTTTTAAGGGGGGTAGATTTGTAACACCCTAAAATTTGAATAGCAAATTAGATTTTAATTTGATTTGAATTTGATTTAATTTCAAGTATTTTTGTGAAGCATAGAATTAAATATATAAAACTAAAATTAAATTATCATGTTAGGGTTCACATGGTTGTGCATTGCATGCTCTTGCATTGTTTTTGGGTGACTTGGTTTTCAAAGCCTTGAAAAGAATTTCAAAATCTATATTCGAAAATCGATTTGCAAATTTCAGAAAAAGAAAATCAAAAGCAAATGGGAAACACTGTTCCTATGCTCAATCTGGCCCAGAAGGCCTAGCTCCTCGGCCCAGCTCACCCAGCTCACTCGCGCGTCCACTGTCTTGACTTGGTCGACTCGGTCTACCTCCATGTCTTCTCGCACTCGCCGGTGCCAAGTACTAGCCACCACAACTAGTCCGCTAGCGCCCATGGTCCCTCAGTCCGAGCCCCGCTTCCGCCCTTCACCGCTCTCAGTCCATCGGCATGGCAAGCCTCTACTCGACCTTCTCCACGCCATGGACCACTGTCAATAGGCATAGCACCTGCACACCACAAGCCGATAGACAAGCACATGTTTCTGCTTTCGCAGAGGTTAGGTTAAGTCACTCAAACTAAAACACTCACGTGTTGGTCAATCACTCATCATCAAAACTGAACATACATGGGTACTTATCCACCATGTGTTCGCATTCGGTTCCCAGTTCTCAGTTACCGAATTTACCGAGGTATTTTCAGTTCTGTACCTCGGTAAACTGAAAGTACCGATCTGGTACCGAACTAATGTAATGACAGCCCAACAATTCAAGAAAGGCCCATCTAAAGAAAACCCTAGGACTCATTCCCACCCGCTCGCCCCCAACTCGGGGGTTCCCCGAGCGCCGCCCGCCCCCAACTCGATGATTCCACTTCCCTGAGGCCCGAGCGCCGCCCGACTCCCAGGCACGGCCGCATGCCGCCCGCATCTTCCTCCTTCCTCACTGTCACCGATGCCCAAGGTCCCCGGCGCCCGCATCACGCCCCGTGCCCGCTCGACCGCTCCCCGAGCCCTGACTCCCAGACCGCGTAGGTGCACCTTTGTTATTCGTCGCCGACGACTGCTCATCGGCCTCCTGCTCGCCCTTGCCCTCGCAGCGCCGCCCCGCGCCATCTTCATCTCCCACATGGTTGTGTTGTGTTCGGTATTTTCGGTAAATACCGGAACCGAACTGAATTTACCGATACCAAAATTTGTCGGTACCGAGAATTCTGAGGAACGGACGGTGCCGAGTTCATCAGGAACCGAACTAGTGTGGGTACCAAAGAACCTAACTGATCGGTTCGGTAGTACCGAATGCCCAGGCTGGCCACCGGGGCCAGAAACCAACGCCATAGATGGTTTCGATAGGTTTTCAAGCTTGGCCCGAGTCTGGTAGTCAATCTCCGAGGACTTGAGCTTGCTGAACAACTTGTCCACGGTCAAGGCATCATAGCTCGATGACTCCTGAATGACAACCACCTTCATCTCCCATACCTTTCGATCAAGAGCATGCAAAAGCTTGATAGCCATCTCATGATCATCATAAGGCAAGTTGGCTCGATTAGCATGCATCTTGTTGACGATAGATTGGAAGCGAGTGAACATCCCGTCAACAGATTCACTGGCCAACTAAATAAGTTCTCGTACTCTCTATGGTACGTGTCGAAGAGACTGGACTTGATCTGAGGGTTTCCCTCATGATATCTCAATAGTGCTTGCCAGATCTCTCGCGCCGTAGTGAGACTCGAAACTCGCTCAAACTCAGGAAGAGACAAACAAGAGAATAGAATGCTATGGGCTCTTGCGTTTGACGCATGTTGTGTGACTTGGAGATCGGTGATCCGAGCACCAAGAACCACGTATTCCTCATTCTCACAGATCTCCCAAAACTTCGTATCAAGCCCTTGGAGGTAAGCGGACATGCGCACCTTCCAATAGGAAAAGTTGGTTCCATCGAAGTAAGGAGGTTTACCAGCACCTCACTCCATGTCGCCTTCGTGGATCAAGAACCTTGTAAGGTGGATTGATCCTTAACCGGCTCTGATACCAATTTAAGGACCAGAAACGGCGACCAGAGGGGGTGAATGGGAGCCAAATAAAAATTCCTTTTGGAAGATCTTGACCCTTGTCCCAAACACTTCCCAAAGGAATAGCGAGGCTCACCACCCACAAGTGGGTGGATGTTCTAGGAGATGTCCTAGGAACATAATGGAGCTATCTACGAACCCAAAGAAACAAATCGCGACACAAACCAGAAGAAACAAATCGACTCGGTCTACCTCCATGTCTTGTCGCACTCACCAGTGCCAAGTACTAGCCACCACAGCTAGTCCGCCAGCGCCCATGGTCCCTCAGTCTGAGCCCCGCTTCCGCCCTTGACCACTCTCAGTCCATCGGCATGACAAGCATCTACTTGACCTTCTCCATGCCATTGACCACTGTCACTAAGCATAGCACCTGCACACCACAAGCCGATAGATAGGCACACATTTGCTTTCGCAAAGAGGTTAGGGTAAGCCACTCAAACTAAAACACTAAGTGTTGGACAATCACTCATCACAAAACTGAACTTCATGGGTACTTATCCACCATATGTTCGCACAGCTAGATGCCTCTGCTGAAGGATCATTTATGTCACTCACCCCTCCAAGAGTTATAAGTTTATTGGAAAAGATTGCAGAAAATCAGAATTGGATATGCACCAGTCAAGATTGCCATATGAATGAAGCAGTTCCAGAAGAGATGTGTGCACTATCAACCAAGATGGATGTATTATTGAAATGGCTAGAGCAAAGATTCAATTACAAAAGAGATCATCAAGCCATTCAAGATACATTCAATGCTCAGAATCAATGCAGAGTTGAATTTGCTAATCCCCTAGAAGATAGCAATACCATCATCAAATCTACTCTACAACAGCAAGGATGGAGTCAACCTCAGTCTACCAGACAAGGTAAGTACCAAGGTAATTCTTCAAATCAAAGACTACCACCCTTAAGAGCATTAATATTGGAACAAACTAAAGTTAATGAAAGTATTAATAAGAAGCTTGCTTTTAATAACCAAATCTTAGAAGGAATAAATTCTAAGTTATATAATTTCTCTTCTGCTATTAAAGAGCAAATAATATTTAATAAGAAGATAGAATTGCAAATAACACATTTGGCTTCTACTCTATCTACTGTCACTAACCATGAGCAGGTAAAAGGAATAACTACTAGAAAAGGTAAGTCTACTCATGATCAACCTTACCCAGAAGGGGCACGTAGACCACCACAGTTAGTGCAGGTAGAAAGAGAAGTAAACAAACCAGAAGAAGTTCTATTACAACATTTGCTAAGAGAATTACGCCAAGATTTCCATGACACTCATCTCCTACCATTCCCACGTAGAAATAGAAAGGCCAAAGAAGTGAACAATTTGGAAAGTTTGTAGAGGTGATTTAGAAATTATATGTCAACATTTCGTTGCTAGATGCCATGCAGGTGCCTGCATACGCGAAGTATATCAGTGACATCCTCAACAACTAGATACCACTACCTTATATTAAAGTCATCAAGTTAATAGAGGAGTGTAGTGTGGCAATTCTGAATTCTTCTCCTATCAAGAAGAAAGATCTAGGGTGCCCCACTATTGATTGCTCAATCAGGAATCAAAGATTTGAGAATGCTTTATGTGATCTTGGAGCAAGCGTTAGTGTCATGCCCAAGAAAGTCTTCGACAAGCTCAACTTATCTACACTTACACCCACATCAATGTGTCTGCAACTAGCCGACCAATCGGTTCACTACCCTTCAGGGATTGTAGAGAATATCCCGGTAAATATTCGAAACTTTTTCATTTTTGTAGATTTTGTAGTACTTGACATACAGGAAGAAATGAAGACACCACTCATCCTCAGGAGACCATTCCTCAACACTACAAATGCACACATTAATGTTGGGGCCAGAGAAATCAAATTCATCATCAATGGAGAAGAAGTACGGTTCGCATTCAAGCCAAGACCGGAGCATTGTCAGAATTTAGGGTGTCATGAGAAGCAAGAATCAAGGTCATCATCTCCAGCACAAGAGAACAAGCTTGAAGAATAATCAATTTGGAGAAGTCCGGCTGGTGGACTTAAAACCCCCAATCCTTTACCGAAAGGTAACTCGGTAAGTTATCAGGTAATTTAAATTCCGCATTACTTTTTCAAGCAATATTTTAAGCATTGCATTAATAAAACAAAATAAATATATTTATTGCATGGTAGTGTAGCCAACTTGCATCACTTATATTGTAAAGTCAAAACAAGGATCCAAGGAGAAGAACGTCATAATCCTAGATCACTAACATATACTCTTTGACTAAGTATATGATCTCTCTAACTTTTAGGATTACTTGAGACATGGCTATCATCATATTTATCTCTCTCTCTTTTTAGAGATTTTGCTCATCATTATTTTTATTCATGATAGCCATATATCTTTTTGAAGAATTTTGGAAGAGATCATATCCTTTATTTCTAGACTATTTATTGGATGAACATGGATTATGTAAATGAAAGGCATGTTTTTGCGTACTTTCAGTGTACAAGCAGCAGAAATATGTGGCGTGTACGTGATCTTGATCTTTGAACTATGACATAATTCTCAACAAGGGTCACAAGGTTTGACAAAACTCAAAGTGATTACAAGAAGCATATGAGGAAGGTTTTGAACATGCATAAATATTTATGGCTTTTGAAGGATTTTTCTCACTATAGAGTAGTGACATTATGGTTTTATGACACTTTCAAAAATTAATCTCCAAGAACTTTAAATATGTCACACCCAATTTTAAGGACAAAATTGGATGCACATCATACGTATGCCAGGATCAATTATTCATACATATGACGATTTCATTATGTAAGGACCTGATTAGCCTAGAGGGGGGGTGAATAGGCCTGTTTCAAAAACTTGAACACTTGCTGTCAGACCAAGGCTGGCACTGCCAGGCTAGGGGCCGGCACTGACGGGGTGGCCGGCACTGCTGGTCTCTGGGCAGCAGTGCTGGTCACCAGAACAGAATGCAACACAATTCAAAATGTAAATGCTTAATGTAAATTGTGCTCGAATAGAATCCTTCCTAGAGGTGTGGAGAACCTCTAACACCACCTGAAAGTGGTAGCAACACACCCACCGAGTAGATCGGGTCCAAACCCTAGAAATCACCTTGCACACAAGATATATGAAAATAAAGTAACAAGTACACGGTGACACAAGATTTGACCCGTGGTTCAGCTCGCCACCAAGGCTTGCCTACGTCCACGTTGTTGAGGTGCGCCACACAAGGCTCAAGCTCACCACAAAGGCTAGCTCTTTCCTTGGTCTCAAGTCAAGAGAATGAACCCTTGAGATGAGAGAAGTGTATTAGCAAATAGATGGGTGATACAAACTTCCCTACGCTGTCACAACGAAGGAGGCAAGCTCAAGGGCAACCTCTAGCTGGCTAAGAGCAAAGCTCCAAGATTAAACAACTCAAACCACCGGCCACCACGCAAACCAAATGCTTGTAGGAGTGAAGATCCGAGGGATAAGCTTCTTCTCAAAGCTTGGAGGCTCAATCTCTCAAAGAATGATTGGAAATCAATGGAGGAGAGTGAATGAGCACCAAGGAAGAAGGGAGAGCAAAAGAGAGGCTTCTCTTTCTGTTCTTGCGAAGTAAGAATGAGTGAATGGCAGAACTAGCCATTGGGGGAGAGTGAGGGGGTATGAAATACCTCCTTACTGCCCACTGGCTGAACATCGCGGCAGTGTCGGCCTGTAGCCCGGCACTACCGGCCTAGAGGCCAGCACTGCCGGCCTAGGCAGAACAGCAAGGATTTGATCTTCAATAAGCTGGCTTATTTGCCCTCTTTATATGTGGAGGTGTGATGTAAAAGGATAGATGCATTTGGTTCACTTGTTGGCATGTGTGTCGAATCCCTCTTAATAGTACGGCATACCTAACTCAAATTCAAAGTATAAAAGAATTTAAACCCTTTGAGTTTGTTGCCATGCACTTTTTTAATTGGAGGGGTCCGCCAACCTGTTCATCAACCTCCTTAAGTTTAACCTGCTTGTCATACTCACAAAGTCTCATTAGTTTCCTAAATATGTTGTCATTTCACCAAAACCCACTTTAGGGCTTGATTGCACTTTCACATTATAGTATCATAACATTGTTCAAAACTTAACGTGAAACTTCATTACAAAATGACCCGGGTGTATGAATGAAAATTACATAAACTTTATTGAAAACTCCAGCGGAAGAGGCTCCATCTTCACAGGAAGATTGACCGGGGGCAGCACTAGCCTAAAATACTTCATCAGGGTCGAAGCCACCATCTTCATGGAACTCCTCTTCAACATCTCCCGCATCTAGGTGGGGTAGCAGGGGGACAAAGAGGAAGGGTGAGTACATCAAAATGTACTCCGCAAGTGTAGGAAAAATATGACATGAAGCTATAGCAAGGATAGGCTACCTTGGTTTACACAAGCACCTAAAGCAACACTCCTATAACCTTAAACCTTAAGCACCTATTTAACTAGATGAGATCTTCCTTCACCTTAGAGAACCACTGAAACCAACACTCAGATCCCATCCGAGCACCACACCTGGATTCCATCCAAGCCCAACCAACACTTGGATTCCATCCAAGCCAACCAACACATGGATTCCATCCATGCTTCCCAACCAACATTCCCTATGGTCATCGTCCTCCAACCAAAAAGAGAGAAGAACCAAGAAGAAAGAGATACAAGCTAGTCGCTGTCCTCCTCCATATGGTCATCGTCGTCGTCTCCATCATCATCTTCACCATCATCATCATCATCATCATTAGAAGATCCTGTGAAGTGAACACTGGGAGCAAATGCACGCTTGCTGCATCGACGAGTCTGAGGCTGATCAATCTCCTCCTCATCCTCATCCTGCTCATCATCATTACCACCCTCATAGGTGGACTCTTCACTGAGCTCTGGAGGTGGAGTAGGAGGATCAATCTGTCTGAGCCCTTGCTCCTTTCTGAGCTCTCTGATCTCAAGCCTGGTCTAGTAAGAGTGATCATTTGCATAGCAGATGCCAGCAAAGATCTTCTTCAAGATCCTACCAAGCTTGCTCTTCTTCCTGCCTCTGGAAGCTACTGCACCTGAAGACTCAGGGATATCTGCTCCTGCTACTGTCCTGATGTCTCTAGGAGGAGTGTTCACCTCCTGAATTGCTGTAGCATGAATGGCCTTCTCTGCTCTATAAGGCTCATGGACAACATCCTTGTTGAAGATCCGGCCAGTCACTATCTCAATGATGAACATCAGATAGGGATCATAGGGAATCCCCTTTCTTGCATCCTCTGCAGCAATGCATATCTCATGCCATAAGAATCTAGCAACTGAGAAAGGTGGTGCTCCACCTCTCATCCTCCTTAACACATTTTTGGATGTGTTGTAGAGGTTTGAGGCAGATCCCATCTTGGGATAGAGAGTGTTCCTGAAAAGGTTGTTTAGAATGTAATATTTGCTCCTCAAACCCTTTATCCGACCATCTGCCTCCTGAGGATAAACATAGAGCTGTGAGATCTCCTCATTGGTTAGCCCTCTTTCATCATGAATATTACTGCATTGTCTGTCCTCCTCACTAAATCCCAGAAGACGAGCAAAAGTCACATAGTTAATCTTGTAGTGTACGCCCTCTATCATCCAATGCATCACAAAGTTCTCCCTATCAAGATAGTAGGTGGAGTAGAACTGATAGATGATCTCTGTGTTCCACACATTCTGGAAACCCATCCAGTGATACATCCCAAGCTGCCAGCATTGATCAATGACCCTGTCAAATACAGGATCTCTCTTGATTTCCAAGTGCTCCCAATCAACATACTTCATTTTAATTACTCTGGGTTTTGCAGCTTGAAAGAGGATAGTGGTGTAAAAGTCAGAATGAAAAACATTCCAAAACCTATAATCCACATTCATGTCCTTTGGCACATCATAGGGGTTGATGACCCTCTGCTCTTGGACAGTCCTCCACTGAAGATAGTAGCTTTCTCTAACTCTGCCAGGAGTGTCCTGAGGCACTCTGACAAGGACCTCCTCAGGATGCTCAACAAGATGTGATCCATCGAACAAACCCAAATCTGGAGGTGTTTTAGGACACACCCCATCCCTGATGGTTCTCCCTGCCCTCTGCAATTCCTCCTCTTGAGCCATCCTCTGCCTGGGATTCAAGCCATCATCGGCTAAGTGAGTGCGAGACTTGGACCTCACTCTTCCTCTTGCACCACCACGCGATCCACCGGCGTCCATCTATGCATTTAAAAAGAGAAAAAGGTTAAGTTGCTGCACCTAGACAGTGACAAGAGTCCTAGTGGAAAGATTTAACCAAAATCTAGGGTCAATAGACGATTGTAGGAGCAAATGCATAGGTGCTGTCACCAGGAGTCCGGCACTACTGGCCTGGTGCAGACAGCACCATGGCATGCTCCATCAATCCTCCATTGAAACTAGGTTGTGATCAAATCTAACTACTGGAGATATATCACCATACATAATGCAACTACTAGCAACCTAAATCCCATCTCAGAAACCATACATTGGATAGATCGACCCAAGTTAGGGTTTCAAGTTATTACCTTTGAAAGAGAGGGGTGAGGATGAAGAAGGTCGGGCTTGAATGGAGCTTGACACAGGGGGGAAGATCCTCCCCACCTCCTCCAATGGCAGCACCTCCAAAGGGGCAGCACTGCCGGGGGGGAAGAGAGGGACCTCCGGACTCCTTGTGTCTCCTTAGGGTTGAGAGAAGAGGGGAGAGGTGTTTCTGTTGGGGGATATGACTTGGGATGGTGTTCCCTCGGGTTGGGGAGAGAAAATAAAGCAAAACCTAAGAGCTAGGACTTGGGCCCGACAGGCTCGGGTCCCTTAAGTCCCGGCACTGCTGGCCTGGCCAGGCAATGAGGCACTATGCCACCATTATACTTTAAATTTATGCAATTGTGGACACATACCCCTTGCCATGTGCTGGTCAGTAAGCAAATCAACAATCATACTATGACCAACACACTCAAGTTTCTTTCAAAATTTGTTTTAAAGCACATAATTGAAACTTTTCAAAGTTTTGCCTAAGTCGCTAGGTGGACAAACAAGTGTGTGTTATAGTTCAAACCACGTTACGAGAATCAAGTATATTCAGCTCACTACGCAAAGCACACAACCTTGTCTCATCGAGAGGCTTGGTGAAGATATCGACTAGTTGCTTATCCGTGCTCACATGGCGAGTTGCGATATCTCCTTTTAATTCTTGGTCTCTCAAGAAGTTATGACGGATGTCTATGTGTATGGTTCTAGAGTGACTAACCGGGTTGTTTGCGAGTTTGATGGCACTCTCGTTATCACACAAGAGTGGTATCTTGGTGAATTGACATCCGAAATCTTTTAAGGTTTGCCTCATCCAAAGTAGTTGAGAACAACAAGCACCGGCTGCAACATACTCGGCCTCGGCGGTGGAAAGGGCTACACAATTTTGCTTCTTAGAACTCCACAACACTAGGGACCGTCCAAGGAATTGACACGTCCCCGAAGTGCTTTTTCAGTCTACCTTGCAACTGTCATAATCGGAATCCAAATACCCAAGTAGATCGAACTTAGAGCCCTTAGGATACCATAAGCCAAGGTTAGGAGTGAAAACTAGATATCTCAAAATTCTCTTAACGGCCATTAAATGGCACTCTTTCGGTTTAGCTTGAAATCTAGCACACATGCACACACTAAGCATTATGTCCGGCCTAGATGCACATAAGTAAAGGACAGAGCCGATTATGGAACGATATACCTTTATGTCCACGGATTTCCCTCCTTCATCAAGATCAAGATGTCCATTAGTTGGCATGGGAGTCTTGATTGGATTAGCATTGGCCATGTCAAAATTTCTCAACATATCATGGGTCTACTTGGTTTGGCATAAGAAAGTCCCTTCTTTGAGTTGCTTGATTTGAAATTCGAGGAAGAACTTTAGCTCACCCATCATAGACATCTCAAATCTCTTAGTCATAATCCTACTAAACTCATCACAAAATGATTGGTTAGTACTACCAAATATTATGTCATCGACATATATTTGGCACACAAAGATATCATTATTGATCTTATGAGTGAAGAGAGTAGGATCTGCTTTGCCTATTTCAAAGCCTTGTTTGAGTAGAAAATCCTTAAGGCATTCATACCATGCTCTTGGTGCTTGCTTAAGCCCATAGAGCGCCTTATGGAGCTTGAATACATGATGAGGAAACTTGGGATCTTCAAAGCCCGGTGGCTGCTCAACATAGACCAACTCTTGGATTGGGCCATTGAGGAATACACTCTTCAGATCCATTTGTTGAAGCTTGAAATCATGATGGGCGGCATAGGACAAAAGCATTTGAATTGCTTCAAGTCTAGCCACGGTGCATAAGTTTCTTCAAAGTCCAAGCCCTCCACTTGAGTGAATCCTTGAGCCACCAATCTTGCCTTGTTCCTTATCATCACGCCTTGCTCATCTTGCTTGTTGCGAAAGATCCATTTGGTTCCAATCACATTAGTGTTGGGTCTTTCCACCAATGAATAAACTTTGTTTCTTTCAAAGCTATTGAGCTCTTCTTGCATAGCCATCACCCAATCAGCATCATCTAGAGCTTGCTCAACCTTGAGAGGTTCCAAAGAGGAGACAAAAGAGTAAAATTGACAAAAAATTGCAAAATGTTAACGAGTAGTTACCCCCCTTCGGAGACTCCCAAGTATGTTATCAATGGGATGATCCTTTTGAATTGTTTGCCTCAGCCTTGGGTGTTCTGTGGATTCTTGTTGATCAGCTTGGCCATCATTGTACTCATACTCTTCAAAGATAGGTTGTAGGTTTCTTGGAGTTGTTGGTGAAGTGGCTGCTGCCTGTTTGCTTGGTCCGGCAGTGCCGGCCACAGGGGCAGAGCCCTGACCAGGGAGCATTGCTGGGCCTTCTTCTTCAAGTCTTGGGGCAATAGCTTCATCACCTTGAGGCTCCATAGTTGTGGCTTGGATTTCTTGTGGCCTAATGTCACCATTAGCCATATTCTTGATTGCTTCACATGGTGATTCCTCATTACCTACAATCACTTGATCAATTTGCTCTACTTGAGAGCCATTAGATTCATCAAATGTCACATCTATCGCGATTTCAATTTTCCCTAAGGTCTTGTTGAATACACGATAGGCATGCTCATTTGATCCATAACCAAGAAGAAAACCTTCATCAACTTTAGGTGCAAACTTAGAGGTTTTGGGTTTCTTGTTGAGTATAAAACACTTGCACCCAAAAACTCTCAAGTAAGACACCTTTGGTTTGTTACCGGTTAGGAGTTCATATGAAGTCTTCTTCAAGATCTTGTGTAGATAGAGCCGGTTGATGCCATGGCAAGCGATGTTCACGGCTTCGGCCCAAAAGATATCCGAAGTCTTGTACTCATCTAGCATCGTCCTTGCCATGTCAATAAGTGTCCGGTTCTTTCTCTCTACTACACCATTTTGTTGAGGGGTGTATGGAACTGAAAACTCATGCTTGATGCCCTCATCATCAAGAAACTCCTCCACTTAAGTGTTCTTGAATTCGGTTCCATTGTCACTACGAACTTTCTTGATTTGGAACCCGAATTCTCTTTGTGCTCTTCTAATGAAGGTTTTCACTTTTTCTTGCACTTGTGCCTTATCATACATGAAAAACACCCAAGTGAAACGAGTAAAATCATCAACAATAACTAAACCATGTTTGTTACTGCCAATGCTTATGTAGGCCACCGGTCTAAAGAGATCCATGTGAATTAGCTCCAATGGTTGCTTGGTGGAGACAATGCTCTTTGGTGGGTGAGGTGCACCTACTTGCTTTCCAGCTTGGCAAGCACTACAAATTCTATCCTTCTCAAATGAACATTGGTTAGTCCAAGAATGTGTTCATCTTTTAGGAGTTTGGCCAAGTTCCTCATCCCAACATGAGCTAGTCGGCGATGCCATAGCCAACCCATGCTAGATTTTGCCACTAAACAAGTCTCAAGCTTAGCCTTACTTTTGTTGAAATCAACTAGGTAAAGCTTGCCCTTCAAACGACCCGTAAAGACAATAGAGGAATCCTCCCTCTTAAAGACTTCCACACCCTTATCCGTAAAGAGATAATTGAAGCCCATCTCACACAATTGAGAAACCGACAACAAGTTGTAACTCAACGAATTCACATGTAGTACATTTGAGATAGAATGATCAAGAGTAATAGCAACTTTACCAAGTCTAATCACTTCCCCTTTTGAGTTGTCACCAAAGATGATGTTCTCACTTGCATTTGAAGTTTGGTAATATGATGAGAACATACTCTTCTCTCCGATCATATGATTGGTACATCCACTATCAAGCACCCAACTTGATCCACTGGAGGAGTATGCCTACAAAACAAGTTTAGTTCCTAGATTTAGGTCCCCAATCAATCTTGGGGCCTTGCATGTTAGTCACAATAACTTTTGGAACCCATATGTTCATGCTTCTCTTGTCATGTTTCTCATCGCCCACAAATTCTCCAATGACTTTACCACGGTCATTGCACTTCAACATGTAGCATGAGGATAAACTTCCTTGTGGTGACCTTGTCTTGGGTTGATAGGCAAACTTGTTTTTGGCCACCCAGATTGAGTCCTTGGGTTTCTGAGAAACCTGCTTTGGCTGGGGCATCCTCTTGGCATGGACTTGGGGCTTAGCTTGATCAGGTGAAGCAATGGTAGCCTTCCCTTCCTTGGGGAGCGGCACTGCCGGCCTGAGGTTCGGCATTGCCGGCCTCTGGTCCAGCAGAGCTGCTGTCTGTGCAGGCTTATCTACACCAATGCTTCCCTTCTTCTCAAACTTGACACACTCAATGCCTTTGATCATTTTTCTACCATTGGTTTTACCTCCTTGAGTGTGTCCAAGCCCATCTTTGATTGATGGATGCCTTCCATCCTTTTATTGAATCTTCTTAGGCTCAACTTTGTCTTTGTCTTTGTCATTCTTCTTTGAAACTGAAATGACATTGTTGAGCCTTGCTATTTCTTTCTTCATGGCCTCCATGTTGGCAAGATTAGTGGAATAGGCATTCATATCAACATTATAGCATTTTCCACAACCTTGACTAGTGGATGGAGAAGAGCCATCATTTGCTTTAGAGAGATGTGAGTTGCCCTCCCAAAGAAGAGAGTATTGTGCCTCAAGCTCTTGATGCTTTTCAGTCAAACCACAATGCTTTTGCTTGAGGTCATCATACTCCTTAGTGAGAGCATGAGCATTTTTGTTCCTTAGCCAAGGCTTTGGTCAAAGAGCTCACCTCACTCCTTTCTAATCCAAGGGCTTCCTCACTAGCAATATAAAGAGGGTCTCTTTAGCAAGTGACCCCGAAGGGGTATGTTCTTTTCTCAGCCCTTGATCTCAGATCGGACGGTCGCAAGATGAAAGAAGAGGAAGGAAGGGGATTGGTCGACCGGAACACAGAGCCGACGCGGTGGCTTCCATTGTCGGCGGCAAGGAACTCGCCGGAGAAGGCCAAACCGGCGCTCCCGGGCACCATCCGCCGAACGGAAAGAACTGGGAGATGGAGGGGTAAAACGCGGACTCACCACTGGACTTCTTGCGACCGGCAGGGCAACAGGGGGTGTCGATGGCTCCCCGGGGCGGAGCTCTGTTCCCTGCGAACGGCGGCGGGGCAGCACTGTCAACGAAACATGAAACCGAGCAGGTAAACAAGTTCACGGGGTCCGGTACCTTGCCTACGTGGAGACGGAGAGCGAACAGAAGGCGGAGGAGCTCCAAAGGCCATCAATGGCGTCGGCGGGATCTCGGCGGCGGCGGAGCTTCTGTGCAGCGCGGCAGGGCAGAAGGCGCAAGGCGTATAGGGTTTTGGAAGGCGGCGAAGGCTCTAGGTGGTCCCCCTTTAAAGGCCAGCAGACCTCGGGCCTTGCGTGGCTCGGAAAGCGGAGCGGAGCGGCTTGGCATGCGCGGGTTCTGCGCATTTCCGTTGGGGAAGAAACACAGGGCGGCTGACGCGCGGGGCCAAGCCGTCAGCGGCTGCGGCGCGGTGCCGCTCGCGTGCGGGGCTGGGCCGGGAGCTGAGCGCTAGCGTGCTGCGCGGTAGCAGGCTGGCTGCGTTGGGCCGAGAGCGCTCATGGGCGGGTGTGCTACTGCTCGGGCCCAAGAGGAGAGGGGAAAGGGGGTGCTCGGTTGGGCTTTGGCGCTGGGCTGAGCCTAAGGAGAAGAGGAGGTGGGCTTGCGGGAGAAGCAGGCCGAGCTGAGCTGCTGGGCCAGAGAAAGGAAGGAGTGGCTTCTCAGGCTAGATAGAAAGAGAGAAGGGTTTCCAAACTTCTTTTTTTTTGTTTTGATTTTCCAAAAGCATTTTCAAAACACATTTCCAAAGCATTTTTAAATTCTTTTCTTTGAGTTTTTGAACAAAGCGACTCAACCAACAAAACAATGCACCAGCATGTATGCAAAAGCAAGTTGCTACCTTCAGAAGTTTTAATTTGTTGAAAAATGTTTTTATTCCATACATTTTCATGAGCACAATATTCGAAATTAAATCAAATTCAATTTATTTTCAAAACTCAATTTTTCTAGTGTTACAAACCTACCCCCCTTAAGATGAATCTCGTCCTCGAGATTCGAAGAGACTAGAGAGAAAGATCTATAAACTAAATGAAATTGTGGAGGAATCCCACAAGATCATTACACTCATTACAAAGATCCAAATCATTCATTTTCACAAGCACACAATCACACAACGGTCTACTAAAAAACACATTATGGAAGCACCCTAAGGGCGGACGAACCTATTTGGACAAAACTTTTAAAATGAGCAACAAGGAAGAAAGAGAAACTGAGAGCAAGATTTATTTATTAAAATAGCTTCATAAAACTGTCATTTCTATCTAGGCTAGCGTCCTACGGTCAACAATAGCTTTGATACCACTCTGCCACACCCAATTTTAAGGACAAAATTGGATGCACATCATACGTATGCCAGGATCAATTATTCATACATATGACGACATCACTATAGTATCATAACATTGTTCAAAACTTAACGTGAAACTTCATTACAAAATGACCCAGGGGTCTAAAAGAGAATTACATAAACTTTATTGAAAACTCCAGCGGAAGAGGCTCCATCTTCACAGGAAGATTGACCGGGGGCAGCACTCGCCTAAAATACTTCATCAGGGTCGAAGCCACCATCTTCAGGGAACTCCTCTTCGACATCTCCCGCATCTCGGTGGGGTAGCAGGGGGGCAAAGAGGAAGGGTGAGTACATCAAAATGTACTCCGCAAGTGTAGGAAAAATATGATAGGAAGCTATAGCAAGGATAGGCTACCTTGGTGTCCACAAGCACCTAAAGCAACACTCCTATAACCTTAAACCTTAAGCACCTATTTAACTAGATGAGATCTTCCTTCACCTTAGAGAACCACTGAAACCAACACTCAGATCCCATCCGAGCACCACACCTGGATTCCATCCAAGCCCAACCAACACTTGGATTCCATCCAAGCCAACCAACACATGGATTCCATCCATGCTTCCCAACAAACATTCCCTTACCAAGGGAACTACCACTCGACGAACCAGAGAGCCAACTAATCAAGAAGAAGTCCAAGCCGCTCGTGACCGTGAGCACGGCTGATATATCAGTTTTACACTCTGCAGAGGTTGCACATCTTTACTCACAAGTCGTGTTTTCCCCATCACGCTATAAACTACCAAGGTGCTTAGCGGGGTCACACTACAAGGCCTTTACAAAGCTGTGGTTCCCGCCCCTGTGCATTCACTAAGGATTCACCGATTTAGGTCCCCTCTTGTGGCACCAAACTATCCACAATGCACATGAACGGGCAGCCAATTAATTAGCCAGGTCATACCATATAAACTTTGTGGTAGCGCTGTTAAGCCGGGTTACATGCTCCAAGAATCGGGTCCTAGGGATCCAGGCAGGATTACTAGCACAAACTCAATCCACCAACATCAACACCATACCATGGCATAAACCCACCTCAACCAAACAATCCATCCTGCCGGATTTGCCTACTCACCATGTTACTACCACCGAAGGTTACCAACCCACATAAAAGTTGCATATATCATTAGTCAAAATTAAATAATTAGACACTCCCAGCCCAAGACTGCAGGCTAAGCATGACTCTACCCATCCAAACCGGGTTTCAAGGAATGATATAAACAAGTTCTAGTAAACCCTATCATGGGATTCAATTTAGACTCAGCATGCAACTAAAAGGGTCTAACTACACTACTCAAAGTAAACAAAATAGGATCAAGATGGTCAAGGTTACTTGCCTTCAAACTGGTTCGGATCAGATGTGTCAAACTCCTGGTCCTGAAAGTTCACATTGTCGACACCTTCTACGCACAAACAACAAGCATGTCCCACAAAATAAATTAAAACAGTACACCAAAGAGGTAAACAATACCATAAAACTAATCTACGCGACGAGACGAAACTATAGGAACTTGAACCACCTAAACCGGAGCTAAAACGGACAAGTTATGAGCTTTAGAAAACCGATGGCAGTTCTGTAATTAGATGGATCTATTTTGAATTAAAACAAATCAGGAAATTCGGATTAAAAGGAGCAGATCGGGATGGCGGGTTGATTAGAAGAAAACCGAGGGTCTCTTTAGAAAGTGACCCCGAAGGGGTATGTTCTTTTCTCAGCCCTTGATCTCAGATCGGACGGTCGCAAGATGAAAGAAGAGGAAGGAAGGGGATTGGTCGACCGGAACACAGAGCCGACGCGGTGGCTTCCATTGTCGGCGGCAAGGAACTCGCCGGAGAAGGCCAAACCGGCGCTCCCGGGCACCATCCGCCGAACGGAAAGAACCGGGAGATGGAGGGGTAAAACGCGGACTCACCACTGGACTTCTTGCGACCGGCAGGGCAACAGGGGGTGCCGACGGCTCCCCGGGGCGGAGCTCTGTTCCCTGCGAACGGCGGCGGGGCAGCACTGTCAACGAAACATGAAACCGAGCAGGTAAACAAGTTCACGGGGTCCGGTACCTTGCCTACGTGGAGACGGAGAGCGAACAGACGGCGGAGGAGCTCCAAAGGCCATCAATGGCGTCGGCGGGATCTCGGCGGCGGCGGAGCTTTTGTGCAGCGCGGCAGGGCAGAAGGCGCAAGGCGATAGGGTTTTGCAAGGCGGCGCAGGCTCTAGGTGGTCCCCCTTTAAAGGCCAACAGACCTCGGGCCTTGCGTGGCTCGGAAAGCGGAGCGGAGCGGCTTGGCATGGCGGGTTCTGCGCATTTCCGTTGGGGAAGAAACACAGGGCGGCTGACGCGCGGGGCCAAGCCGTCAGCGGCTGCGGCGCGGTGCCGCTCGCGTGCGGGGCTGGGCCGGGAGCTGAGCGCTAGCGCGCTGCGCGGTAGCAGGCCGGCTGCGTTGGGCCGAGAGCGCTCATGGGCGGGTGTGCTACTGCTCGGGCCCAAGAGGAGAGGGGAAAGGGGGTGCTCGGTTGGGCTTTGGCGCTGGGCTGAGCCTAAGGAGAAGAGGAGGTGGGCTTGCGGGAGAAGCAGGCCGAGCTGAGCTGCTGGGCCAGAGAAAGGAAGGAGTGGCTTCTCAGGCTAGATAGAAAGAGAGAAGGGTTTCCAAATTTCTTTTTTTTGTTTTGATTTTCCAAAAGCATTTTCAAAACACATTTCCAAAGCATTTTTAAATTCTTTTCTTTGAGTTTTTGAACAAAGAGACTCAACCAACAAAACAATGCACCAGCATGTATGCAAAAGCAAGTTGCTACCTTCAGAAGTTTTAATTTGTTGAAAAATGTTTTTATTCCATACATTTTCATGAGCACAATATTCAAAATTAAATCAAATTCAATTTATTTTCAAAACTCAATTTTTCTAGTGTTACAAACCTACCCCCCTTAAGATGAATCTCGTCCTCGAGATTCGAAGAGACTAGAGAGAAAGATCTATAAACTAAATGAAATTGTGGAGGAATCCCACAAGATCATTACACTCATTACAAAGATCCAAATCATTCATTTTCACAAGCACACAATCACACAACGGTCTACTAAAAAACACATTATGGAAGCACCCTAAGGGCGGACGAACCTATTTGGACCAAAACTTTTAAAATGAGCAACAAGGAAGAAAGAGAAACTGAGAGCAAGATTTATTTATTAAAATAGCTTCATAAAACTGTCATTTCTATCTAGGCTAGCGTCCTACGGTCAACAATAGCTTTGATACCACTCTGCCACACCCAATTTTAAGGACAAAATTGGATGCACATCATACGTATGCCAGGATCAATTATTCATACATATGACGACATCACTATAGTATCATAACATTGTTCAAAACTTAACGTGAAACTTCATTACAAAATGACCCAGGGGTCTAAAAGAGAATTACATAAACTTTATTGAAAACTCCAGCGGAAGAGGCTCCATCTTCACAGGAAGATTGACCGGGGGCAGCACTCGCCTAAAATACTTCATCAGGGTCGAAGCCACCATCTTCAGGGAACTCCTCTTCGACATCTCCCGCATCTCGGTGGGGTAGCAGGGGGGCAAAGAGGAAGGGTGAGTACATCAAAATGTACTCCGCAAGTGTAGGAAAAATATGATAGGAAGCTATAGCAAGGATAGGCTACCTTGGTTTACACAAACACCTAAAGCAACACTCCTATAACCTTAAACCTTAAGCACCTATTTAACTAGATGAGATCTTCCTTCACCTTAGAGAACCACTGAAACCAACACTCAGATCCCATCCGAGCACCACACCTGGATTCCATCCAAGCCCAACGAACACTTGGATTCCATCCAAGCCAACCAACACATGGATTCCATCCATGCTTCCCAACAAACATTCCCTTACCAAGGGAACTACCACTCGACGAACCAGAGAGCCAACTAATCAAGAAGAAGTCCAAGCCGCTCGTGACCGTGAGCACGGCTGATATATCAGTTTTACAATCTGCAGAGGTTGCACATCTTTACCCACAAGTCGTGTTTTCCCCATCACGCTATAAACTACCAAGGTGCTTAGCGGGGTCACACTACAAGGCCTTTACAAAGCTGTGGTTCCCGCCCCTGTGCATTCACTAAGGATTCACCGATTTAGGTCCCCTCTTGTGGCACCAAACTATCCATAATGCACATGAACGGGCAGCCAATTAATTAGCCAGGTCATACCATATAAACTTTGTGGTAGCGCTGTTAAGCCGGGTTACATGCTCCAAGAATCGGGTCCTAGGGATCCAGGAAGGATTACTAGCACAAACTCAATCCACCAACATCAACACCATACCATGGCATAAACCCACCTCAACCAAACAATCCATCCTGCCGGATTTGCCTACTCACCATGTTACTACCACCGAAGGTTACCAACCCACATAAAAGTTGCATATATCATTAGTCAAAATTAAATAATTAGACACTCCCAGCCCAAGAGTGCAGGCTAAGAGGAAAATCGAGGGTCTCTTTAGCAAAAGTGACCCCGAAGGGCTATGTTCTTTTCTCAGCCCTTGATCTCAGATCGGACGGTCGCAAAATGAAAAAAGAGGAAGGAAGGGGATTGGTCGGCCGGTACACAGAGCCGACGCGGTGGCTTCCATTGCCGGCAGCAAGGAACTCGCCGGAGAAGGCCAAACCGGCGCTCCCGGGCACCATGCGCCGAACGGAAAGAACCGGGAGATGGAGGGGTAAAACGCGGACTCACCACCAGACTTCTTGCGAGTGGAAGGTCAACAGGCGCTGCCGACGGCTCCCTAGGGTGGAGCTCTGCTCCCTGCGAACGGCGGCAGGGCAGCATTGTCAACGAAACACGAAACCGAGCGGATGTACAAGCTCACGGGGTCTGGTACCTTGCCTACGCGGAGACGGAGAGCGAACAGACGACGGAGGAGCTCCAGAGGCCATCAATGGCATCGGCGGGATCTCGTCGGCGGCGGAGCTTCTGTGCAGTGCGGCAGGGCCCAAGAGGAGAGGGGAAAAGGGGTGCCCGGTTGGGCTTTGGCGCTGGGCTGAGCCTGGGGAGAAGAGAAGGAGGTGGGCTTGCGGGAGAAGCAGGCCGAGCTGAGCTGCTGGGCCGGAGAGAGGAAGGAATGGCTTCTCGAGCTAGATAGAAAGAGAGAAGGGTTTCCAAACTTCTTTTCTTTTTGTTTTGATTTTCCAAAAGCATTTTCAAAACACATTTCCAAAGCATTTTTAAATTCTTTTCTTTGAATTTTTTTAACAAAGCCACTCAACCAACAAAACAATGCACCAACATGTATGCAAAAGCAAGTTGCTACCTTCAGAAGTTTTAATTTGTTGAAAAATGTTTTTATTCCATACATTTTCATGAGCACAAAATTCAAAATTAAATCAAATTCAATCTATTTTCAAAATTCAATTTTTCGGGTGTTACAAAATAGAAAGGGTATGAAGCATGAGACGAGACTATATCACATTAATCAACAACTTAGTCCATATGATGTTCCTATCAAAGTATTTTCCCACTAACATAAGCAAAAAGCAAGAAATCATCTTTATGACGCTTTTGCCCTTTAAATGTCATAGATCATGTCACTTTTCAACATTTTAATTTTGGATGTGATCTCTTTGTTTTATTCAACATTAAAAGGAAATTAATCTAAGTGATGAATTTCATGAAGAAATTATTTTTATTTTATTTTTATTAAGGGAGAAAATGAATAAACAAATGAAAAGCATAGGGGAAAAGGGGAGAGACGTGGCAACCCAGTCTGGATAGATGTTTGAAGTTGAGTAGATGCTGGCTGGTGGGCCCGGGGCCTATAGGTGCAGTCGGCCGACCGCCCCTGGGCCCATTTGGCCAGTTCGGTCTCTGTATTTGAATCTCTTACCTCTGAATCTTAATCTCCTCTGTCAGTTCTGAATTTTGGCCTCCAAAGTGCATCAGCCGATGAACAAAAGTGGTCGTTTCGGTCCAACTTTTTTGTGGAACGTGTTATGGATGTGTACAACATGGTTCAATGGCTGAACTGCTATTTTGAAAAGTTGGAGTGTCGACCGACCTCCCCATACTTGTTTCGGGGCATGCTGAAATCAGTGACAGAAGTAGATCAAATGTAGGGGTTCTGCTCGGGTAAAATACCAGCAGAACCAAAACTTTTTTATTCAATTCAAATCTTCTTAGGCACATGTTAGATTGATGAAAGGGACATGATTGAAAAAATAAATCTAAGTGCCTAACTTATTAGAGAACTAGCGATCTATGGAGATGGAGGGGCAAAGAGATCCTCTCTCTTGATCGCCTGGGCCAAACGCTTGATCTTCGCATTAGTGCTAATGCGAAGATCATTGAAACTGTCCTCTAGATCCAAGTGTGCCATTCTATCCTCTGCTGCCCTTTCTGCTAGATTAGTGTTGCTCTCTCTAAGCCTAGCGACTATGCGTAGCAGTTTCTCCATGTCATCTTCTTCATCTTCCTCCTAGAACTAGCCTGGACGGCCGGAGATGGACGACGGGTTGCTAGTCCGCCGAACCGACTTGCGAGACTCCTCTATCTCAAGGGAGTTGTGTGTCTCCCTCCGCTCCTCGGAGGTGAGAGGAGAGATGAGCACCTTGCCTATCCCCGGTCCACCATGAGCCCTCTGAAGGCGCATCCATGGTGGTGTCGACAGTGAGTACGAGTGGGTGTAGCCCGTTCTCGTCTCATCGTCGGTGGTGGAGATGATGGCCTTCTTCACCCCCAATTGACTGGTGGTCGGCTTTTTGGGAGTCACTGAACGCGCATGTCGATGTTTTACCGCCGATAGCCTGCCACGGGGTTACCCGAGACAATAGTTCGTGCCTCGGCGAATAGTGAAACCTTGGTGGTTGGACATGCAGGGACACATGATTTATACTGGTTTAGGCCCTCGACATAGTCGAGTAACAGCCCTACGTCCAGTTGGGTCGTTTGTTATTGCTCTAATCGTAATACAAGGTGTTGTGTGTCGCTCTACATATCGGGTGTTGTGTAGTATGTAGGGATCGTTTTTTGGTTGATGCCCTCACCAACCCTTTATAGTCCAGGAGCTGGCCGAGGGGTGCTCTAATCCTACTCGGTTACAAACTTAGAGTCCTAAGTTGTGCTTCGGTCTTGTCATCCTTACCGAGTATAATTCGGTTTCTTCTATCCGTCTTCCTTTGTGGGCCAAGAAAAAGAGGCCCAAAGCTTAGGTAAGTCGGTCCCTGAGTACCCTGCAAGCCCCCGAGCATCTCATGATTTTTCTTCAATATGTCGGGTTGCTTTGAAAGTGAGCCGAGTTCTTTTTGAAGCAAAATCATGAAATGATCTTTTGTGTTCTTTGTCTTGTGGTTTTTTGTGGACCTTTGGTGCACTCATTGAGTGTAGCCCCCGAGCCGATGGATACTTGGTACAAGTATTCGGAGGATCTGAAAAAAGTTTTAGTCTTCTGTGTTCTTCGTCTTGTGGTTTTTTGGTGCACCTTTGGTGCACTCATTGAGTGTAGCCCCGAGCTTCTAGATACTTGGTGTTGGTCCCATTACTATAGGATAATAGCCAACATTTGCTGCACTTGTCCATTGATCTTCTCTTGTGAATTGAATTGGATACTCGGACCAATCTAGAGATCTTGGGGTGGTTGGTTCTGCTGTCATGATGGTTCTGTGTGCTAGCTTTTCCTACCTTTTATTTCTTGTGTATGGTGCTCCAGAAAAGATTACTGCTATTTGTCTTTGGGGTTCTTGATAATTTCCCTCTGCTTTCTTTGTATCCTTCCCTGATTCATCTATTCTTTCCTCCGAGTTATTTGATCGTGTATCTTCCTTCTTTGTGAATCTTCGTTGGAAAATGTCGCATTCAACTAGCTTGTGACTCGCATTAGGATGTATGTAGCAGGGTAGGTCTTCTATCCTTTCTGTTGGTCTTTTTGTGTAATTGTTGCTTTGGTAGTTATTGTTTGTGTTTCTATTGTTGTTGTAGTTTTTGCTATTGTTGTTGTACCCTCCTTTGTCGTTGTCGTTGTATCTTCTTTTGTTTTCTGTTGCTGCTACCATGTTATCTTGTCTTGGTCTCTTGTCATTTGGTCTAAAATCTGGTCTTTTATTTTCATGAAAATCTCAGGTGAATCTGTGCCGAGTTCTTTCTTCTGACGATATCATCTTTTCGACAGCTCTTTTGAAGTCTTCGTTGGATCTCGGGTTTTCATTAAAGTAGTCTTTGAACTGCCAATTAGCTATGATTCCATCTGCAAATGTTTCTATTACTTCCCTATCGGTGATGTTGTGTATTTGAGCTCTGAGTTCTCCAAATCTTCTGTAATACTCCCTCAGAGTTTCTCCTTTTCTTTGTTTTACATTCTTCAATTTTGCCGCTGTCATGGGGTGTGTTATTATTCCTGCAAAGTTGTTGTAGAAAGCTTCTTGCAAATCTTCCCGATACCTTATTGACCTTGGTTTCAACTTGTCAAACCATTGCAAAGGCATGGCTTCAAGTGCCATTGGGAAGTATAAGGCTTTGATGTCATCATTTCCTCCTGCAAGTTCAATGGATCGAGAATATACTCTTATCCATTGTCTGGGTTCCACTTTTCCATTGTACTTGGAGTGGTTTGCTGGCTTGAATTTGTGTGGTAACTTCAATGTCTGTAGTCTTCCTGCAAACCATGGAAATCTGTCATATTGTTCTATTCTGTTGAAGTCTGGTGATCCATCTCTTCGGTAATAATCTCTGTCCCCTCTGTATTCGGATTCACCAGTCTTCTGGGTAGCGTTGATCCCAATCCGGGTTGTTTTGTTTTACCAGTTCGAGATGTTGTTCATGTCTTTCCGATGTTTGTGGTACCCCTGTCTTCCCTAGTCTATGAAATATCGACTTCTTGGGCGGTTGTTCTTCTTGCTTCTCTCCTTGTCCTTCTTGAGGTGTATTGTCTTCAGGTTGTTTGTTGGGGTCTCCATCTTCTTTCATTAGCTCGTCCGTGATTCTTTCCTCTTTAGTGAGGATATTTAGTTCTTTTGTCAATTCTTCGATTCTTTCTCTTCGTGTTCTTCATAGAGTCTCTCTCCGCCTTCTTTTTGTTGTACTTTGTCAACTCTGCTTTATACTTGTTCCAGATTTGTTTTCTCTAGGCGGCTCAATTTCTTGTTCCTGCTCTAGCCTTGTTCTTTTTCAATCTTGTGGCTTTGTGATCATTTGTTTCGTCGTCATCTCGTTCTTCATCGTCTGAGATATCTCCTTCTGATTCATCTAATGATTTTAAATCAGGTATTTGGGGTGGCTCTAAATAAGGTTCTAGCTCTGCCATGTATATAGTTTGCATTCTCCGAGTTCTTTTTGCTTGTTGGTTTTTTTTTGTCTTGCATGATAGCTCCCGATAAAATCCGAGTTCTTTTTCTACATGGAATGGTAGTTCCGTATTCTAGCCTTATGTTCTTGAGGATTGGTTTGGCCAGTGCACGATACATCCTTCTGGAGTTGTTGACATAATCATTCCCTCTTGGGCACCTTTTAGAGTTATGCTTCTTGTCATCTTTCTTTGAATAAGATTTCCATATGTAGATGATGAATTGTGCAGCCCGTATAAACTTGAGTACTTGATTGCCTTCGAGTTGTTTATGTTTTTGGTTGAAGTCTGATTGTGTACTCCGACTTGTTTTGTGTTTACTCTTCTCGTGTTTGAGTTGGGGTTAGCGTGTGGTGGTGTCTCCTTTTCCGAGTCGGTTTCGTATCCACCTTCATCTGCTGGTTTGGTTGGTTTCGAAATCATCAGATTTTGGGTCCTTTGGTTTAGTTCTTGAAGATCTTGATCAACTCCTTCCTCTCGGAGTCGGCTTTGAATTTTTCCGTTGTCGTTGATCCGACAGATCCATGATCCGAAGAAAAATGTGGATTTCGTCGGTTTCATCATCTTGAGGTAGTGGTCCACCAAGCTTTCGAGAAAAAAATCGCTGAAAGTCCCTACCTAGCGCGCCAACTGTCGATGTTTTACCACCGATAGCCTGCCACGGGGTTACCCGAGACAGTAGTTCATGCCTCGGCGAATAGTGAAACCTTGGTGGTTGGACACGCAGGGACACACGATTTATACTGGTTCATGCCCTCGACACAGTCGAGTAACAGCCCTACGTCCAGTTGGGTCGTTTGTTATTGCTCTGATCGTAATACAAGGTGTTGTGTGTCGCTCTATGTATCGGGTGTTGTGTAGTATGTAGGGATCGCTTTTTGGGTGATGCCCTCACCAGCCCTTTATAGTCCAGGAGCTAGCTGAGGGTTGCTCTAATCCTACTCGGTTACAAACTTAGAGTCCTAAGCTGTGCTTCGGTCTTGTTGTCCTTACCGAGTAGAATTCGGTTTCTTCTGTCCGTCTTCCTTCGTGGGCCGAGAAAAAGAGGCCCAAAGCCTAGGTAAGCCGGTCCCTGGGTACCCTATAGGATATCCCATCGACCGTGTCACCGTCTTGTTCAGGTTGCGGCGAGGGGACATCGATCGGGCGATGTCCCGCATCCTCTCCGAATTCCAGGACCCCGTCGGCTGACCCCCACCCTAGGGGTGCTCGGCTGGGCAGACGGTGGTGCCATGTTGAGTGGAGCGACGTCGAGGACCTCGACGGACATGGCGTCGGGGTTGATGATGTTTTGGACAATTGAAGGGCTTCCATCGATGGGGATGAGTGACATCTTGCCATTGTTTCTTGGTGGAGGCATGGTGAGGATCAAGTTCGTGTGAAGGATTGCAAGGAGTGGTGCTAGTGCTACTGGTTGTGAAGAAGAGCAAGGTAGGAGGAAGAAGAAGAAGAAGGAGAGGGTGTTAAGAAGGGGAGAATCAACGTTATGTGCCTTTGTTCTCGCTTGGATCGCTATGAAACCGAAGAGGAACGTTGGCTTAACGTTCCCGTGAGTAGGGTCGAGATGACGGACTAGAGGGGGGGTGAATAGTCTTTTCTAAAACTTAACCGTCACGGCTAACCGAAACTATTGCGGAATTAAAACTATCGGTCTAGCCAAGACTACACCCCTCTATCTATTACTTTAGCACCTAGCAAAGATGTCTATTATGCTAATTAAGGTGCCGAGCTAGGAGGCTCACCTACACAAGTCTAGGTTGCAAGGTCATACAAACCTAAGCAACTAGTACTCTAAACAAACCGGGGAGCTCCTACACATACTAGTAAGCAAAGCACAAAGCACCTAAGCTCACTAGAAATGCTCTCTAGCAAGACTACACAAGTCAACTAGAGAGCTCAACTTTACTTAGCTACACAAGCAAATTAGCCACTCAAGAGCTACTTCTATGCTACACAAGCTAGAAGCTAACTAGGCAAGCTACACAAGCCAAACTAGTTACAAGAGTAACAACTACTCACTAGTACAAGTATATGAAAGTAAATACAAGCTAGTGATTTGGAGAATGCAAACCACCGAGAAGATGTACAAGGTTAACATGGTGATTTTTCTCCCGAGGTTCACTTGGTCGCCACCAAGCTAGTCCCCGTTGTGTCGACCACACACTTGGTGATTTGGCGGCTAATAGGCTTTCACAAGCCTATCCCACTAACTCGGGCACCGCAAGAATCCACCCACAAGTAAGAGTAGCTCAATGACACGCTCAACTAGAGTTGCTCTTCGTGATCCCCGCGGGGCGAGCACAATACCCCTCACACGCACTTCTCCGGAGCGCTGCACAATCTTCTTGCGCACATCGATGGAGCCACAAGCCACCAAGCCGTCCAGGAGGTGGCAACCTCCAAGAGTAACAAGCACCACGAGCTTGCAAGTCGATCACATAGTGCCACACGAAGCTATCTCTCAAAGCAACGCACTAGTAATCGCTCTCTCACACAATCGGATGAACTCTATCAAGTGTGTGTGAGTTAGAGGGCTCCCAACCAAGCACAACTAAGGGTAACACAACCCCAAGGTGCTCAACCAGCCCCAAGGGCCGGCCAACAACTATTTATAGGCTAGCCAAACAAACTAGCCATTTTACCCCTTCACTGGGCTCTCTGAAGAGGGTCCGGACGCACGCAATAGTGCGGGTCCGGACCACGCAACCTGCGTCCGGACTCTTGACCGTTTGAAACTTCCCATTGGCGCGCTCACCGATCACCGCCACGCATCCTCCGGACGCTACTGTTCACCGGGTCCGGACGCACTTCACCGAGCGTCCAAAAATATTTCCCGAACACCCAAGAGCTCACAGTACCTCCGGACGCACTCAACAGTGCCACACCGGACCAACACACGTCCGTCCGGACCTCTACTCCAGAGAGGTTCCAAAGAGCGCCGAACTCAGGACCCGTGATCATAGTCAGTGTCCGGACGCTCTTTAGCGTCCGGACCTCCTGTCCAGAGAGGCCGAGGGCTAGGGTTTGCCTCCGGACGCAAGACCAATGGTCCGGACCGCACCTTGTTTGCGTCCGGAGTCCCTCAGGGTTCCAAACCGAGCTTCCTCTTCTTCCTTTCTTCTCATGTGCTAACACAAATGTGATCACCACCTTGTGCATGTGTGTTAGCATTTTCACAATCATTTTTCAAAGCATTTTCACTTGCTTCTCACCACGCCACTCGATCCTAATTCATCGCAAAGTTAGATCGCTCACGGTGGCACTAGATAACCGATATGCAAACAAGTTTGCTCCTCTTGATAGTACGGCTATCTATCCTAAACCCGGTCATATACTTCTCTACAGACCTATGACCGGTGAAATGAAATGCCCTATGGTTATACCTTTGCCTTGCGCATTCCATTCCATCTCCTTCTCCAATGTTAATGCAATACATGCACCAACCTCTTGTCAAATGATATGATCCACTCCATATCATCACATGACCGAGTTGGTTCATCGATCTTGACCTCACTTGCTCTTCACCATTGCCTTGGTCCATCGGCGCCAAGCATCGCCCGCTTGCCCTTCACACTTGCAACCGGTCCATCAGGCCAAGCCTCATCTTGATCTTCTCCACCTTGATCACATGACTCCATGTCATGTTTCATGTGCAATAAGCTCCTTCATCACACAATCACATGTGAACTAATCTCCTGTGTATATATCACTTAGACACATATTAGTTCACCTAAGTTGTCACTCAATTACCAAAATCACATAGGAACTCTCAATCTCCCCCTTTTTGGTAATTGATGACAACTCTACAAAGATATGGAATTTAAGATCAAATTTTGGACATTATGCCATTTATCCACCATTTAAGCTCTATGCCAAGAATTGGATAAATGCCACAAAATCCGACTTGGTAGTGATAGCTCCCCCTACATGTGTGCTCAACAAGATTTGGTTTAAGCCTTGCACACATGCATAAATAGCAATTTTGGGAGTGCTAACACTACTAAGTGATGCTAAGGGTTATAGGATAAACCTTTGAAGATACTCATTGTAGTTCCACTTGAAGTTCATCCTTAGCACCACCATGGTTAGCTAGATAGCAAAAAAACACTAGAAACCCCGTGAGATCAACATTATAAGCAAGGTTTCTAGATACCACTTATTAGATCAACTATCTAGCTTACCAACCTATGCATGCTAGTTTATCAAGTCATCATGTAAATCCTATAACTAGCATACACCACACAAGCATGCATATAAATATAAGACTTATGCAATATGCAAGCAAGCACATGAATATATGCACATATCAAATGCAATCAACCAAGTTCATGAGCTTGCTCCCCCTACTTGTGTGCATCTCTTAGTCCAAGACTTTGATCCTTTAATCTTATTCCACTTGTCCATGTCTCTTTCCTTAGTGCATGTCCAATATATATATTCATATCTTTGCACTAATCTCTCCCCCTTTGTCATCAATTTCCATAAAAGGTAACACTTCTTTATTGATGCAAAGGTTGCACTAGGGTAGATGGTTGATACTTTTTGATGGACACTAGCACATTTGTATTGGAATGACTCTATGTGTAAGATCATTGACCATTATACCAATGAGTAGGGCAACTCCCTTTTGGTCAAAGCAATTGTCATCCAAATAAGTTTTGCAAGTAAGAGAACTATGATTTGATCACTTAAGCTTGTTCACACGCATTAAGCGGTTATCTTATAGAGGTTGTACTTGTCACTTATACAATCCATGAATAGATCAAGTACTTGGGTTTACTAGATCATGAACAAACTTATATACCACCACTAGATCAAACAACTCAATCAAGCTATAGTGGTAGGCTATAAGCATAAAATTCATTTGATTTTCAATGAATGATCACTATGTATGACTATATACACTAAACATGTCCTAGAGCAATATGTATGCGTGTGTCAAACAATTTCACCTTTGCTATGTTGGAGTAGAGGATAGTCATATAGATTTCATCTCCAATTAGCAATGTGAATTCCAATTAGGAGCATGGTGAAGACCAATGAATATCACTTGAAATGTTAATCTTCACCCATATGATTTGAGTCCCACTAATGATCAAGTTTAGGGTACAAAGGTAAGGGGTACCCTAAACCTTTCGACAAACTAACGCTTAACATAGCAACCATTTTTAAGATAGAATCCGATCAACCATCCGAGTCCATGGAGAAAGGCCCATCACACGAAGGTCCTCCTCACCAACAATCACAACCAGTCGTGGACCGGCCCATTACCGGAGGAACTGACGGACGAGGGGTCGAACGAACGACCCCCCGCCTCTGCCTCGACTCCAACCGATGGACGAGAGGTCGAACGAACGACCCCCCGCCTCTGCCTCGACTCCAACCGACGGACGAGGGGTCCAACGAACGACCCCCCGCCTCTGCCTCGACTCCAACCGACGGACGAGGGGTCGAACGAACGACCCCCCGCCTCCGCCTCAACCCCTCGAATGATGGACAGGAGGTCGAACGAACGACCCCCGGGTAGGAGGCTCGATCGGCTCACCTGCCCCCAGTATGGGGTAAAGGGGATCCGATGCTACCTGCCCCCGCCTAACACCATGGGCGCACACTGCCGCAGTCAAATCCATCAACTCGCCGCCCATGCTCCGGACCTCCGTCAACTGTGCTGCCACTGTAACCACGTCGCGAGTACGGACACCAGAGGCGCCCTTTGAGCCGTGAATAGGACAACCCTCGACGGTTTTTTCAGGATACGACAAGGCCACGCCGGTCTCGACCCCCCCCCCTCGACCGGGTGGCTTGACCCCTGCCTCCAACCACTCCGGTATGGGATCCGTCCCGTCCACCCCGCCCCGCTTCAGCTGTGGGACTCGTACCCGTCTACAGAAGATCAACCCTACTGCGCCGTGACATGCCGCAACGTCCAGTCCGCCATCACATGCCCTGGAGCACCGGAAGGATAGGAAGGCCACGCCGCCATAGTGATCGACGTCCCCTCGCCGGCATGGCGCCACGGACATCCCTCCCATGCTGTAACAGTTTAGGACTTTGTACTCTCAGGCCTCCCTCGGTCTATAAAAGGGGACGCTGGGATAGAAGAAGGGACAGTTGGCTCGGGTATTTCGCACTCGAACAACAATCCTAACCCTCATACACCACACCCCGATGGCTTGATCAACCTCTCAAGCGATCAACCAACCTCCTAGGATAGCCCTGCTAGCCCTAGGCCTTAGCTCATCCTGAGCACCCTCGTGTTAACCAGCTTGTACCCCCCCCCTGTACGAGCACTTCGGTGCAAGATAATACAATCCATCCTCCCCCGCTGGACGTAGGGCCTTCTTTGCCTGAGCCAGGATAAACTTGTGTTCTTCTTGCATCACATCTCGGAGAGGGAGCACGTAATATACAAATTTACTAGCCGGTGGTCTTGACCCCCTGGGTCATAACACCGACAGTTGGCGTGTCAGGTAGGGGGGTTTGCGTGTCGATCAACTCCGAACTACTCTCCCAGATGGATTCCACAATCCCGTCACTTCCATTCGCCACCATCATCTGGTTCGGGAGTCTAGAGTTCATGCCCTCGGGCCACGGCCACGACATGGTTCTACTCTCAGCTAGTGGCATGGATAGCAACAGCTCCAGTACTCTGGGGCCAAGGAGGACCAGACGACGGTCCCACCACTCGCGCCTTCTGCCTGCGACCAGGAGGGGGCGCGAACGACGCCAACGCACTCTTCACCGCGCGGATCCCGACACGTCGGATGCCATCTCCCCGGCCTCGGCTGGCGACACAGTTCCTCCCTTCATGAGCCTGTTTGACCCATGCTTGCGGGTCGGGGGCGGGTACCTCCCTGAGCCTGACTTTGGCTCTGCCATGCTGTCATCTCAGAGGGTCCCCGTAGCCCCTCCGACGCACTCGGCCGCGCCGCCGCCGCATAACCTGTTTCCACATGGGCTCTACAACAGCGCCAGACTCTGCTCCGCCTTTGTAGGCTCGCAGATGCAGACACGATGCGGGTCTCCAGGGAACCTGCTACGTGCGACGACCAGCCTCGTCACCACCTCTCCGCCAGATGAGCGACCGGAGCCACGACAAGCCCCGATCTCGGGTTGCCACACCTGGGGCACGTTACGGCGACGGCTGGAGGAGGAGCGCAGGGGATCTTTCCCCAACTTCTACCACGGCCACCCCGATTCGGACTCCCCCGATGAGGACTACGATCCCGCCTGGGAATGCTTCCACCTTGACGGTCAGGTGGATTCCCATGACGACGTCGATGACGCCGTGGCTACGGATGAAGGAGGAAGGGGCAACGCTACCCCGACGCGAGACGCCGACCCCCGAGTCCCGACAGAGCCAATCCGTCCTAGGGCGCCCAGATCGCGCAAGCCCGAGGGCTGCTCACCAGGCTCGAGGAGGAGCGCCTACAGCTCGAGCGCGCCCTCGAGCGAGATCACGAATGGTCACAGGGTGGAGGAGCCCGCGCCCAGGATTGGAAAGTCCATCAGCAGGTAGTCGAGGAAGGGCAGAGCGGCAACCAAGTCGTGACCGCATCCTCGACGATCAACCACCGCGGGAGAACAAACAACACCGACACGGCGACGCTGAGGCTCGAGGTTACAAAGACCATCGAGGTGGGCACTACGACAGTGACGAGGATCGATGTCGATCCCGGGAACCACCAGGGCCACGAGTCTTCAGCAAGATGATCTGGCAAACCACCTTGCCTGTCCGTTTCCGTCCACCCACCAGCTTGGTCAAGTACAATGGCGAAACCAAGCCGGAACTCTGGCTTGCTGATTTCAGGCTGGCATGTCAGCTAAGAGGAGCCGACGACGACCACGCCATCATTCAGAAACTCCCACTCTTCCTCTCCGATACCGCTCGAAGATGGCTCGAGGAACTCCCCCCGGACTTGATCTATGGCTGGCCCGACCTGGTCAGGATCTTCGAGGGGAACTTCAACGGCACCTACGAGCGGCCAGGGAACTCCTGGGATCTCCGCAGCTGCAAGCAAAGGCCAAGGGAGACCCTCCGCGACTTCACCCGTTGGTTCTCGAAGCAACATACCGTGCTAACCCACATCTCCGACCACGACGTCATCACTACGTTCATCGCCGGGACAACCTGCAAGGAGTTGGTGCGGGAGCTGGGACGTAACACCCATAAAACCGTCGGCGAGCTCATGGACATTGCCATCAATTACGCAGATGGCGAGGAAGCCGTCGACGCATTCTTCTGCATCGACGCGCGGAACACGGAACAACTACGTCGTTTCTAGCCTTAGGCCTCAAGGCCTCGTACATTTTCGCATTTATGTACGATTCTCGCGTCTCGAACGAATGGAATGTCTGCGATCCTAGCGCTTTCATTTTCATTCGCGACTCGAGGTAGATTTACTTTACCCCTCGACGCCTCTCTTTCTTCTGCCCCTGAAGCACACTTAATGCAGGGTAGGAAATGCGCTCGAGACCCACAAGGGTCGAGGGGTGCCGAGCCGGGAACTCTCCTACGCCTCAGGGCTAAGATACTCCCACTCGCCCCCCCCCCTCTCAAGGGCCTCGGGCATACCATCAACACCTGCACCAAAAAGTGGAGCTCCAAGACTGGTAGAAGCAAGAATGGCTCGAGAAATCACCGCTCGTAGTCGTAAAGGTAGGCTCGACCCTGCTCCCGCAGAGCGGAGCCTCCCTCGGGGGCTAACCGGGAATATCCCCTAAGAAAGTCCCCGAAAAATCGCTTTTTACCCCTAAACTGATAACTTAGGCCTTGTGCATCTCATGCATTATGTACATTTATCGCATTATGAATGAATAAAATATTCTCGAAATACATTTCACATTCGTTCATAGCTTTAAGGTAGCCTCGACTCTACCCCGGAAAAGTCGAGCCTCCCTCGGGGGCTAACAGGGGGGGTCCCCCTCCTAAGTCCTCCAAAAACTCGAACGGTTTTTCGAAACTCGGCTTTCCCTCTCGATCTCCGCCCTGAGTACGCTTCACGGTTAAGTAAAAAACGCCTCGAACTCCCTAAGGGTCGGGGCCGTCGAGCCAGGGACTCTCCTACACCTCAGGGCTATGGTATCCCCACTCGCTCCCCCCCTCCAGGGATACGAGCGTGCGTCGAAAACTTAGCCTACAAGCAATGTCTCAGGCAAAGAAAAATAGGGACAGCTCGAGAAATAAAAGCACTCAGACGCATCTCAAACAAAGTGCATTAAAATTAAGAAGCCCCTAGGGGCTCGACATCGTATCATTACAAAATCTAAACTATTACATGGACCTTCTTGTCCAGATTTGGCTCACAGGCCTTGACTACTCCTCGCCGTCTCCATTCGCCGAAGGGAGCACTTCAGGCTCGAAGAGCTTCGCCAGCTCGCCTCCGGGAACCTCTGTGGCCTCGATCAGCTCGTGGCATCTCGCCACGTTCTCTTCGTCGGTCAGGCTCGGGTGAGGCCACACCTCAGCGACGGGCTGGGGCATGACCGCTGTCGCCACATCCGCCTCCGGCGCCGGTCCCGCACCCGTCGAGCCCGTCGGCTCGACCTCCTCCGCAGCAACCCCCGCTGGCGCCGACTCCGTCCCCGCTAGTGCGACGGGTCGACCCACCTCCTCCGCTTGAGCTCGCTCTGCAGCAGCCAGCGCGTACCTGCGCGCCATTGCCTCCTGCGCCTCAGCCACCCACGCTGCAGCTGAAGCGGGGGCCGAGGGGGACGAGGTGGCAGGGTTGGTCCCAACGGCCACCCAGACTGTGGCCTCCGTCCTCAACCTCTTGGCCGAGGTGATGGCCGCGCCCTCCGTCGAGCGCTTCGACCTGAAAAAGAACCCCATATGCGACGGTAAGCATGAGTCACAACCAGCGAAAAACACTCAGGATCAGCAGGGAAGCAACGTACCCCAGCGGAGTCGTGGGGTTCCGGCCAATGGACTCCGAGCCGCTCGGGGGCTTCTGCGGGGCGCGACGGGAGCTACTTCTCCTGCCAGCGCTGGCCGCGGCAAGGGTCGGGGCCATTCCCAGCGCCGTCTCCTGGGCGGGGACCGACGACGTTTCCGTCGACCCTCTCAGGACCTCCTCCTGCATCGACGGGCCCGATGCCCGCGCGCTCGACCGGGCAGATGCCGGGGGCGTGCTCGACCGGCCCCTCGATGAGGATCGCGACGAACGCCCGCTCGACTGCCGCGGCACTTCACCTTGAGGAGCCATGGGGCGCTCCCCCCGCGGCTCGATCTCGCCAGATGGGGCCGACCTTGATGTCGACCCCTCTCCTCCTCCGGTTCCAGCGGCTGCCCTCTGCCGCTCGGGCACCGCTTGTCCCTCCTCGAGCCCCCCTTGTGGCTCGACCTCCCCGTCGCTACTCTCCTCCTCCTCATCCTCCTCCGAGGGCGACTCCTCCTCGGAAAGGCCAGCCCGCCTCTGCCAGGCCTGACGCCGCTCATGCTCCTGCTTCTCTCGGGCCCTCTTGCCCTTCTTCCTCTTCGCCTCGTCCTTGTCCTTCTTCTCCTGTTGGGCCCGAAGGCGTCTCGCCTGGGAGTCGCCTCGCTCCTCCTTCACCGGCGGCAGCGACTTTCGAAAGATGATGTTCCCCTGACGGGCATAGAGCAATTAGGACATAGGCGAAGAAAGCAAACAAGACAGGCAAGGACATTAACAGGGAGAAGGTGTCGTACCAGCTGTATGTGCCCCCGGTCAGGCATCATGGGGACGCTGGCGACACCCTTCACCTCGAACGCACCGGCGAACAAAGCGCGCACCTGGCGAGCCACCCTCTCGAGGGGCAGCTCGTCCTCCATGAGGAGGCACCCCGCAAGATCGAGCCCTGGGCGCATCTCGTCGAGGCGTAGCGGACGAGCCATCAGCGGCATGACCCACCGCTGGTGGAAGGCCGACACAACGATCGCTGCCGTGAGTCCCGCCTTCTTCAGACAGGCAATCGTGTCAAGCAGGTGGTCGAGGAGCGACTGCTTCTTCTTCTCGACGTCGTACCTCCAGTGGTCGGGCCTCGTGTCGATTGTCCTCCCGGTGTAGGCAGGGAACAGGCCGTCGTCGTTCCTTAGGTAGAACCACCCGGAATGCCATCCGGAGTGGCTCGATGAGAGCTTCACCGGGATCCAGATGTCTGCCCTCTTGAGGGCAATACTACAGCACCCCGTCCTGACCTTCTTGCGGTTGTCGGGCCCAGCCGAGGCGTGGAATAGGCTCGCCTTGAACAGGTGGAGCCACAGCTCCCAGTGCAGCTCCACCCCCAGGTATCCTTCGCACATGGCAGTGAAGACCGCCGCGTGGCAAATGCCATTGGGGGAGAGGTGCTGGAGCTCCACGCCGTAGTGGTGGAGGATCCCGCGCAGGAGACGGTTGGGGGGAGCTCCTAGTCCCGCCCGCTGGAAAGCTTCAAAGCTAACCACGTAGCCCTCCGGCGGGTTGGGCTCAGCATGATCCTGCGACGGCACCACCCACTCCGGCCGGTCGACGGAGGTGATGGGCCGGAGGAGGCCACTCTCCACCAGTTCTCCCAGGCGCGGCACGGTCGCCGACGATGGGAGTCACGCATCAGGGTCGTGCAGACGGTAGCTTGCCATGGGGGCAGAGAGACTGGTGCACTCGGACGCAGGGGTGGAAGGTATGTTCCCAATCTCCCCTCTCCTTACTCTCGCGCGTGCAGAAGTCCGGCTGAAAGGGCGTCTAAGGCAATGGCGGGAAGAAGGAAGCAGGGAAAGCAATGGCGAAAAGAAAGCCGCCGACTCCCAACCTTCGGTATTTATAACCGGAAGCCCAACCGGCGGATCCAACGAACAGGCAAGTGAATCTCCGCATTTAATGCGCCCACATACCGCCTCCTCGTATTCCTCCAGGATAAGGCGCACCTGTCGCGTCATCGGGTTCCACACCGCACTCCGCGCCGCGCCCTGTGCCTACTACTGTTGCGGCCGAACGGACGTCTCCTAAAAAGGCGCGCCTACGGCGGACAACGCGCGACGGTAAGCGTTATCTTGACCTCACCTACTCTTCACTGTTGCCTTGGTCCATCGGTGCCAAGCATCACCCGCTTGCCCTTCACACATGCAACCGGTCCATCAAGCCAAGCCTCATCTTGATCTTCTCCACCTTGATCACATGACTCCATGTCATGTTTCATGTTCAATAAGCTCCTTCATCACACAATCACATGTGAACTAATCTCCTATGTATATATCACTTAGACACATATTAGTTCACCTAAGTTGTCACTCAATTACCAAAATCACATAGGAACTCTCACCGTGCAACGGGAACTTTGAACGAGCTCGAACCATGGTCGGTCGACCACTTTTTGAAAGATATGGTTCAACCGAGCTAGGTTTTGAACTTGTTTGGGTTAGGTGAGTCAGGTCGTGAGGCCTCGGGGCCAAATGGGCCGACCTTTTTCGAGGGGGGAGTCAACGATCGGTCGACTGCCCTTAGAGGCCAAATGGGCCGACCTTTTTCGAGGGGGGAGTCAAGGCTAAATCTAGGCTACTTCTAAGGTCAAACTTGAAATTTGAACAAAAAAGTTAAAATATGTAGATTTTAGTTCTAATTTGGATTTAGAACAAAATCTATCATATCAATTTCTTGCTCAGGAGTTTCATGCTCATGGAAAACTTTAAGATGTGGGCCATTTACCTTAAAGATTTTGATATCGTCGTCCTGGAGTGTGATTGCTCCATGAGTCGCGGCGTTGACGACGAGGTATGGCCCTTCCCATTGGCTTTTTAGTTTCCCGTGACCAAAGAGCTTGAACCTTGAGTTGAATAACAAGACCTTGTCTCCTGGCTTGAATTCCTTGACCTTGATTCTCTTGTCATGCCATTTCTTGGTTCTTTCCTTGTATATTCTGGCATTGTGGTATGCTTTCTCTCTCCATTCTTCTAATTCAGAGATTTGCATTCTCTTGAATTTTCCATCAACTGGCAGATCCATATTCCATTTCTTGATTGCCCAATGTGCCTTGAATTCCAATTCCACAGGCAAGTGGCATGTCTTCCCGTATACAAGTTGGCATGGGGTCATACCAATTGGAGTCTTGTATGCGGTCCGATATGCCCATAGTGCCTCTGGTAGCTTGTGCTTCCAAGTTGTACCCATCTCATCCACTGTCTTCTGTAGAATGTTCTTGACTTGTTTGTTGGATGTTTCTTCTTGACCACTTGTTTGAGGATGGTATGGAGTTGCAACATTGTGTCGGATCCCTTGATCGGTGAGGAACTGGTGGAAGCCTTTATCAATGAAGTGAGATCCCCCGTCACTTATGACTAACTTTGGAGTTCCAGACATGGGGAATATCACTTCATGGAACACTCTCTTTGAAATGGTTGCATTTGCTTTGCGGCAGGGTAATGCTTCTATCCATTTGGATATGTAGTCCACTGGTACTAAGATGTACTCACACCCTTTTGACGGAGGAAAGGGCCCCATATAGTCAATGCCCCATACATCAAAGAGCTAGACTTGTAGGTTGTTGGTGAGTGGCATAGCATCTGAGGCATTGATGTTCCCGTGCTTCTGGTACCTTGCACATTTTCACATTTTATGACATAATCTTGGGTATCCTTGTACATGGTTGGCCAGAAGAACCCACTCTGCCAAATCTTAGCATGAGTTCTGAATGCTCCATAGTGGCCTCCGTATTCTGCTCCATGGCATCTTTCCATGATCTTGGTTGCCTCAACCATAGGTACACATCTTCTTAGCAATCCATTATTGCATACTCTATAGAGGTATGGCTCATCCCAGAGATGCACTCGACTCTCCTGAACTAGCTTCTTCATATCTGCCCCTGGTGGGACGTGGCCTGCAACCATAAAGTTGACTATATTTGCATACCAGGGAAAAGAGTGTGTTACCTTGAGGAGTGTGTCATCTCTGAGGAAATCGTCGATGGGCAAATTCTGTGCTTCTTTGAATTGCATTCTAGACAAATGATCGGCAACAAAATTTTCTACTCCCTTTTCATCTCTGAGGAAATCGTCGATGGGCAAATTCTTGGAGTAGCAAGATCCATCTTATTAAGCGTTTAGCATCTTTCTTAGTGAGCAAGTACTTTAGAGCAGCATGATCTGTGTAGACAATAACTTTTGCTCCGACTAAGTAAGATCTAAACTTGTCTATAGAAAACACCACAGCCAACAACTCTTTTTCACTTGTTGCATAGTTTAGTTGTGGTCCTGTCAAGGTTTTGCTAGCATATGAAATAGCATGATGCTTCTTATCTTTGGTTTGGTCTAATACCGCACCAACAACATAATCACTAGCATCACACATTATTTCAAAGGGGAGCTTCCAATCAGGGGGTTGAATGATTGGAGCTGAGATGAGTGCTTTCTTGAGAACGTAGAAAGAATCTAATGAATCATCATTGAAGTCAAAGAGTGCATCTTTGGCTAGCAGGCTTGTTAAGAGATGGGCAATTTGAGAGAAATCTTATATGAACCGTCTATAAAAGCCAGCATGGCCAAGGAAGCTACGAATTCCCTTGACATTCGTGGGAGGTGGAAGTTGTTCTATAACTTCAATCTTAGCTCTATCCACTTCTATCCCACGTTTGGACACTCTATGTCCTAGAACTATGCCTTCATGAACCATGAAGTGGCATTTCTCCCAGTTCAGGACTAAGTGCTTTTCTTCACATCTCTGTAAGACTATCTAGATTCTTAAGGCAATCATCAAAAGTCTTTCCATAGACGGAGAAGTCATCCATGAAAACTTCCATGATTTCTTCGATCATATCGGAGAAAATGGACATCATGCACCTCTGGAAAGAAGCAGGAGCATTACATAGGCCGAAAGACATTCACCTATATGCATATGTTCCATAGGGGCATGTGAAGGTAGTCTTACTTTGATCATCGGGGTGGATTGGTATTTGATGATATCCCAAATAACCATCAAGGAAGCAAAAGAAAGAATGCTTTGCAAGCTGTTCCAACATCTCATTGATGAAGGGCAATGGGAAATGGTCTTTCTTTGTAGCCTTATTAAGTTTTCGGTAATCTATACACATTCTCCAACCCGTGACGGTTCGTTGAGGAATCAACTCGTTCTTGTCATTTCAAACGACCGTCATACCTCCCTTCTTAGGCATAACTTGCACAAGGCTAACCCATTCACTATGAGGAACGGGGTAGATGATCCCCGCGTGTAAGAGTTTCAAGACCTCCTTTACTACTTCTCTCATCGCATTATTCAATCTACATTGAGGTTCTCTAGATGGAAGGGCCTCAGGTTCTATAGGAATGCGATGTGTGCAAAGAGTGGGACTAATGCCCTTAAGATCTTGAAGATAATAGCCTAAGACTGACTGATGCTTTTCTAAGATGGTGAAGAGCTTGAAGGACTCTTCGGGAGAGAGTTTGTCACTTATGATTATAGGGGCCTCACGATCGTCATTTAGAAAGGCATACTTTAAACTAGCTGGAAGGGGTTTAAGTTCTATAGAGGGCTTATATGGGGGCTCAAATTTCTCCAGATCTATGGGTTCCTCTAGATCGTCTTCTTCTAGATCGGGATGAGATGATTCTAGAAGAGATGCAACCATCACTTCCTCTATGGGGTCAGATTCTGGGAGTGATTCTGTCATAGTGTTTATGGAATTTGTAAGCAGAATCGAGAGTTTGATGTTACTCCCAAGATGACCCGTAAGACTTCCATCAAGAGATCCATCAAGGAATCTCATGAGTGGATGTCCAATTAACAAGTCGAATTCCTCTATATCAAATATGCACAAATTCAAGAGGATATTGACCTTGTTAATTAGTGTAGGAATGGTTTGTGCGATCCTACAACTCTCAATCACTTGTCCTGAAGAAAGCTTTAAGAACTTATTGGTTGGAGTTAGATTTATATTGCCTAGGAGAGCATTAGCTAATGTTTAGACATAATGCTAACTCCTATAGCAGGATCGTACAAAGAGTCTAACTTTGCTCTATTGATTTGACAAGGAATGGTTGTGGAGGAAGAAAGAATTCGAATTGGCTCGAACGAAGATTTGGCCTCTTCTAACCACTCATTGCTCATGACAGAAGCTAGCTCTTGAACCATCTCCTAGAGATAGGCGTCCTCTATGCAGCTAGGAATGTGAAGGTTCGGAGCTTTTTGAGCAGCAGACTTCTTTTGCACAGGTTGATTCAAGGCATTTCCAAAATCAGAAAATAGATCAATCTCGATATCAAGGGGGAATTCCAAGGGATGAATTTCTTCTTCCCTTGGTGGTTCAGGTTCGATAGCAGGATCTTGAGATGTAGTGGGAAGAGTTTCAGCTATCGATGTTGTTTCTATTCTGGGGGCTGGTTTTTGTTCTTCCGCGGGTTCTTCATAATATACGTTGGTATAGGGGGTGTTATCAAGAATATTCGTGAGAAGACTCTTCCCTACACTAACGGGTAAACACAGGAAGGCTCCCCCGGAAGATATGTCAAGGAGTTGCGCAAAATCTCTGCTAAAACCATCATAAAAATGTTGTAACATTGTAGGCTAGGTTATAGCAAGATCAGGGTCTAAAGATACTAGATCTACAAGACGGGCCCATGCTTAACCTAGAGGTTCTTTCTCCTTTTGCGAGAAATTGATGACCTCTTTTCGAAGACGAATGACACAGGGGATAGGGAAGAATGCTAAACAAAATTTAGGTAGTAACTTTTCCCATTCTCCTTCGCGTCATCTACGTGGCAAGCGAACCATCGTTTGGCTATTCCCGTTAAAGAAAATGAAAATAGCTTCCACTTAAGGGTATCTGGCCTCATCCTTGGATGTGGACACATGAACAAAGTTGTTCAAAGTCACGTATATGAGTATAGGTATTCTTGTCTTCGTCCCCAGAAAACGGTTTTTCCTGAACCATTGCTATGAGACTTGGGCGAAGCTCATAAAGAACGGCCAAAATGGCCTAAGATGATTTAGGTGGCTCCAAGCTAGCGCCTGTTGGAGCACCATATTCAAAAAGTGGTGTTTGATCCAAAGGTGTATGTGGAATGAAAGGATGAAATCAAACAAAAATAAAATAGGACCAAAGGGTACTAGTTAAAATAGCTATCGTTCCCCCTACAACGACGCTAGAAAGCTTGTTGACAACAAAGTGACAAACGGGTAAAAGACCGCAAGCGTACGGTTGTCAAGTGTAGCCTTCACCGGGAGTATTCCAGGTATCATGTCTTCCTCAGGGAATGAGAAGTGAGTAAACTAGGATTATGAATATGTCCTATGATGGATCAAGGGAGACTATGATAATTGGGTTGAGAGGTTCGATGTAGCAAAGATATCTAACAAGGTATAGCTGGTTATACTCGCTTTATCAGCCCTTCTCTTGCAGGAGGTGATGGGATAGACCAGAAAGAGGACAAAACTCTAACCGGACCGTGCCATCATGTTGTATTGAGGCCCTACCTTTTAAGAACTTATCTTACACACGTGGTGGAATACGAGGACTAGATAGGGCTGTCACTTCCTACTAGCTACCACAAACAATCCGTGCGATAAGCGGTTTACAAAGGTAAAATGTAACCTAGACACCACGTCTACACTTATCTTATTACTTTAACCTTGGCCTAAGATTAAAGCACTTCACTCAAAGCAAAGCGATGAACAAGCGCGAAAAGGTGTATAATAGCTAAACCAGATTTAGAATACTAAATACTATAAAGAACTCAGAAGAAGTCACTTACAAGTGTAAACTTACAAGATACTCGCATCTGTTGAGGAAGAACTCCGGAGAAGATTCCTCATAGATCCAGGGCTTTCTCTAGAAGAATTCCCTCACTCTCCTCCGACTAGCATAACACTATTGAAGAGCTCCACTAAGAGACTAGAGAGTAGTATTTCTCCAATGAGGCATGAATGAGAAGGGAGCTCTAGGGGTCTATGTATAGCTAGAGGTGGAGTACGGGCTACTCCGATGCCACGTCAGCGATCTGCGTCACCTTCATCAACCACCATAGGATCCAACCGACCTCAGAACCGTCTTAGGATGGAGGGTGGTGATTTTCATCATGTGGGAGTGAGTGAGGCAGTTGAAGGGGTTGAAACCGCCATAGGGGCGATCGGCCGACCCCCCCTACTGGCATGAGGGCCCTCTCTGCTCCTCCTGGATGGTGTCCCACTGGTCAGGGACCAAGTGGGACTGGTGGGCCCATCTATAGGTCGGCCGACCCCTATGGGGTCTTTGGCCCACCTCAGTCTCATGTATGCTGGCCCCACTTGTCATATGTGTTGGATGTTTGTTCTGAGTTGATTTGTCATGCTGATCTCCTTGATGTGGGCCCATGGATCCTTGTGATGCAAATCTGAACCATTGGGAGTAAACACACTTGGATCCAAGAGGTAGAGAGTGCTTTAGAGGGTAGTTCTTAGATCATGGGGCTTGGGAGGCTTAGTGGCCCCATAGGGTGGTCGGCCAATCCTCTAAGTGGGCCCACTAACTCACAAAAGTCCCCATTTGTCATTACCTTTATCAAATAGTCAAGGGACATGTGGAACTAGTTATTAGTTATAATATGTTCAGGTTATGCTTGTTTTCCTTCGAATATGAAGATGTTGATGGTATTTTGATGGTGATAAAATAGCTCATATTTACCGTCAACAGTCTTCCTGACCTCTCATCAAAGGGTTAGAATCCAACCAGTTCTTGATCCAAGAGGTGAGCTAATGTCAATCTCGCCAACAGCCATGACTCATTCAAGCCTTGAGAATGACTTAAAATGTCATGAGAAAGAAAGTGCTCACCCACTCTTTGAAAGGGAGAATGATGAGCATGGAAGTTATTCCCCAATCTTCTAATCAAATCCATGCTCAAATAAAAAATCTCCCAAATCAATATTTCCCTCTACCATCGCTGCACACATGATCTACAACCTCTTCATGCTTCTAGTTTCTAAAATCTTTGCAAGGTTGGTTGTAGATGAGTTTGTCTACCATAAATTTTGCAAATCTCGTAGTGGTTTTGGTCTTGAGGATATGACCGCAAATGTTGGAGTTGATGGGGAAACCGCTTCACCAACATGAGTTGCAGCTTGAAGGTTTCCTAAAGACAAGTTTGTGTCTTAAAAATAAGCACTTTTGGGAGATAACCCGAGCCTTCTTCTTTTCTATTAAAGTTTGCTTGTTAAAAAAATATATAGATATATAAAACAAAAATAAAAATATTTTTAGTTTCCCAAAATTTTGAAATAAATAAAATGACATTGTAAAATGAGATTAAGGGAATATTTGTGAAAGTGTTACTTCAGGTATTTTTGTCACTAACCATTTTAGGTTTGAACAAAAAGAATGATGGAGCAAAACATAAGGTATGTCCAACCAAAAATCCTTCGATAATGAAGCACATTCAAAAGAAACTTCCACATCCTAGACTTGGATTTGCTCATTATCAAATGTTGCAAAATCAAAGTATGGGGGAGTGGATTTCTCTAAAAAACATTTATGTCCTACTTCTTTGTTTTATTTTGTTTGGTTGTCTCTATTGTCACACCCCAAAATTTCCTATTTTGGGTTGTGCTTATAAAATACTCAATAAAATAAATATTTCCAATGTTGGTATAAAATTTTCCAAGATTAGTTCAAGTTTGCACAAATTTAGTATAGGAAGAGTGAATTTATAAACTTTTCTAAATTATTTTGACATGCTTGATTGTTGTGGTGGTTGTTTATTGTTTGTCTTGATGCATGTGAGTGTATAAAAAATACAAAATGCGTGTAGTAAGTCGTTTATCGGTCTCTGGTTCGCCTCCGTCTTTTTCTATAATCAAATTCCTACCCTTGATCTTAAATCCTTTTAGTTGATGATTCTTGATATACTTTTCCTTCTAATCTAACTCCACCCTATCTAACCCTAACTCATCGTAACTCATTTTCACCTTGGCCTGCCTCTAGCCGGCCAAAGCCAGCCCTGCCACCCTTCTAGCCAGCCGCAACCAGCTCAGGCTCTCTCCAGCCGGCCTAAGCCTTCTCTGGCCAACACCAGCCGCCTGTAGCCAACCCCAGCCCGCTCCCAGCCGGCCACAACCACCGCTAGCTCGTCTCAGTCGGTCGTGGACTCTCTCACCAGGTCGTGGCCTCTCTCAGCCGGTCGGGTTCAGCAGCAGCAGGTCTAGCGCAGCCAACCGCGCAGCACACCAGCCCAGGCCGCTTCAGCTAGCCCCCAACTCAGCCCAGCCAGCCGTGCTTTCCCCAGCCGGCCTGGCACAACAGCGAACCGGCCAGCAGCCAGCCCGCATTGCTTGCCGCGGCCTAGCGCGTCGGCCTACCCAGCAACGCGCACCCGCACATGCCATCCTGCACAGCCCACGGCCTAGTCCTGCATCGCGCCGCAGCGCTGTCAGGCAAGGCCCGCTCGTCAGCCACCCAGCCCATCTTCCGCAACAGAACGCGCGGAAGCCACGCGTGAGCCGCCTCTGCTCCGCGCTCTGCGAGCAGCGCTTGACCCGAGAATCGCCGGTCTATAAAAAGGGACGCACGGGGGGGTGTTGCGCCGTCTTCCGAACCCTAGCCGCCTAGCACCATTGCCCCGCGCCGCTCCGCTCAGAATTCCGCCCGGAAGCAGAGCTCCGCCACCGCCGTGATCCAGCCGCCGCGGCCAAGCCCCGTCTCTGCTCAATCGTGCTGGTAAGAACCTCCCTGAGCTTCGTGTCTCCTTTGCAATCCCATCAATCCCTAACGCTCTACGTTTCTCGCTCGGCTTCATCCCGACGCCACGCACAGGAACCGCAGTCCGCCGGAGCTCGTCGCTAGCCGCCTCTGCGCCGTCTCTGCTCACGGAAAGCCCCTAGGTGAGTTCACCTTGTCTACATCTCTCTCCCGGTCCCTTCCCCCTTGAGAACCAAGCCCCACAGGGCCTTACCCCGTCCACGCCGGCGAGGAGCACCGCCGGCCATGTCCACTGTCGTGTCGGCCTCTCTGTTCCCCAGCCGAGCGCCCCTCTCTTCAACCCCCCCCCCCTGATCTAATCTCGGCCATCCAGATCAGATCGAACGGCCCAGGGAGCTCCATACCCCTTTGCTGGCATTTTTTGCTAAAGAGACCCTGCACCTTTTGCTAATCAACCCGCCATCTAAGATCTGTTCGGTTTAATCCGAATTCCCTGATTTGTTTTATTTCAAAAATAGATCTATCTAATTACAGTGTTGCCACTGATCTTGTTTAGCTCCTATCTTGCCCGTTTCAACTCCATGTTTAGTGGTTCAAGTTCCTATAGTTTCGTCTTGACGCATAGATTAGTTCTATGTTGTTGTTACCTCTGTTTCCTACTGTGCTGTAGTGTTTCTTATTAAAGTTTGTTTGCTTGCAGGTGATGCTCTCGTGTGTGATATTTGATGTGTTTAGAACGTGATCCGTCAATTAAGGAAGAGGAGCAAGATCCCGAAGACTTTGAGCAGCCTGAGTTTGACCAAGGCAAGTGCAGACACCATTTGACCATCTTGTACCTACTTACATCCAATTCACTTTATTTTCATGCATGTGTCTAATCTTGTGAAACCTAGAACACGAATAGGCTTGTTATACCTTCCTTGTTCACCAGGGGGTTTTCATTTTATCAACATAAAGTAGCTATGCTTAGTCTCTATACCTGCTTTAGCATATGATGACCAATCTAAACATGTTAACTACTGCTAAAAGTGAATCAATGGTTCATGAAACATGGTGATGATGTGATCTCTCGTACAGTTGGATTTAGTTGGTTCAAAGGGGGAACGAGTATTGGTGTCAGACCGGTGTTTCCGGGTACTCGTATCTTCTCTCACTAAGAGCCGATTTGTGGAGCGGCCACCTGGGACATCCGTGCAGCTTCAAGCTATATGGCTCTGGCTTGACTAATTAACAGGGCAGCCACTAGTAGGGTGTGGCTTACCGGGTAGGCGTAGGGGAGTAGCCCATGTAATGAATATTAAGTTGCGGTCGACTGGGTTCCATGGCTATGGGTACGGCTTCCGGCGCGTGGGCCAAACCCTACGGGTTGTACCCTATTGGTTGGACCCTGCGAAAGGTCTCGTAATGAAACCCTGCCTGTTCACCTCGGCAGTGTTCTTGGGGAGTCGCGACCCCGGGCGAATGGGAATCACGACTTGAAGTGAAAGTGCACACCTCTACAGAGTAAATCTGATATATCAGCCGCGCTCACGGTCAAGAGCGGCCCGAATCCTCACATGGATAGAGTCATCTTTGCTCAACTTATTTCTGGCTTGAGAGAGATCATGGTTGGTTGGCGGTGGAAAGTTTGTGTTTGGTTACTTATGAGAGCTCGAGGTTGCTACCTCGAGTGTTGGGATTGCTATCCCTGTTGCTGATGAGATGCGGAGTTGCTACTCCGTGGTGATGCCGAAGTTGCTACTTCTAGCATGGTGCTCTTTAATGATGATCTTACCTGTTAATCAATAAAGGATGGGTTCTCTTAACCACTTTTAGTAAATAGGATGTTTTAATAAAAGATGTCAACTAAAATGCTAAGCGCAGTCAACTGTGCCAGCTTTACCTTGTTTAAGCCTTGCATGTCATTACTTTCCGTCTGTACTTGCTGAGTTCGACATGAGCTCACCCTTGCTATAATCACAAAGGCTGGTCGGAAGATCAAGACTGAGATGAGGAGTTCCCCGAAGACATCGATGGGTGTTAGGCTTGTGTGTCGCTGCCGTCGAGCTTCCTGTGGCGTGATGGCTCCAGCTTCGCCTCGTTTAGTTTCCGCTAGACTTTCTTTTAAAGGTTTGTAATAAAGTACTCTTATATTCGTTTATGCTTATGTTTCGAACACTATGCAATGTACCATTAATGAGGTCAGTATATGTGTGTAATTCTCGATCCTAGCACACATGTATTATGCATTCAGTCTCTTTTCTGAACCAGGTGTGACATCTACCTTGCTTTCTCTTTATACCTTGTTCATCTTGCTAAGTCACATAAATCATAAAAACAAAAAAAATGCAAATACCCATCTGGTTCACCATCCATGCCCTTGTATCTTCTTAAATGAAATCTCTTTATTCTTTCATGCTCCCTTGTTCTTTTATAAGTATGCTTTGGTTTGGGATATTTTTGAATTCATATTCCCATAGGCTCTTTAAATTAACCATGGTGCTTAGGTTAAAAAGCCTTCCTTAATCAAATTAGACATGGTGTCAAGTTTGATTAATGAACCAAAAGTAAACTTGTATAGAATTTGGTTGTACTTCTAGACTAACCCATGTAAGATAACTTCCAAATTTTGGTGGATTAGTCAATAGATCATTCATAAGAGACAAAAAAAGGTTTGAGGTAGTTTTGAAATAACCTTGAGCATCTTTGCTTCAACCTTACTTAAACTTCTAAAGAATTGGTGAACAATGATGGAACATCTTTGTCTATGCTAAAATGTTAAAGCCAACTTTTCTATAGCATAGAAGATGCCCTTCATTTCTATGACAACATTGCCCTTGTTTCAAAATATTTGTGCATTCCTTCGGGTATGTGTTGTCCACTGTTGACACAAAAAGCATCAGGATCTGTGAACACCTCGGGCTATTACCCGAAACTCGGTTGTCCGAAGGCGTGCCAGTCGATTTGACCAGTTAATCGACAAGGACGATAAATAGAACAAGATCCGAACAAGACAACGGCGATGCGCCCAGATGTCAAGGTTCAAACCTGATCAGGATAACTAGAGCAGAGCTGAACGAGACGACAGCGATGCGCCCGGACATCAAGGCTCAGATTACTCCCACACAGAACTTGCAAGGGTTTGACGGAGATCAAGGTGATGCAGCCCGTCGAAGCTTGAAGAACTCGTAAATAAACTAAGACTAATGCGGTAAAGGTAAATTGCTGGAAAGGTAAATAAGATAAAATAGATGTGTTTGATATGCTTGGATATGATTGTTTACAGCACCCCTAGGTACCTATTTATACTTCGGCAGAGGGAGTTGTAGATAGATACGACTCGTACCTTTCCTAAACAAAAACTCCTAACTTTAAGGAAATAACTGACTCGCGCAGGAGTCGGACCCAAACAGAAACTATCTTTTCCTAAACAGATTCTACTATTATTAAGGGAATAAAATGACTCATGCAAGAGTCGGACTCAAACTTCTATAACAATACTGGAATAAGATCACCAGTTTCCTTATGCCACTTTCCCGATGAAACTTTCCATTGACATCCTTCCGATCCGCAACCTCCTTTTAGCGCCATCGGCAACCGTATGTTCATGTTAACCATGTCATTCTTCATCGGCAACTGCCAGCCACGTCATTCTGCTTCCATCGGCAGCATCTACCGCTCATCGGCAACAGCCTTTAGCTCTCATCGGCACTGACTTCTCATCGGCAAGCTGACCTTTGCTTTTATCAAGTCCTTCTGCCTCCATCGGCAACAAGTCTGTCTTCATCAGCACCATTCTTGCCTCTATCGGCAGTCTGACCGATAATATCCCGATGCCGATAAGGAACAACAACTAGCCTCTTGCCGATCAGCACAATTATAGACACGTGCCAAAAAACGGTGTCAACACATGCCCCCCAGTTTCGGAGTATAAGATGTCTTATGCGCCGAAATTCCTTCTGCTGCTATCTCTTTCTTTTGCATCTAATAAATCCATCGGTAGCTGCTGCCAGTGCACAAACTCTTCACGTTTAGCTTACCGATGCCCCCCAAGTGCAACAATTGATATGTCAGGGTTTATCAAATACTGCTCCCAAGCCAAAACGTCCAAAGTCATCGACTCTGGTCATATCATCGGCAACATATTGACATCTACCGATGGATCTTTACGCTTTGGCCTTCATCGCTTGCCTGAAGATCTCCCTCTTGAAGGATTATCATCGTGATACAAATCTTCTCGGCGTTCGCGCCGAATCCTCCTCTTCTGAGTCTTTGTCAGACCCTTGGGGCACCATCGAGGGAGCTTAGTCTTCCAGACAGGCTGATACTGCTTCTCACTGCTTGTATCTGCACCCCTCTTGTGTCTGCATCCTTGGAGAATTTCCTCGGGTACCTTGGCATCTGCCGTCTCCTCAAGCTCTTCTTGACAAATACGTCTGCCAAGCCTATCATGTGCACTGAGCTTGCCCCCCAGCTGATCATGCGCTGACTTCTTCCCTTTGATCGGCGTGCGACAGCCTGATGTCTGATCGTCAAAACGGGGCTTCTTTTCTGACCGATCGGTAGAGTAGTACCCATTGCATTCAGGACAATTATCGGCAGTAGGTAGTTTGATGCCTTCTTCCCAGCAGTGAACAAAGAAGGGACACTTCCAGTGGTCCTTATGCTAAAGCCACTCTTGACGCATTTCCTCCTCTTGCAACCGATATTGCTCCTCTCGTGACTGCCGATACTCTTGCCTTGGTTGCCTATGCGTGATTACAACGCCATATGGTGCGTGCCGTCGAGGTTTCTTGCTGTTGCTTTCATCGGCAATCCTCCTGCCCTTTCTGTCATCAACAAACTTCTTCACATCACGTTCAGCTATTTGATGGTCAAGATCTACCGATGCATTCTTCCTGGCAGCTTTCGATGTCAGCACTTTAATTTTTCCACTAGTTTCCACCATATTATTGGGAAACGGGCGCTGATTGATCTTCATCAGCTTCTGGGCTTTGGAATTTTCAAACTTAATCCACCCAGATTCCATTTCTGACTACAACTGCTGCCTAAAGACTTTGCAGTCATTGGTATTGTGAGAAGTTGCATTGTGCCACTTACAATACCTGATTCTCTTGAGCTCTTTGGCCGATGGAATTACCTGGTTAGGTGCCAACTTAATCTTCCCTTCTTGGAGCAATAGGTCAAACATCCTATCATCCTTGGTTATATCAAAAGTGCATCTCTCAGCTTCTTTCTGATCAAACAGACAAGATATCGGCTTTTTATTCTCTACTGATTCAACTAAACCGATACTGGCCTCTTCATCCGAATTTGTTTTCTTAGTTGAAGACACCTCCTCATCCCAATTTCCTCTAGGTTCGAAAATCTCGGTGTCTTGATCGGCAACCCTTTGCACAAGATGACTCAAGCTTTCAAACTCTTGAGACGCATATTTATCCCTGATGTGCGGCAGCAACCCCTGGAAAGCCAAATCCGCCAATTGCCGATCATCAAGTACCAAGCTATAGCACTTGTTCTTCACGCTTCGCAGTCTTTGGACAAAGCTTTCTACCGATTCATCATTACACTGCTTCAGCTTGACTAAATCGGTAAGCTTCTTCTCATCTGTGCTAGCAAAAAAGTACTTGTGAAACTATTTTTCTAAATCGGCCCAAGTGATCACAGAATTTGGAGATAGTGAAACAAACCACGTAAATGCCGATCCAGATAACGATGACGAGAATAATCTTACCCTCAGTTCATCTTTGCTAGCTGCTTCCCCACACTGGACAATGAAGCGGTTGATGTGCTCCATCGTTGACGTGTCATTTTGGCCAGAGAACTTGCTAAAATCCGGCACCTTGTACCAATTTGGAAGAGGGATTAAATCGTATTCCGGAGGGTATGGCGTCCGATAAGAGTATGTGTTAACCTTGGGTTTAATGTCGAACTGCTCTTTCGCCACTTCGGCAATCTTATCGGCTAAGTATGCATCTTGATCCTGCTGATGTACTGGCTGGACGTTGACTGGTTGAGCAGGTTGATGCACCTCTTCATACCTTTGTGGTAAATAGGCTGGGGCAATTGGCATATTTGCGGCACCAGTCTGTTGAATATTATGCATCGGCTGATTGGCCGATGGGCAACTTTGAACGTCCACTGGTTGAGTAGGTTGACGTACTTCTTCAGGTCTTGACGTCAAAGTGCTTGAAGTGATTGGTATGTGCATAGTACCAGTCATCTGAACACTATGCATCGGCTGAGTTGCCGATGGGCAATTTTGCACACTCACTGGCTTGTGCTGTGGTATTATATTCATCGGTTGCTGTACCGATGTCTCATTGTGCACATTCACTTGCGAGTATTGCGGTGTAGTACATATCGGCTGATGTACCGATATTTCATTCTGAAGATTCGCCGGATGACACTGCGGAGCTCTTGCCACTTGGTGCCCAGGCTGCACAACTTGCTGTTGAATCGGTAATTGACCGATCCAACTTACATTAGGTATCATCGGCATATGACTTACCGATGGCTGATAACTAGCTGACTCTTGTAGCCCTTGTACCCTTGGATGATAGCTTTGATTTGTGGGTACCATAGGTTGAGCAGCCATTGCCGATACAGGCTGATTGACAATCGGCATGCCTTGTTGCATCGGCCAAGAATTTGCCGATGACTGATAACCAGCTGATGCATGTCGTTCTTGTGGCGCCGGGTAATTAACAGAATAACTGCCTTGGTTAGTAGGTACTTCAGTTTGAGGAACCATTGCCGCCATAGGTTGACTTGCAGCTGTTGGGCTTTGTTGTATTGGCAAATGACTTACTGATGGTTGTGCATAATGCACTATGGGTATTGCCATTTGAAGATTCCCTGTTGGCAACTGCACCATTGGAGAAGATGTGGCATAATGCATTACTGGAACCATCGGCTGTACAGGTGTTGCTGATGCTATGGGAATCTTCCACCCTGCACGGTTACCTTGGACCAATCTGGAATCAGCAGATGGACTTGGAGACATATCGTATCCCCACCAGTTGGCAGAAGTTGGCTGATTCTGGGTCATAGGTCCAGACATTGTTGAGGCCACCAGATTTGTATTCATCTAAGCGATGCTTGTTGGGCTCGATCTTGGTGGCATGATCTCATCGGCAGATCGGTTCATAATCGGTGAAGACACCCTTGGAACCGCCGATGAGATCGTAACAGATGTCGATCCGAGTTGACGATACTCCGGACCAACATAATATGGTGCCTGTCCTCCCTTGAAAGTTTGCTTAACAGCATTGCATACAGTATCGGACAACACATTGGATTGGCTAATTAATACATTATTTAATGCAGAATTAACCATCTCTTGTAATTTACCAGGATCGGCGTCGAAAGTGACCTGCCGTGGCGACGGCGGATCTTGCTTCTGGACTGCTTCGCTGATTCTGTTTAGGCTGAAGGATTTGAGATATAACCGCTTGTACTCCTCCATAGCTTGCTCCATAGCCTGCTTATGATCATCTCTCAGATTGGCTTCGGAGACTCCGATGACGTTCTTCGGATTGACACCGGTATGATCATCCATAGTAGATGTATAATTGGTCCCACTGGGCGTGCCAAAAGAGGTGTTGACACAAAAAGCGTCAGGATCTGTGAACACCTCGGGCTATTACCCGAAACTCGGTTGTCCGAAGACGTGCCAGTCGATTTGACCAGTTAATCGACAAGGACGATAAATAGAACAAGATCCGAACAAGACAACGGCGATGCGCCCAGATGTCAAAGTTCAAACCTGATCAGGATAACTAGAGCAGAGATGAACGAGACGACAGCGATGCACCCGGACGTCAAGGCTCAGATTACTCCCACGCGGAACTTGCAAGGGTTTGACGGAGACCAAGGTGATGCAGCCCGTCGAAGCTTGAAGAACTCGTAAATAAACTAAGACTAATGCGGTAAAGGTAAATTGCTGGAAAGGTAAATAAGATAAAATAGATGTGTTTGATATGCTTGGATATGATTGTTTACAGCACCCCTAGGTACCTATTTATACTTCGGCAGAGGGAGTTGTAGATAGATACGACTCGTACCTTTCCTAAACAAAAACTCCTAACTTTAAGGAAATAACTGACTCGCGCAGGAGTCGGACCCAAACAGAAACTATCTTTCCTAAACAGATTCTACTATTATTAAGGGAATAAAATGACTCATGCAAGAGTCGGACTCAAACTTCTATAACAATACTGGTATAAGATCACCAGTTTCCTTATGCCACTTTCCCGATGAAACTTTCCATTGACATCCTTCCGATCCGCAACTTCCTTTTAGCGCCATCGGCAACCGTATGTTCATGTTAACCATGTCATTCTTCATCGGCAACTGCCAGCCACGTCATTCTGCTTCCATCGGCAGCATCTACCGCTCATCGGCAACAGCCTTTAGCTCTCATCGGCACTGACTTCTCATCGGCAAGCTGACCTTTGCTTTTATCAAGTCCTTCTGCCTCCATCGGCAACAAGTCTGTCTTCATCAGCACCATTCTTGCCTCTATCGGCAGTCTGACCGATAATATCCCGATGCCGATAAGGAACAACAACCAGTCTCTTGTCGATCGGCACAATTATAGACACGTGCCAAAAAACGGTGTCAACATCCACTAATCCTTCACAGGAGAGAAGCAATGAATGGAGGAAAGGGTCTAAGTACAACGCGATGATTCACAGGAGAAAGACCATTCGTCATCATCAATGTCATGACACATAGAATCGTCACGCCTCAAGATTACGGATGCGACACCTTTAAAGGTAAATGGTCAATGTCCTAAAGTCTTTCATGAATCACCTGAGCATGAAATTAACATGATAGATTTTGTCCTTAATCCAATTAAGAACTAAAATCTACTTGTTTTAAGTTTTGTTCATTTTTCGTGTTTGACCCTAGAATTAGCATGTGCCTAGACTTGTCACCTCCCACACAAAATTTGGGCCTATTTGGCCCCAATAGGCGGTCAGTCGACCGTCTCTTGAGACCTCTCAGCCCGACGTTGTGCAGCCTACCTAACCTGACCTGTGGGACCTCCAATCCAGGTTCGGTCGAGCCAAACCTTCCAAAAAGCGGTCAGCCGGCCGTGGATTTGGCCCTTCAGCCATGCACGTTGCTCCTGAGCGTTGGACCAACATTCCTATCCTGTTTCCAGCACGATCCAAGTAAAAATAGAGGCGAAGGACGTTGAATTTTCTCTTCTTAACCTCTCCCTCTCCTTCTTCCTCCTCTTACCTTGTTCTTCTTCACCACCAGTAGAAATTCCATCTCCTCTTGTTTCCCTTCTCACCTTCCTTGACCTCAACATGGCTCCACCAAGAAGAAGATCAAAAGAGCGATATGGAAAAGCTCCTACTTGTTGTTGCTAAAGAGAGCATTACCAACTTAGAATAAAGGGCTTTTGAGGAGATAATGGTGCATCTAGGTCTTGAAGGTAGCTTTAATGATCTTCGCATTATCACTAATGCAAAGCTCAAGCTTATCCAAAGCCATTGAGAGCGAGGATCTCCTTGCCCCTCCTTCTCCTTAGTAATCCTCGAGAGCCATCGGCACAACCTACCTCATGGCTCTGATAGAAGAGAGCATGACAAGATGCTTGTCATCCCTTATGCTAAGGACATAGGACCTTCTCTCTCTTCTCCCTTGGCTCACCTTAGCCCTAAATAACAACAAGATACTTAGCCTTGATAGTCTATCGCTCATGAATCAAAGAACATATACCTAAGCTATCAATGACAAATGAAACTCTTGGTGAAAGCTACACTTGATAGTCGTACGCTTGCGGTCTTTTCCCATTTACCACTTCTGGTGTCAACACTATGATATAAGAATTTACTCTGAACCTGAAACTTGTGGAGGCATATACTTAAACTAAGTCTAAGTGGTTGGGAGATATGACATGAAAGTCCATCTACTATTTATCTTACTCCTAGCAATACTAAGTTCTGGTGATTCATCTTTTGAAAATTCTAAACCTTACATGATGAGCTCTTGTATAACATAGTTTGAATTCCTACCAAAGACATACATTTAGATTAGGAAGACTCATTCATGCTAATTGTCTTCGTATTGAGTGTTGTCAACCTCTAGACCCAATGAAGAGTGTCGTCATACTTTTAAAATCAAGATCATGTACACACCACCCAAATATGCACTACTCTACACTGGAGTAGGCACAACAACATGCCATTTCATCCACCAGAAAAAAGGTTTTACTCTTACACTGAGAGTAACTACCACCAAAAATAGTCATTTCATTTCCATTCATTCAATAAATGCTCCAAAGTTCTTGTTATAATTGTAGGGTTATGAGGTTGCTACGCTAGCTAGAAAACAAAAAATTTCTACCCCATAAACCAGGAACTAGTGCTAGTTATAGATCACGGGGTTACCACTAGACGCGCAGGTGCAGCGGAAGCGACTTGATGTAGTCGTGCACATCGCAGCAGTGTCGTGCAGTTACGAGGTCGTCCGTCTCAACGTCTCCTTCTCGTGGTTCGTCCTTGTGCTCCAGATGCAACACCTCCGAGGAATCCCACACGTACAGGGAAGAAGCGTCATGCCTCTGGACTGCTAGGTCCGCGAGGAGTACTAGGCGCGAGCGTGGGGAGGGCGACGGAGGCTACCAAAGAACATGAGTATCTCACCCCACGCCCACCTCTTGCTTATATAGGCGTCCTAATGAGCTCCCACGTTGGAGACCCATTAGCAACCCTAAACCTAGTCTAATTCGGGTCCAACCCGAATTAGGCTTCCAGCCCCTTAAGCGTGCGACCCTATGGGCTCACGCACACATAGACATGGCCCAAGTACTCTTACTCGACCAATAGTTGATAGCGGCCTCTAGCAAGGCGTGTCAACTCCTATGCATACGCTATGATCATATCAGACGAACCACCACAATACAATATACATGTTATTTCTTTGCCTCATGATATTTGGTTCAACTCGTGGGTTAACACTTAACCCAAGCACGACCATGCATTTCATGATCTAATCATTTGAGTGATCCAGTGATATCTCACTCATATAGAGAGTGGCAAATTCCATCTTGATTGACTATGTCTCACAACATGTTTCCTGACAAACCCGAAAGCTACCTTTATAACTACCCAGTCACGGAGTAGCGTTTGGTAGTCCTAGGGTAGGTCGTTTCACATCTTTAGTACATACGACAATCTCAGGTCTAAGGACATAACGTACACGATGTGTATAGAGACAATCTCATGTCGGGTCTGTCCAGCACCATGTTCTACATGTGCCCACATTATTAGTTTGACATCTCATGTCCATGACTTGTGAAACATAGCCATCAACTAATAATGTGTTGATCTAATATTCATGTGCATTCTTGCATGAACTCCGATAAGGGACAACTTTTATAATAACCATACAAGTAAAAGAGTTTCACAAGCAATTCACATAATTGCTAATCGATACAAGATGTCTTTAATGGATATTCATAACATGTCATGGATACAAGGAATACATCAACTCTATGATTACCTCTAGGGCATATTCCCAACAATAATCTCTCTGCAATTTTTTCTTGGTGATGGAGGTATGAGCTATGCAAAAGATATTGAAAAAAAGAGAAGAGAAAAAAGAAGAAGAGAGGAATTAAAAATGGACAAGCGTCCGACTCACCTCTTAGAAAAAATAAAGAATAAGATAGCTCATACTCTCTAGCCATTTTGTTCAAAATTTCCAAATTCTAAAAGAGAGATTCATTTGAAGGAGCATAGTAGAATTAGGTTTTTCATCATTACCACCATATATCTACCATATCCACAAACATGCACATCTTGGTTTGATTGTATGACTTGACTCTCTATGGATCTATTGTTTTACTTTACAATATATATGAAGTAAGTAAGCTAACCATGTTAAGCCATTCCTATGAACTCCACTATATTTACTAGTATAGGAGGGCATGGCATTATTAATGCCTTAGTGAGAATCCACAAATACCGCATACAAAAGAGACTTGAGGGTGTCATACAATTAAGCTCTGAGTTTTATTTCAAAAACTTTACAAAACCCAGAAATTTGGTAGAGTGAAGAGTTTAAGACATAGTGCCTGATTTGATTACTTTATCTTTCGATTGCTCAAGACCCAAGCGATAGTTAAGAAGCCCCATGGTTAAAGGTAATATGGGTAAGTTCGAAATTTAGAGTAGCTTTTTCTAATTCATAGAAGAATTTTTGTTTGAAAACATGTGAACTTTTGAGGTGTGAAAGCATTGAAGCAACTCCTGATCCAAGTTTATTAGATAGGCTTTGTTTAGGGGCTAGCGAAGGGTAATCTTGGGGGAGCTTGTTGACGGCTACTAAACTCCAAATATAACCATCAACTATTGCATGAAATGATAAGAAACAAATTATAAAGCATAGTTGTAGGGTTTGATTCTAACGATTTCCACGAGTTGTGTTGTTCTCACTTGTTTTATAGGATATTCAGGTTTTACAATATAAAAGTATCTCAAGTGATGAATTAGAGTGTATCATTGTGTAGAGCTCGTCAAGACAATCGAAACAAACCTAACACTTGCCATATTTGTAGCTACGATGAGAAAGATATCAAGACCGCAATGGAATTCAACTTGGCAAGATTCTAGAACATATCGAAACCATCACCTACCATATGTTTAAGGGTTAAACTGACAGAATGCCATAGCTTTGGTATTCTATTATTTTTCAGGGACTATTCCAGAAGAGTGTAATAAGGAAAAGCAAATCAGAATAAATATCGGAATAAATCCGCGGAGATATATTTTCCATCGGACTCGGGTAGGATCCAAAAGGCACTCGAAGGAAGCGGGGCCCGAGAGGCCGACCAGTGGGGCCGTCCGGCCCCACCTATGGTTGGGCGGCCACCCCCATGGGCCCCTTCTATAGGCTCCTGCAGCCTTCCTCCACCGCCTTTGAGGAGTCATCTCGGTCCTACATTAAGTCGGATTGATCCAACGGATGTCGTTCATCCCATCAGGATATAAATAGAGGCATGTACCCCCTGGAGGCAAGTCAGATCAGAAGCTCAAGAGCATGAAGCCATAACTCGTATCTAGTAGATCTATGCTAGCAATCAAGAGAGATTAGTTCTATCTAGAGCTAGCTCTATTTAGAGATTAGAGATATAGAGTTGGAGAGTATAGTTTTGGAGGAGTTTCGGCCTATCGGTGCTTCTTCACCGTTGTATTCTTTGGGATCAAGTCCTCTCGCCTAGGATTTGTATTCTGAGATACCCTAGTATTTGACTTCTGGTTTAAGTAAGCAACATTATCCTTATTGTTCTATATTGTTTGCAACTCTTCTTGAGTGCTTTGATCTTGATGGCCTCTTGATTGAAGTAGTAATTCATAGTGTAGGAGTGGTGTCTGGGCTAAGTTTACTTGTGAATGTCCCCTGATTTTCTGGACAATGGTAGCTCGCGTAGGTCACTCTTATAGCTACGTTAATTCCTCTGTAGTCCATTTCTTGTAATAGGTTTGGCAGGCACAAAGGTGCTTGGTAGGAGAGAACTCTGTTTTCGGCTACTATTTAAGTTATCGCCCTTAAAGATCATAAAAGATAAAGCTTACCGAATGACAAAAATTAGATAGTCCTTGGTTCTTTCTCCTCGTATCAATAGTTTTCTATACTTGGTTGTGAAATGGGTTAAGTTTATAGACTTAGTCTTCCTCATAACACCGTTCCTTTGGGTTCGATATTTAAAACTGGGTTATCTCGATGAAGAGCTACATCGGTATTTATCTGTGTGCTTGCGGATAATTAACTTACTCATATGCATCTAATTTATACCAACAACAGTCCAGCGATTGGGGCTGAGCACAGGGAGCTCTGCTCTGCTCAAGTCCCCTGGCCATGGTGAAAGCATCTAGGCCCTATGGTTTCGGTGATTAATGACAATGCAAGATTACCATGACTAACGTGTGTTTGTAGAGGCAAACTTGGTAAGTTAGGTCATGAGTAATGGATAATGAATTGGCTTAATGGTATTCATGCCCCAAGATGGATTTTGTTTTGGTTTTCAAAGGACGGAGATAAGCTTGAAGCTTAAGCTAGGTCTAAGTGTCACAAGGTGTGAGAAAAACACTTAGAGTTGCTTAGGGCTCTTATTTTCCTTTGATCGTACTATTAAGGGGGGTATGAGATTAGTAGCTTGACCTAGGAGAGGTTATGGATGTTGGTGTGGTGCACACTTGTCAAACCAAGTCCTAGATATCCTACAAACAACCCTTGAGAAGAGTACAACAAGTCCCTTTCACCAAGTGTCGAGATCTGAGGTGATTTGGGAGCTCTAAGTCTCTCCGGACCAGTTTCCCAAAAAGCTCCGGACCAATGGTTGTGGTCCAAACGCTGGGGTATACTTAGAGCATAAGGAAAGAGGATCCAAACAAGTCTGAAGGGGTCCGGACCAATCTTGATAAGCCTGATTGCATGGAGTTGTTGACTGAACCTAGGGTAAGCCTCCAGACCAGTCTGGAGCTGAGTCTGGAGCGAAACAGAGAGGTTCAAGAAGGGGAATTAGGCATCACACCTGGTCCGGTGCCAACCTCCAGACCAATGATGATAGTCCAGAGGTCCCCCGAACAGTGCAGACACTGTGTAATCTATGAGAGTCCGGACCATGCAGATTGGTTCGGAGCCCCCCGCACTGGTCATGTCCGTTGCTTCGTAGACAACGGTTAAAGTGAGTAACGACTAGTTTGGAAGGTGTGGGCTATATATAGTTGCCCATCTCGTCCATTCTAGCTCCCTTTGCCATTTGAACAGCTGAAGAAACCTTGAGAGAGTACTTGAGAGTCCAAGAGCCTAGCGAGGAAGCAATTTGAGAGTTCCAACCATTTGATCCTCCCTAGAGTGATTAGGAGTGACAAGTGTGCATCCATCCACCTCCATAGCCTTGAGTGGGTCAAGTGAAGGTCTTGTGTTTGTAACTCTTGGTGGTCGATAGCACCTAGATGGCTTGGTGGCGATCGAAGACATGGTGATCATCCGGAGCTTGTGGATGACCCTCCTCCACCTCTTGTGATCGATTATAGGCGATTCACTAAGCCAGAGAGGCGAAGAATCAGCTCGGAGAGAGCACTCAGTCCTTGCACAAATTGAGGGGGAGCGATACCCTTGCGTGGGTGCTCCAACAAGGACTAGGGGGAGTGTCGACTCCTCGATACCTCAGGAAAACATTGTCGTGTCAATATCTTTCTTGTCCCTCCTTCCTTTACTTATTTCAATTACTTTCAAGTACTACTTTCTGCATTACTTTCTTGTACTTGACTAGAATTGCATAGGGTGTTCTTACTTTTCCTTGAATTGCTACTTGTTTTCTAGCTAGGACACACAATGTAGGCACTAGGGGGTAATTGACATTGCTTCGGTTTTACATTTTGCTTTAGAAATTTAAAACAAGCCCAATTCACCCCCTCTTGGGCATTTTTATCCTTTCAATTGGTATCAGAGCCTCGTGCTCTAAATTAGGCTTCACCGCATAGAGCAAGATGTACCATGGGGATGCACCACCATTATCCTTTGATATTGAGGACTTTCCATATTGGAAGGTTTGGATGGAGGCCTATCTAGAGGTTGTGGATGTAGGTTTCCTCAAAACCTCCACCGATGGAGTTTCCCCATTTGGTGAGGACATCTTGTTAACACTGTATTTTGGTGTGATCAGATAGATACGAATGAGGGTCAAAGACGGAAGATATGTTGCACACAAGTGGACCCGGAAGACTGGTTAAGGTAACCGACTTGGAGAAGATAACGTGTATCGACTATTGAGATACGTTTGGTGGGTTGCGCCGATGATTGAGGCCCAAGACATCCGGGTTTCCTTATTTCAGCCAGCGGTCGGCTTTGCGCTAGGGTTATGCTATGTGGTCTATAAATAGCAAAGGTTAGGAAACGAGAAAGACATCCAATCAATCAAACAAACAACATAGTTCTTAGTTTTTGGCCTTCGGCCACCCCTAGGAGTAGGAGTAGAGTAGATTTCGGTGAACCTTCGACGGAGTAGGCTGCATTGACTAGATCGACCTCCGGTTTTGCTTGTAAGTCTAGCCTTGGTTCATGTCTTGTTTGTACGGCTGTATTGTGTAACTCATGCAAGCTCGGTATGAGCTAGTTATCGGTTTGAATCTATTGTTCATGGGGCTACATTGCTTCAATCTCATATGAATCGTGACTTCAAGCTAGTTATCGGCTCTATTAAATTGGTTATCTAATAGATTCATCAAGTTATCAATATTGTCTGTTATGCTTTGTTTAATTTATTGCTACAATATCTTGCCTAATCTCATCTAATGGATTGGCTCATGCTTTATTTCTATCTAGATCTATTTGCCTTTGTTGCTTTCTTTCTTTACATTCAGAGAGGTGATAGATTTATGATCTTATCGACTAATTCATTAGTTGCGGTTGTTACATGTGGCGGGTTCGAGACATATATCTGGTCATTAGATTGGTTTGAGTGTGGTTGGATCTGGTTCAACATGTACGATACGGCTGCATCTTACGAACCCCAATGTCGTACGTGTTGAGTCATGTCTCCTCAGGCTTAGATCTGTCCAGTGTCGGATATATGGATCTTGTTCAAGCTCCATGGATCCCATATCGGCTAGCATAGCTGATCTGGTTATGCTTCAATCATACGGTCCATGTACTTTGTTATTCCGATCTGTTAGATCTATTAATTATACTGGACGTGTCTTGATTCGTTTACTTTTATGGTTGTGTGGAAACACCCCAATGCTAGTAAATGAGTTAGGTTATCGGGTTAATTGTCATCACGGCTGCATGGGAACACACCTCTGTTGATGGTTAATATTTATCCGGTATACTCAGTAGGTTTAGTAGTTCGATGACGATACTGTTCATGCATCACATCTTTACTTTAATCTTACCGTACGATCGGCTATTTATGCACCGTGCATCTGATATTTTGTCACAGTCGTTCATGCACCATTATTATGCTTACTCTGTTCGGAGCTGACTCTCTATTCAATCTCCTACATTCATCGGCTATATGAGAGCCGCACACTCATGGAACTGTCTGGCAACAACCGGCAGGTTCCATATTTTGATGTTTCATCTCCTTATCAATTGTAGGTCAAATTTACTGGCACACCTGGAATCGATCATCGAAGTGGCTTGAGCCGCTTAAGGGGTCCAGGAGATCAAGCTCTGCTGCCGCACGGTCTCCGTATGCCCTACGCAGTGCTGACACCAGAAGCCCTATTTTTGGCATCAACACATCTATCATGAGAAGAACAATGCCAAGGCGAAGAATATCCTCTTTCGCGGCATTTGCAAGGATGTTTTCAATCGTATGCGTAATGCCAAAGACACACTTTGTGACCACTATTTGGGTTGTTCATGAGGGCACAAAGAGTGAGCGTGAAGAGCACTATCATTTGGTTATGGAAAAATTGAACTCATTCTCTATGCTTCCAAATGAAAATGCAAATGAAATGTACCCACGGCTCAATATTCTTGTAGAGGAGTTGAATGGCTGAAAGGTCCTAAGTGATGGCTAGAGGGGCGGTGAATAGCCTAAGGAGTGATTGACCTTTGTAACCTCCATAAGCATTGGCTAAGGAGTGATTGACCTTTGTAACCTCCTTCTTGAGGGTTTCATTTTCCACCATTAGTGAGGCATCACAAGTGAAACCATCACTAGTAGATGAAGTAGGAGTGATAGTGCTACAAGAGGGGTTTGTGGGAGCAACAATGATAGGAGCATAAAATGATTCATTTAGAATATCACAAATAACTCCCATGTCACATGTTTGAACAATCTCTTTCTTACTTTGATCTAAGAGAGAGGAATGAGCTCTTTCAAGCTTCTCATGGGCTTCCATTAGCCTCTCATGAGATGCTACGGCCTCATCAAGGTTTTGCTCAAGAACCACATTGGTCTTGCGCAATTCCTTGCATTCCTTCCTCTTCTTATCAATGTATTCCTTAGCTTGTTCAAGCATGTCCATGAGTTCCTCCTTGGAGGGCTCCTCATTATCACTATCTCTCTCACTCTCACTCTCATTATGAGCATTATGAGAAAGTACCTTAGTGGACTTAGCCATGAAGCATGATGATGGAGTGTCAAATAGAGAGATCTTGTCCCTCATTGCAATGCTTGCAAAATCCTTCTTCTTGGTAGTGGTCTTCTTCTCTTGATCACCATCATCACATGAAGAGTCACTATCCCATGTCACTATGTGAGAATACCCCTTCTTCTTCTTGTCAAAGGTGGGCTTCTTCTCTTTCTTGTCTCTCTTCTTATGATCATCATCATCCTTGTCACTATTGTATGGACAATGAGCAATGAGATGATCAAAGCTTCCACACTTGAAGCACTTCCTTGTCTCATCAAAGTTCTTGGAAGATGTTCTCTTCCTTCTTGCATGATAGCCCTTCTTCTTCATGAATCTTCCAAATTTTCTCACAAAGAGAGCCATTTCTTCTTCATCAACCTCACTAGCACTTGAGTCTTCATCCTCACTTGATTCTTCAACTTTGGCTTTGCCCTTGCTCTTGTGAGATGAAGTAGCTTTGAAAGCTATGCTCTTCTTCTTCTCATCTTTCTTGTCCTCTTTCTTGACATCTTCTTCTTTGTTGTACCGGTAAGCATCTTGTGTCATCATATCTCCTAAGACTTGATTAGGAGCCATGGTGTCCAATCCACCTTTCACAATCAAGGTCATAAGAGTCTCAATCCGAGATGGGAGACTTCTCAAGAACTTGTGAGAAAAGTCCTTGTCCTCAAGCTTCTCACCAAGGGCCGTGAGATCATTGACTAACACTTGTAGCCTATGAAACATCTCCGGCACATTCTCATCATCCTTCATCTTGAAGCTTGCAAACTTTTCTTTGAGGATATATGTCTTAGCACTTTTGATGGCTTGAGTGCCTTCAAATGATTCTTCTAGCTTCTTCCAAGCCTCATGAGCGCTCTCAAGATTCTTGATTTGCTCAAACACTTTTTCATCAAGCACCTCATGAATAGCACTTAGAGCAATATCATTGTGTTGCAACTTTTCTTCCTCTTGAGGAGTGGGAGCCGCCTCATTCACTACCTCAAACTTCTTGTCCACCACAAGCCAAACCTTCCGGCTAATTGACTTGATATGAGCGGTCATCTTCACTTTCCAATAGCCATAGTTTGAGCCATCAAACTTGGGTGGTTTCTTCATGTTGTTGATATGAGCCATCTTCACACCGTAGGTTGTTAAGCCTCAAATCAACGGTGTACTAGCTTTGATACCACTTGAAAGGTCCTAAGTTATGGCTAGAGGGGGGTGAATAGCCTAAATCGAAATCTAAAAACAAACTCAACAACAAGTTAGATAGCAAAGAGGCGAAGCTTCACTTGCACTAGCCTACTAGGGGTTTGCAAAGCCACCTAACCACAATTTCTATCCTAATAAGCTCTAAGATCACACAATGCCTACTCAATTCTAGTAACCCTCTAGGCACAACCTAATATACTAGGACAAGTATGAAGAAGGTAATGCAAAGATGGGAAGGGAGATTATACCGCCGAGGAGTTGTAGGGGATGAACCAATCAAGTGAATACCAATGAGATCACACAATCACAAGAGACAATGGTTGACACTTGATTTTCTTCCGAGGTTCACTAGTTTGCCAACTAGCTAATCCCCGTTGTGGCAAGACACTCACTTGGAGGTTCACGCGCTAATTGGCATCACATGCCAAACCCGTCACCGGGTGCCGCATAACCAACACAAGATGAGGCTATTGAACCACCACGAGCAATCCACTAGAGTTACCTTTGCGATCTCCCACGGGGAAGGCACAAGAACCCCTCACAATCAACTAGTAGTCGACGAAGCACAACCACCAAGCTCCTCGATCTACCACCACTGCTCCGAACCGTCTAGGTGATGGCAATCACCAAGAGTAACAAGAAATCCGCAGCGAGAACGCCTCCCAAGTGCCACTAGATGCAAGCTATATGCGAAATGCACTTGGATCACTCAATCTCTTTTGGGTTTTCACTAACCAAGCATGGAGATGAGTGGGAGGGAGTTTGCTCAGCTCAAAGGAGTCTCAAGATGTTCAAATGTGCGAGAGAGAGACACCCCCTAGCCGGCCAACACATGTTTATAGACCCCCTCAAAGTCTTCTAGTCGTTGCCCTGTTAAGTTGGCGACGGACGCCCTTCACGGGGGCGATGGACACTCCGTCGCCAGCGTCCAACGCCTTGTCAGAACTAGCCCTTGGGCTGATGCACGGGCGACGGACATTCCGTTCCCAACGTCTGACGCCTTGTCCTCCAGCATCCGGCGCCTTTTCTCAAAATGCCCGTCTGCAGAGCTCTCTGGAAGCCCGACGGACGCTCTGTTGCTTCGCGTCGGACGCTGTGCCTCAGCGACCGGCGCGAACTCGTTGCTCTCTGGTTTCTAAGAAAATTCCCAGAAAATATTTCCGGATGCTCTGTGCCGATCCGACGGACAGCGTCCGACGCCTTCTGAATTCTTCTGCTGCTCCTTTGAGGCCGACGGACGCTACGTCATGCTGCCGCCCGCGTCCAGCGCCATCGTCCGATGCGTCGGACAGCGTCTGACGCCTGATTCTGCAGCGTCCGACGCCTCTTCTGAGTTGCTGCTTCTTCCACCTTTGCTCCACATTTCCAGGCACTAAGTATTCATCTTAGAGAGCAGGTCTTGGCATGATTTACTTCACTTTGAGCAAGGTGTATGACACTAGGTCCTAAATGCACATGCAATATAGATAACACCTAGTGGCACTTGACAAACCGCACTCACTTTTGAATTTCCCCTCTTAATAGTACGGTTGTCTATCCTAAAAGTGATCACACCCACTTGGTGTCTTGACCACCAAAAGAAAAGCCCTAGCATATACCTTTGCCTTGTTTAGCTCAGGGTCTTTCCACTTGCTTTCTTCTCCAAGTGTGAGCTTTTGCAATCACTTTGCATCCTTGCTTGCTCCATCACTTGTCATCATCTTCTATATATGTACTAAGCCTACTCAAACACTTAGAGCTAAGTTAGTACCATAGGTTTCATCAATTATCCAAAACACTAGAGATCTCTCAATGGCCTTGGGCTCACCCAAATGTCTCCATCCGATGTGGTGAGGAAGATTCTATGTGTGCTCCCCATCAACAAATATGGCTACATTGTGACGGTCCTTCATCAAGTAGATCTCTCAAACACAACTCCTACTCAAGTGTTGGGGAAAATCAATGCGCATGAGATGTACATGCACATCAACATGAAAGATGAAGGAATATCTTCCCCCAACAATAATAAAGAGAAGTAGTTGGCTCTCAAAGCCACCGCCAAAGAGAAGTGAAAGATGCAAGTGGTGATTGAGAGCTCAAGTGATGATGATGATGATTCCAGCATCGCTCTCATGGTGAAGAAGACCACCAAGTTTTTGAAGAAACTCAACAAGAATGGAGTCAAGTTTGACTCTAGAAAGAATAAGTTCTTCACAAGCTCTACAAGAAAGCCACTCTCCAAGATGGATTGCTACAATTGTGGAGAGCTTGGTCACCTTGCTCATTATTGCACCAAAGAGAAGAAAGACAAGTTCAAGAACAATAAGTTCAAGAACCACAAGGGTGCTTGTTGGCATTTCTAAACGTCACCACTAAGAACGGAGCTAGACCCCATCCTCGACAATGGCGCTAGAAATGCCTCCTGTGTATTTATTATGTCTATTGGATAATTTCAAGGAAGCGGGGATGGCACGTGGCGGAATCTTGGAGGTTGTGTCAAGGTGACGTCAAGTCCATGCAGGAAGCGGGGTTATCCGATCAAAAAGGAGATGAAGGCTCGGGAGCTTGGATCACAATGTCTTAGGGCTAGGTGATTCACTCATGTATTAGCGGGCTAATTGGAAATATCCAATAGACCTCATTAATAGAGGAAGAAGGGGTATCCTCATCCTCATCTCCTGCATTTCTTTTCTCCACTTGATTTTCTTAGGTTTTCCTCCCTCTAGCCTTCTTGCTTGAGGTCCGCGATTTCCATCGTGTAAGAACTTGTTCGTGATAGTGAAGGGAGGCCTTAACCTCCTTGGGTCCTCCGAGATTCAGTTTTGAAATTGCTCGTGTTTGTGTTCCTCACGTTTTGCAATTTCCCTTCTCGGTCTTTTCACCCGATCTCTCTTCACGCTTGATCATTTTGTGATCCTCTTGTTGGAGAAGGAGCAAGGAATCCTTGTGAGTATTTCCACTAAAGGATTCGATTTGGTTTGGGGTGAGCTCTTAGATCGATCACTTTTCGTTTCTTTTCTGGTTTCCTCTCTAGTTTTCTGTTTTCATTTTATTATGATATTTGTGAGGGAAGGAAGATCATGATATTCATGGACAAGATTCTAATCCACCTTGAAAATCTCCCTACAAATTATTAGATTAATCAGAGATGAATCGAAATATATTAGGTGATTTTTGGGTGATTCGCGCAGTTTTTTGGGGCACCGGATGCTTCTTCATGCATGGGACGCATCCGATATAGTGTTTTGTGCTGCGAGTCACACCGGAAGCACAGGACTAGACGCACTTGCCCCTGGGGTCTAGCGTCCTATGTAAAGGGTTTCCTGCACTATGAGTGTGCACCGGATGCTCGGAGCATCTGGTGGGGCAGCACCGGATGCGTCTGGTGCTCCTGGGAGCTCTTTGTTTTTGCAGTAGACTCACCACACCAGACGCACCTGTCCTCTAAGACAGTGTCCGGTGGTTGGTAGTCTAACCAGACTTAGTGCACCGGACTTGTCCGATGCCTAGAGTCTCATCATTCGATGTTGTGTTGAGTTCATTGTTTCACCCGTTTCTCTCTCGTCTAGATTCTGAATTGAGTTCTGCTTGTTGTGTTGAATTCATATTCACGCAGCGGACTTGATGAAGTACTTTTGAGACCAATTTTCTCAAGTATTTTTTCTTGTGCTCTTGCCTCTTCTCCCTAGAGGTTGAGAACTAGGCTTTCAGAGTTTTGGTCCGAGTACGGGGCTTCTAGTTGATCTGTTATACCTTTTGGTCATCGCCAAAGGTATCCACCATCTTTAGGGTTGTGATCTTACCATGTGTGTGAGTTTGCTTGTTGGGGTTGTTTTGGGGAAGAGTGGCTCAAATATTTTCTTGAGAAATTTTAGGCTCCCATTCAACCCCCTTTGGCAAGGCCATCTTCCCTCCTATCGGTCCCTCGGGTGCTAGGGTTTCATAGGATGAAGAGCGAGAGTGAGAGAGAGTAAAGGAAGAGGAGTGACTTGGGGAAGAAGAAGAAGAAGGCATGGCGATGAGGCACAATGATCGAGCTTATTGGGTTGGGTCACACCACTTTACTGAGCTAGAGGCAAACTCTAGCCAGCTAACGTTCTCTCTCCAAAACCCACAAAAATGATTCTTTACTGGTGCGGTGTGTTACAACAAAGAATGCCATATTTGTAATGTGTCTCGACCAATAACGTAGTTGGCGGTGTGCTATAGCCAAAAAAAAATGTTTATCTGGTGTCCTGGCCCAAAATTTGCTTTTTTCTAGGAATAATTTGTGAGAGTATATGTAGGATGTTATCTTTTGTATTAACAAATTATAATCTTGTATTGTATATTTTGTCTACTAAATGAACTAAAAAATTCAATTATAAAGTTTTAAATCTTGTCCAACACTACAACTTTGGTATATGTTTTGTCTGCATCCGAGATTGTTTGATAATTTTAAACAATTTGAATCTCAAAATATTTTAAAATTTAAAATAAATATTTGGTACTCTAAACAACTTTAGATAAAAAAATCTTATCAATGGAATTAACCATGTGAACGTTAAAGGTTGCTTGAAAATTCTAAATTTTAAAATTCAAGATCTAAAATCTTAAAACACATATTTGAGTCTATAAATAACTTCAAATAAAGCTTTTCAACTACAAACTTGTTTATTGTATTGAGAACTACAACTTTGGTATAGACTATGTCAACATCTAAGGTCATTTGAAAATTTTAATTTTTAAAATCTATGAACTTAAAATAATATTTTAGGACTCCAACCGTTTCAAATCAACACTTCTCTACAAGTTATACATTGTGTTGAGGGAAAAATGATCTATAGTTCATTTTCATTCAAGTTCATATTAAAAAAGTTATTAATTATTTTTTGATTCAACTATTTATAGAGACAAGACTCTTAAGATGCCCATCTTTCTAAATTGAGTTTAAGAGAGGCCCTTCGAATGGCCACCTCTACTAATATAATAGTGAATTTTATTTATTAAGGTGTCCGCCTTTGAAAATCAATTGATAGAGACAAATACGTAAGGCGATGAAAGCCCTAGTTTGGTTCCGCTAATTGAGCGCTAACCATGTAGATTAATGATTTCATTGTGTATGATCAGCTATGGCTCACTTGTTGTTGATCGACAAGCCATAGGAGGTGATGGAGATAGAGATCACGATCACATGAATGCAAGTGTTCATCAAATAGAGAAACATTGGAGCAAAAGCAAGCCACAAGACAGAGATATAAGATTTGGCTTTGCTTTTGCCAACCATGGGTTTAGAATAGATTGCTATAATATAATGAGAGGAAATTTTTATTTGCATATGTATTACTCTTGGTGACATGGTGTGTAGCAAGTAAAAATGTTTTGAAGAACATTGTGTTGTGAAAATTGCTAACTCGGAGCTTAGATGCTTGGCAAAATATTTGAGACTTGACACGCTTGCGAAGAGACTTGGAATACAATCCAAGTTGTACTAGGCCTAATCCTATTTTATCTTGAAAGAATTCCTTGTGAGCCAATATAAAATATCGCATTTCCTTGTATGCCACTGAAAAAGTTTGGAGGTCTTTAGCACCATTGTTCCAAACTTTTTGTGTTCTCCATGCCATTGTCGTTAGATTGGGGTCTAACGGTGTCAAACTGCGAGTGTGAAAAGTCGAAAATGCCTTTAGGTCTAAATATGTTATTAATTTTTTTTATCATCTTAATGACTTCAAATGGAAAAACTCAAAACTAGAAAGTTGTAGATCTCGCCAAGATATACAACTTTCATGTAAAAATTATTTTCATTTAATTTCACAAAAAATATGTGTGATTTGATATGATTAATATGTCTTAGAAAAATTATATCTTTTTTTGACAGAATTAAACGAAAATAATTTTTATATAAAAATTGTAGGTCTGGATGAGATCTACTCCCATTGTAGTAGGCAAAACTGGGTAATTGTGGCAGCCAGCAGCCAGCCGTTGGCGTTTGAAAAGCCCCGAAGCGGCAGCCGCACCCGCCGTCCGGATGGCTCAGATCCACCGGTTCCGCGGGTGTCCGACATCCCAACCGTCCTTGCCACTCCGCTCCCTGCTTCTTCCTCTCTCACCCATCCCCGTTCGTTGGCCTCCGCTCCGAAATTTAAAACCTCCCAAGCAGAGCCAAAGCCCGGAGAAGCCAAGACCCCCTTTTCCCCTCCTATTATTAATAAAAATTCGGTGGAAAAAGCCTTCCCTTTTGGTCTTGCGCGATCGAGATTCCGGAGCACCGCGGCGGCGGCCGGATCGGGATGGCGGCGCGGTTCGGTTGCCGCTGGAGCGGAGCGGATGCGCCGCGCCCCCTGTGAGGTGAGACTTCTTTTATGCGCTCCCCGTCTCGGCTGCCCTGCTGCCTCGATCCGGTTGCGCCCAAGGCCCACCGGCGGCGCACCGCGGCGCGGCCTTCTGAGGCCCGGCTTCGCGCTCGCCGTGGCAGTAGAAGGGGTGGCGTGGTTGGGGCGACCGATGCGTTCATTCTGGAGCCGCTATAGAGGAAGCGGCCGTGGCGATGGGTTTGTCGTGGTGGATTTGTCGGTGGGTGTGGAGTTGCGCAATGGTGATAGCGCCGGCGGTGCCTTATAGAAGGATTGATTTCCTCTGAGGACTGGGAGGATGTGGGGGGATTTCCAAAGACTATATTTGTTCTTCCTTTGTCGATGCTTATCTTGTTGTCGTCTGTGTTCTAGATTTCTCAAATCTAGCCAATTTTACTCGGATTTGTTAATTTCTCACCGCAGAAAGTTCATGGTTAACTTTGAGTGCATATCTATCTTGGCAAAATCTTGATGCACCACCATATCTGCATAATTGTGTATTTGTGTAACTATTTGTTTTATTCAATTTTGTTCCTTTCCCCCCCTCTTGGCAGACTTGGCAGACTATGACCACTTCTCCCCCAGCGAAAAAAAGCTCCTAAAGACCTTAGAGGGGTTTAACATTGGGATGAATCTTTGGGCCCTTACCTTGCTTTTAAGTGGAGATTCAGTTTTCTGTTTTCACTTATGATGACGGGTGAAAAGCAAATGACTTTGAAGGGCACCACAGAGTCTTCAGCTTCTTCTGTTCCTCCTGATGGAGGAGTCAGCAGGGAACCTCAAAAAGGGGGCAGATTACCCAATGGGTGAATTTCTATCTGTTTATTAGAACCACTCATCAGGTTTTACATTATGCATATTCCTTCTTAATTCTTATACCTACATGTATATTTATCTCTTGCTTCAGGAGGACAACTGGTCCAGCACGTCGCTCATCCAAGGGAAATTGGACTCTAGAAGAGGTAAAGTCGACACTCTGGTTTCCTAAATATGTTAATAGCATGCATTTTCAATAAAGCATTTGAATAATGAGGTAAATAACCTATCATAGGTAGCTTTGAGGAATGCTATGCTAAACGGCCATTCTCAATTAGCTAATCCTTTTCTCTACATAGTGAAGATAAATATCATACAGACATATAACTTTTCAGTTTTCACCATACTTTGCTTCTATTGTAGTTGATACTATAGTTGATAATAGGCAGGGATTACTGTTTGATTCCCTTGCTGCATTTATTTTCATTTGCAACAAACATTACATACAGTAACACTGTTCAGTGACATGCCTACATCAACGCCAAGATTTATTTTGTGCCAATGTTCTTTTTATATGCTAAGCATTGCATCATGAAACCGTGTTGAAGATGACCTTATATGTGCTTAGACCATATTTTGCCCATATAGTGGTGTGGTTTGATGGGCTCATATGCTACTCAATTTTAGGATGACATACTTCGCAAAGCTGTTGAAACTTACAAGGGAAAAAATTGGAAAAAGATAGGTACTTTCTTTAGCTGATACAAAGCTGATATGTTCTATTGTTATCTTTTCTCAATTTGTGTAGCACAGGCTGTTGATTTCTTTTTGAAGCATCATATGTTCAAATTTAAACTGACCGTATACTATGACACTTCACTTATTTTGCTAACATCCATCTTGTTTGCTTGCAATTTGCATTACAAATCCTGATATTAAAAAATGGAGTGTGGTATTATGGAGTGTAGTACCACCTTTTTTTAGAATTGTCAACTTAGTTTGATGCAGTAGCTCGAAGCTAACACTTTAGCACCATATAAAGGTCTAAATAGATGCGCTCGTCTTGCTAATGTTTATAGTGTAATAATTTGAATATGTGATATAAGAATTGCCCCTGCTGCTCATAAATCGTGTACATGCTACGTACCTTTATTTTTATTTGTTGTTATTGCATAACTACGTTTTACCACGGATATACTTCAAGAAATTGACATCAGGTGCACATCATTCTTTGAATATTGTGGTTGTACCATTTCTGCTCATGCCAATGACTGTACTGCATCCTTAATGACTTACAATAATGTGACTCAAACTCAATTTTCGTGCTACTATTCCATCCTTTTCCCCTTGCTTGTCAATGAGAATCTTTATCTGAAACTAATGCTTGATGAACTACATTCTTTTCCCCAGCTGAATGTTTTCCAGGTAGGACTGATGTTCAATGTTTGCATAGGTGGCAGAAGGTTTTGAACCCTGAACTTGTTAAAGGGCCATGGTCCAAAGAAGTAAGTTCTACAGTTTTCCGTTTGGGGTTTATTTCATTTTTTAAAAACAGACTAATCCCATTTAGGTTATTTTACTGAATTATATTACATGCTGCATGATTCTTTTATTATTCTCTCTTTTTTTTCAGGAAGATGAGATAATTACTCAGATGGTAAACAAACTTGGGCCAAAGAAATGGTCAACCATTGCCCAGGCTCTTCCTGGACGTATTGGAAAGCAATGTCGGGAAAGGTATGCCATGAAAGATACTTGTAGTAGTGTTACATGCTGATATCAGGTGCTGGGGAAATATTTATTAGTTTATGGTTTGGCTTCTATGGAAAATAGGAGTCATGATTTTGGTCATTTGATCAGAGTACCACACTAACTAGAGGAAACTTTCCTTTTTCAAAATTACAAATACAATACTAAGTGTAGCTATTGTTTTCCACTCTTCTTGTGATGATTACTATGCAGATAAATTCTCTGAAGTCTGAACAGTAACCAATGATATATATTCATTTGCATATACACTACCCATACTAATGTGCTAATAGTCTTAATGATATTGTATTCATTTATGTGCAATTACTCTTGAAAATGCTTGGCAATTGATTTGAGAAAAGGTTTCATGTATCAAATATCATGAAATGGCATGCCTAGAATTTGTCTCTCTGTGGGGTTGGTTTGGGGCATATGTAATGCAACCTGTTAGTTAGCTGCAAACATGCAAACCATATTAATTTAGAGATAAATACTGACGTGAACATTTTGATGTGACATCTTCATTTAGATGGCACAACCATCTTAATCCTGGGATCAATAAGGACGCATGGACACAAGATGAGGAAATCAGGCTCATCCATGCTCATCAAACTTATGGAAACAAATGGGCTGAATTGACAAAGTTTTTACCAGGAAGGTACAGATTCTTTCCCCAGCTTCTTTTAAACTAGCAAGAGTAATTAATAATGTCAAATTGAAAAAACATAATATTCTACGCATTAGTGATACTCCATTGCAGTATGACATATATATTGCATTGTAACATCCTGATATATTCTTTGGTTACTAATTAAAAAGTGCATCACTAAATCAGTTATTTAGATAATATTGAGCTATATTATAATACAGAGAAATTGATGAGTAAATTTGTATATTATCCTATCAGGACAGACAATGCAATTAAAAATCATTGGCACAGCTCGGTGAAGAAGAAAGTTGATTCATACAGATCATCTGGTTTACTGGCTCAATTCCAGGGCCTCGCACCTGTTGAATACACTTCTGGTGGTTTAAATGTTGATTCTTCATCTGCCATGACCAATCAAATTAGCGAAGCTGAAGATTCGATGGAGTTAAGTCAATCATCATTTGCCAAGGGTTCTTGCTCCCAGGAGGAGCAAACTGATGTGACTTTGGGATCTCATTTTCATGTGCATGAATCTTTGTGTCAAAATGGTTTCACCAATGCTGAGAATGGTGCTTCTGCTTTACCTGATATGCATCACCACTTATCCACTTCTGAGATGGATCAAGATAAACACTTGCAGGAAGGAATGGATTTGGATAAAGACTTGCAGCAAGAGTTTTCTCAAGGAATGGATTTGCATCTTGACATAGATGAAGTGCCAAACAACTTTGTGATAAAAGATAGCCAGGCATCCAATGAGCTTACAGTTCAATTTCAGGACACACAGATTATGAATAGTTCAGAAAATGATGGAGTATCTTTGATACCATATGCTGTAACACCTAGTGTTTCTGGATGTGAGCATAACATAAATGTGATGTCCGAATTGGGCAGAAAAAATGATAATTGTTTCCAATCTGAAAAGTGCCAGGATATTTCTATTCAATCAGGTGCATATTGTTCTGAAGCTGCAAGTAACTTTTCAGCACCACTTTACCCATTGCAGACATCTGAACCAGCAAGAATGATCGGTGGCCCTGTGTATTATCAGAGTTCTGTAACGTCATTACCACCAGGCTTCATTTCTTTAGATGGTGCTTCTAATGCATCTGGTGTCAAATTTGAGACAAGTCACAATCCTGTTTCTCGCCAAGATTTGGAGATTAAAATTTGCCACAATGCTTCCGGTGATCCTGATCAAAATTTATATATTAGCAGCGAAGATGACAGAAACTGGACTTCTGAACCAATGGACATCATACCAGAATCTGAAAAGAAGCAGCAGGTTGATGTTGAACAATCATGTTTGGAGCCTGCAGCCTACATTGGAAAGGAAGAATTATCAAGTCATGGTAACACCATATTAAGTGAAAAGGGGGATGCTGGAGCTCTATGCTATGAACCTCCTTGCTTTCCAAGTTTTGAAGTTCCCTTTGTCAGCTGTGAGCTTGTAAACTCCAGCGATCTCCCAGAATATAGTCCTCTTGGCATTCGAGAGTTGATGAGGACATCCTTGAACTTCCCTACCCCAGTAAGATTGTGGGGCTCCCCTCCTAGGGATGGTAGTCCTGATGCTGTGCTAAAGAATGCTGCCAAAAGATTTGTGTGCACCCCGTCCATAATTAAAAAAAGGCCTAGAGACCTCTCATCTCCTGGTCCTGATACAAGAACCGAAAAAAAATTAAATACTGAAAAGGATTGTAGGAGCTCAGGCATTTCCTCTACAAGAGTTGGGAAATCTCGCATAAATAGCCCTGATAATTCAACTGATTTAGTTTCACCGAAAGAGAGAACTGCATTTCAAAAGAAGCTCAAGCTTTCTCACGAAACAAAGAAAATTTGAATGAAATTACTGATCAAGGAGAAAATGAAGGCAATGCCAAGGTAAACAATTTGGCTGAAGGCAAGGAATGTTTCACTGTGGGCAGTGATTGTAGGAAGTTACAAACAGTTTACTATGTACTTTCAATCTACTACGAGCTACTTTTTGTACTCAATAATTATTTATTCATGGATAAAAAACACTAAAATCTTTGGCTCGAGGAGTGGTGGATCTCCTTTATTGGAAGTACACATTGCCTATCAATAACGATGTAGCATGGACAATGTTAAAATCACATTTTACTGAAATACAGGTTTCCAGGGAAACTAGAAATGTAACAGATCATGTAAGGCTTGTGGGGGAATCTTGTTGCATGAAGGGTGGGCTGGTAGCAAAAGTTCACTTATTAGTAATAAAAGTTTATAGAATGAAATGCAATTAATCTACTTTGAAATATAATTTGCATTGTGTCTTTGCGTGTTTCTTATCTTGTTCTTTTATATATGGTCTGGTCCAGCATTCTACAGGGATTCTTACTCAGAGCAGTGTCGACAACCACAATACACCTAAGCATGGTCCAAGTTTTCAAAGTCAGGGACTAAATGGCAGTCAGGCTTTGTCTAACTCTAAAGATATAATATTTTCTAGATCAAAGCCATCAGAACTTCTTGTTGATAAATCTGCAGCGTGCATTGATGCAGATTACGAGTATGTGAACATGTAAGTTGGATGCTCTTCTACACTTTACTTAGCGAGAAATTTCCATGCAAGTTTGTTTCACATATCCTGAAGCTGTGCTGTTAGTATATATAGTTGGTAGTTGTAAATCAACCATCAAATCAATGCCCTTTAAAATTATGTTTAATTTTCTGGGATACTGGCAAGAACCATGTGGTTCTCCCCAGTAGAGCAAAAACTGCTTGGTACTTCTCCAAAATTTACACAATGTGCATTGAGTTGGGAGGATATTCCCTGACTTAATTAGAGCCACATTACTGTTTTAACCTGGTGTAAATTCCAAATTGAGTGCTTCATGGTTTTAAGACAACTCAAGTCACAATTACATCATGATTGAGTCAGCTATTAATTATGGTATTGTACTCTATTTTAAAATGCTGTCCTGAAGATGTTCTCAGATTTCATTATCTCCATTTCAACTATAACTCGTTGATCTGTGGTTAATTTAATGGTGGCAAAGATCAAATTTTAGAATTCGTCCAGTCAATGCTACTTAGTATTGCTAACTTAACTATTGACCCTTGTTTCACTGAGTCAAGAGCTTCTGCCCAGGTTGTTGGTCCTTGGTTTTTAGGCCATGCGATCAATGGTCATTTTTTTCTTGTAGCCCTGTGGCGCAACTCTAACCTATTTCCTGGGGTGTTTGTGTGTGGGGTGTTCCTGTACATCGGTTTGGGTCCTTCTTGACTCGTGTACTCTTTTCTCTACCTTAATGAAATGACGCGCAGCTCTCTTGCCTCGATTGAGAAAAAAAAATAGCGCAGTAAAAAATGCACTATTCCTTTCCAACTATCCTGTCAATTATCTATGATAGTACAGACTTAATAACTTTGCATAGATACAATCATGATTCTGATTGGCTGTTATTGTCAGATTGGCTGATACTCCAGGTATTAAAAGAGGTTTAGAATCCCCTTCTGCATGGAAGTCTCCTTTGTTCACACCATTCCAGGTAATTATTTTATTTGGAGAGTATTTGGACTAGGGTTTTGCTTTAGGATTTCCAATTCAATCTATAATCTGTAGCTCAGGGTTTCATCCAAATATTCTCTTCCTAATCATTGTTAGGATCAGTTTTCATGGCAAACAAAATGCCAATACTTGAAAGAAAATTTTGGTATCTTCCTTTTTGGGTGCTTTTTATTCTAGTGACGCTAACTTCATATGGATGAGAGAAGTGCATTATTAATTGTGTGTTTAAAAGTGTTATTATTCGTCACATTAAGCAGACTACTTTATTTTGTTTTGTTCTTTTAGGATGCATACTTCATGAGCCCAGCAAGCAGAACTTTTGATGCCTTAGGATTGGTGAAGCAGATTAATGAGCAGAGTGCTGCTGCTGTGGAGGAAGCACATGAAGTTCTGGCAAGTGGAAGCCCATGGAAACGACATAACAAGGAAAGCTCCGACAAAGAAAATATAGAAAATACAGCTTTGAAACATGAACGTTTAACAAGCAAACCTTCATCCAAACTCATGGTATGTAAAGCTTCGTACTGATACTCCCTATTTCTCATTATTGGAAAATAAAAATTCTCAGAATACACCATTTCTTAGAAGTTAGAACCTATTCATCTGAGCCTCAAACTGATCAGAAACTTGAATTTTTTCTTGTTCAAAATCGTAACATACAAGTTAATCAAATAGGGAGAAATCCATGAACCTACTATAAATTATTTGTCTTCTCGTGTTTTCCTTGTATTCCTTTATTTTCACATCCTGTAATTGAATACAACATCTGAATACTTTGATGGTTGCATCCAAATCCCTGAGTTGAGGTTCGGAGGTATGCAGGAACCAAGGCACTTCATTCTGCAACCATCGACTTTTCTTTTTCGAAAAGCGAATTTTTATTTCTGCCTCTACACTAGTTATGCACTCAGCCTAGTTCCAGTCTCTGGCTGTTTGAAATAAGTAACAAGGATTATGGATGCTAATGCAAAGTCCAGTGCAATAATCTAATCTCAGCCTATCAGTAGACATTTGTTTTGCGTGGAACATTAAACACTATTAGACATGGATCAATTAGTTCAGTTGAATAATTAATGTGTCTTATGATACCTGAACCTATGTGGAAGATAAATGAAATTGAGATTCTGGGGAAATGAAAAACCATGTGGCTTGTGAGAGTTCATGGATTTCCCTTTGATTGGGAAGCATATAAGTAACTGATTGAAACAAAATGCTCAATCTCAAGCAAGGGGGCATCTCTTTTGTTTTAAATTGAAAAGCTTTTCAATTTATTCTGCAGGCAGAGGCACGGGTGCTCGATTTCAATGAATGCTCCACACCTGTGAGGAAGAAAGAAGATAAGAAAGTGGAAATAGCTTTAGGAGGATCTGAAAGCTCCCCTGTTACTTCCTCGTACCTTCGGATGAATGTCCGGTAGCTATGAGAGGGGGATGCTTCACCTATGCTGTTGTTCAATATGTACATGTCTGTCATTCCCATAAATTCCACCATTTTGAAATATACATTCCAATTAGTACCTTATTCTTTGTGCTTTGGCACCCCAGATGTCAATTCTAAAAGGAAACATTTTTTGTAATGTTAAGATAATATTTGTCATGTGTCACATGAATTAAGTTATATCTTAAATAAGGAAAATATATTTAAATTCTGAGTATGTTATGAAATCTTCTTCTCACATTTGTGTGCTAGCGTTGGTTAGATGTATATGTATGCCTACTCTCCAAAGCTGAGTTAGGTGATTGGAAAGCAAATAACAACTCATATAAAATTAAGGAGATGTACACTAGAGAACATCAAATTAGAAAAATAGAATGTACCTTGTAACTTGGAAGGATTGATGATGTTACTGAACAGTGTAATATAGCAGGTTGCTTCCAGTATTGGTTGGCAGAATGGAATATGCTTCATATTGCTAATAAGCTGGACAAATCCAAGACCCATTAGTGAAGATGGCATTATATAGAGAGCCTTATGTGCCATAAGAGCCTATAATATAGACCTTGAAATACACTTAATACCTCCTTCTAACTCAAGTTGCAAGCAAATGATTTGAATCATTGTGTTGAACAAGTCAAGTCAATGCTACTCTTGGGTTTGTGCTTTTAGTGGAAAAATCTCCCACATGGATTTGACATGGATAGCAACCCATATCATAGAAACAAAACCCTCGAACCAAGCACAATGAGCTTGTTTATAAATCAGGACGAAGGCAACAAACATATCTAAAGGTGGCTGCATGTAAACACCATGAAGAAAAGGCATTATTGACATCCATATGAGAGATGGTCCAAGATGAAGTAGTCGCCTACAATCATAGACTTGTTCAAATCATGGTGAAAAAACATATTGGTTAGTATGCCCAACAATGCGATCTACAAATTATACCATGGAGAAACCCAACAGAAATAGCATGTGACTCATTAACATTATTAGAAGCATCAACAATGGGAGCATCAGGACAGATGAGGTGGTAGAACTAGATGAAATCTTTGTGGGTTCTTTGAGATGATGTGTGTAAACATGTGTAATGGGAGGTTTACAAGGTGGAAGTGGAGGAGCAAGATCAAGAGGCTCATGTGGCGATATCACAAGAGTAGGTGTAGTGGACCCATGCCAATTGGGAATGTGCATAATAAATGAGGATGGTATAAGAAAACCATCACATGTTAAATTAGATGAAGACTATAATATGTCTCTTGAGATTGATATGCTTAGAGAAGAGAACAAAAGGCTCAAGATTGAGAAGACTCATCTTTCCATTAGGTTTGAGAAATTCACCAAGGGTGACAATATTCAAAGCATGAACACCATGATGAAGAGTGACAAGAGTGGTATTGGCTACAAGTCAATCAAATCAAGAAAACCAAAGCTCAACATAAAGCTTACAACACTATCAGCCAAAGCCGAAGACCAAGACAAGGAGATGCTTTGAGTGTCAACAAGAAGGGCATTTTGCTCATGATTGTATGCCCAAGAGTTGAGTAAAGTTGCAATATCAAATGATCAATCAATATCAAATGTCTTGCTAGTTGCTTCTTAGAGCTTCAATGTGCTATCCGTTAGTCAATTATGTGATCTTGGCTTCCAATGCTTATTCACTCCAAATGAAGTTGGTATGTCAAAAATTGATGATAGTCAAGTCATACTGAAGAATCATGGCTGGTTTCGGTGATTAACGACAAGTAAAAGATTATTGTGGCTAATGTGTGTTTTGAAGAGGCTATGCGTAGCTAGCTTAGCCATAGTGATCAACATGAATGGACATCAATGGTTATCACTTAGCCCCCAAGATGGATATCGTTTTGGATTTCAAAGAGACATAATAAAGACCCTAAACTGATAGGCTAAGTGTCATAAGGAGATGAAGGGCACTTAGTATAGATAAGTCTTTATTTGATCTTTGGCCATACTATAAAGAGGGGTTAAGACTAGTAGCTTGACTTAGGAAAGCTTCATGACTTAGGTGTGGTGCACACTTGACTTTCTTAGCTCTAAGCAAGCCTATGGTGACCGTAAGATAGCCTAGAACAACTTCTATATTCATCACGACGAAAACCGGAGTTGAGAGAGCCAATTTCTGGGCGTCGGACGCTAAGGCCAGAGGCGCCGGACGCTGTCTGGCGCGCTAGACGCTGATGACGGACGCTGGGGTGAAACCCTAGCAGCGTCTGTCGAGCGAACAGAGAGCTCCAGAGACGTCCATTTTGCGACGGACGCGACTGTCACATGGGCGTCGGACGTTGTAGAGCGTCCGAGAATATTTTCCCAGAAACCCGAGAGCAGCCAGTTGGCGCCGGACGCTGAGGAACAGAGTCCGTCGCCAAGCGACGGAGCCTCCGTCGCCTGCTGACGTGAATAGGAACTAGCCGTTGGGGCCAGCGACGGAGCGTCCGTCGCCAACTTAAACAACCTGTTTTCTCAGCCTGAGGGCTGAGTGTGTGGGGGAGTATAAATACTCCACCTCTTGCCTTCCCACCTTGCCTTTGCTCATTTGAGTTGCTAAGTTGCTTGAGAAGGTTGGGAAGAGAGCAACAACCCTAGAGAGAGAGAGTGATTCGTGAATCCATCCATCCTCTCCTCTAGTTTATCCAAGAGTTCAAGTGTGCATCCACTCTAGTTGTGAGGCTTGATTGAGTCAAGTGAAGATCAAGGCTTGTTACTCTTGGTGATCGACATCACCTAGACGGTCCGGTGGCGCTTGGGAGGAAGGTGATCGTTGGAGGATTGTCGGCGGCCCTTCTCCATCGACTTGTGATTGGTTGTGGGCGGTTCACCGAGCCGGAGTGGCAAAGAACCAGCCTGTAGAGAGCACTCATCCCTTGCGCGGGATTGAGGGGGAGCAATACCTTGTGAGGTGCTCCAACGAGGACTAGGGGAGAGTGTTGACTCCTCGATACCTCGGCAAAACGCCGTCGTGTCAAGCTTTCTATCCCTAGCTCTTTCATACATCATTACTTTCCGCATTGTCCTTACTTTCATTGACTTGCTACCGCTTTCTAGCTAGGACACCCAATCGGTAGGCACTAGGGGTAATTGGCATTGCTAGGATTTCATATTGCTTTAGAAATTTGAAATAAGCCCAATTCACCCCCCCCTCTTGGGCATCTTGATCCTTTCAATTGGTATCGGAGCGAGGTTGCTCTTAAATTAGGCTTTACCGCCTAGAGCAAGATGTCCCATGGGGATGGACCACCTCTCATGTTCGATGGAGACGACTTTCCTTATTGGAAAGTTCATATGGAGGCCTATCTAGAGGTCGTGGATGCGGGCGTGCTCAAAGCCGCCCCAAAGGGGGGTTCCTACTTTGCAGAGGATCCTTACTTTGAGAAGCACAATGCCAAGGCAAAGAACATACTCTTTCGTGGCATTTGTAAGTATGTCTTCAACCAAGTGCGTAATGTCAAAGACGCATTTGAGTTGTGGACCACTATTTGTGCTCTTCACGAAGGCACAAAGAGTGAGCGTGAGGAACGCTATCACTTGGTCATGGCAAAGCTCAATTCTTTTACTATGCTTGCTAATGAAAATGCTAATGAGATGTACTCACGTCTTAACATTCTTGTAGAAGAATTGAATGGGCTTGGCCTCAACCAAATGGCACCGGTCGATGTGGTGCGCAAGATTCTTTGTGTCTTGCCAATTGACAAGTATGGCCACATCATCATGGTTCTTCACCAAGGGGATCTCTCCACCGCTACACCAACACAAGTCTTGGGCAAGATCAATGCTCATGATATGTACATGAAGATTGGTGATGGTGGCTCCTCATCCTCATCCAAGAAGAAAGAAAAAGAGAAGGAGGAGAAGAAGGACTTGGCTCTCAAGGCATCCTCTTCGGAGAAATGCAAGGTGTAATTTGTGTATGAGAGCGCAAGTGATGATGAATATGATGACAACATTGCCCTCATGGTGAAGAAGACCACAAAGATGTTGAAGAGGCTAAACAAGAATGGAGTTAAGTTTGACTCAAAGAAGAAGAAATTCTTCACAAGCTCTTCAAGGAAGCCAATCTCCCAAATGAAGTGCTACAATTGTGACATTCTTGGTCATCTAGCTCATGCTTGCACCGAAGAGAAGAAAGACAAGCTCAAGAACAAGAAGTTCAAGAACTACAAGAAGAAGGGTGCACAAGATGATTCTAGTGAAGATGACAAGAAGCAAGACAAGCCTTACAAAAAGAAGAAGAACTTCGACTTCCACAAGAAGAAGGATAGCAAGGCTTACATTGTGGGTGATTGGCTCACCGACATTGAGGACTTAAGTGATTCCTCCGATGGTGATAGTGAAGATGAGAAGGTGGCCGCTTTGGTGATTGGTTCTTCTACTCCACCTCCACCTCCTCCTTCATTACCGGGGTCATCCTCTACACACCTATGCCTCATGGCTAAAGGTGACAAGAAGGTACTAAAAGAGGATGATGATAGTGGTGACTCTAGTGAGAGTGATAGTGATGTTGATGATGACACACCATCCTATGATGAGCTAATTAAAATTTGCAACAAGTACTCTAGCATCATCATAAGGTACAAAAGTAAAAATGACAAACTCCAAAACATAAATGAAAACTTGCATGCCAAGCTTGATGCCTTATCTAGTGCTAATGATGATTTGAAGCTTGAGAACAATTCTCTCACATCTAGCACTAGGGAGCTCAAAGCCTCACTCAAGCAAGCTAATGAGAAACATAATAAGCTTGAGAGGTCAACACAAGAGCTCCACACAAGGTATAACTTGCTAAAAGATGACTACAACCAAGTGAAAAATGAACATGGCACACTTGTGGTAGCTAATGAATTGCTTACAAATGATCTTGCTACACATGTTGCTATTAACCTGGTTGTTAAGTGTGATATAGCTACTTCTTGTGAGGATTTGCTTGATGAAGTTGCTAGTGAGCAAAATGCTAAGTGCAAGGACAAGAAGGTAGTTGAAGCCGACAAGTATGATGACTATGTGAAGATGAGGGAAGAGAACTCAAAGCTCAAGGAAGAGCTAATCAACCTCAAGGCAAACAAGCCTTTCACTATCAAGTCGGCCAAGGGAGATGACAAGGATGCTATCACCTTGATCAACACACTTAGAGAAGAAAATGCTAAGCTCAAGAATGAGAAGATCAAGCTAGCAAGTGGCTTTGAGAAGTTTACCAAGGGTCACAACCTTCAAAGTGACCTCTTGATGAACACCGTGATGAAGACCGATAAGACTGGTATTTGGTTCAAGGAGAACCAACTCATGAAGGCCAAGGTCAAGATTGAAGCAAAGAACTATTACAAGAACAAGGCTATGAGCAACAACTATGACAAGCCAAAGCCCAAGCCAAAAATATGCTTTGAGTGTGGTCAAGTTGGTCACTTTGCTTATGATTGCAAGACTCCACCTCCCAAGACCTTGCCCAAGCACACAAGGCCATTTGCTCATGAAGGACCGAGAATGGCGACCAAAGGGGGTGAATGGTTGCCAAATAAAAATCCAACTCAAATGCTTGGCCCTTGTCCCAAACACACCCAAAACTCGAGCTCAGATGAAACAACGCGCACACGACCTAACAAGTAGATGGACACCTTAGGAAGACCCCTAGAGGTGCAGCGGAGCGGTCGGAGAAGGTCGAAGAAAGATCAAAACCACGAACTCAAAACGCGACCCGAAAGAGGTGCTCTCAACCTCTAGAGAGAAGAGGCAAGAGCACACCCAAAAAACACTTGTGAGAACTAGTCTTAAAAGTGCCTCATCATGTTCCTTACGTGAATACGAATCCAACACAACAAATAGAACTTGATTCGGAGTCCGGACGAGAGAGAAACGGGAAAAACAACGAAGCAGTTTTTCTGGACTGTCCGCTGACGAGGGCTCGGACTATCCGCAACCTGATTCTGACGAGCGGCGGACTGTCCGCAAATGAAGCCCGGACTGTCCACCGGCAAAACAAAAACCTCGAACAGAAAGAGCAGAAACTGTGTTTCTTGGCGGGTTTACACGCTGGACAGTCCGGGAATGAGCCCGGACAGTCCAGGAACCCCGAGTCTGAACCGAAAAACTCCCTACCTCGGCCCAATAGGCGGACAGTCCGCCCCTAGGGTCCAGACAGTCCGAGGCTTCTTGGACAAAGGCAATTTGGGGGCGATTTTGAATCGGCTCTCCCCCAAATCTTCCCAAATCACTTCCAATTCTTCACCAATAGTCACCAAACTTTGTGGGCATGATCCCAAGGCTATGGAGGAGCTATCCCGAAGAAATCATCGCTCAATTTGGTGTGAATCAACGGGCGAAAAAGGATTTCGGGAAAAACTCCAAAAACAAAGAGCACGAAATAGAAATTGCCTGATCTATGTGCTCAAGATGTTTGGGATGAAGCCCTTCGGTGCAAATATTCTATTCGTGATCCCGCACAACTTGTTTCAAACGGAATCGCAAAACTCGCTCTCAATCAAGAGAAATCATCGCAAGAACTTAGAGGATTAGAGAGGAGCAAAAACGCAATTAGCTAAGAACACAAGCAAAGGAGACACAATCACGAAATCAAAGCCACTATGGCTTACGGAGGGTAAGGCCTCCGATTCCCAACAAAATCAAAGTGCAAATCCTTACACTAGGGACTAGCCACCACATCTAGTCCGCCAGCCCTCATGGTCCCTCAGTTCGAGCCCTGCTTCCGCCCTTCACCGCTCTCAGTCCATCGGCACGGCAAGCCTCTACTCGACCTTCTCCACGCCATTGACCACTATCACTAGGCATAGCACCTGCACACCACAAGCCAATAGACAGGCACACATTTTCTTTCGCAAAGGTTAGAAGTAAGCCACTCAAACTAAAACGCTCAAGTGTTGGGCAATCACTCATCACAAAACTGAACTACATGGGTACTTATCCACCATGTGTTCGCAACTCATGATGCACACTTCATCATCAACAAGGACTTCAAGGGTAGACCCCTAGTTGTGTTTCTCGGTCCTAAGATGAAGAACAAGCCCAATGTGCTATGGGTTGCTAAGGAGTTAGGACAAGGCTATGGGACCTCGCCAAATATGGGTTCCCAAACAACAAGCTTAACTTCAAGTTGCTTGTGTGTAGGTGAACTACAAGACCAGTGGAAGTCATTAGGTGATTGATAGTGGTTGCACTCAACATATGACCGGTGACTCCCGGATGTTCACCACACTGGATGAAGATTGTGAAGGGCAAGACAAGATTACCTTTGGGGACAATTCAAAAGGCAAAGTACAAGGACTTGGCAAAGTGGCAATCTCCAATGATCAATCAATATCCAATGTCTTGCTAGTGTAATCTCTAAGCTTCAACTTGCTATTGGTTGGACAATTGTGTGACCTTGGTTTCCAATGTCTCTTCACTCCCAATGAGGTGGTTGTGTCCAAGATAGATGACAAGTCATTGATATTCAAAGGGTTTCAGCACAACAACCTCTACTTAGTGGATTTCACCTCAAATGAAGCTAGTTTGCAAACATGTTTATTCTCCAAGAGTTCTTTGGGTTGGCTATGGCATAGAAGATTAGCACATGTGGGAATGTCAACCTTGAAGAAGCTTGTCAAGAAGGAGATGGTTAGAGGTGTCAAGGATGTGGTGTTTGAGAAGGACAAATTGTGTAGTGCATGTCAAGCCGATAAGCATGTGGCAAGCACTCATCCCACCAAAGCTTTCATGTCAACCTCTAGAGTCCTAGAGCTACTCCACATGGATCTATTTGGACCTACCACCTATGCTATCCTAGGAGGCAATCTCTTTTGCTTGGTGGTAGTTTATGACTATTCTAGGTACACTTGGGTGTTCTTTCTTCAAGACAAGGGAGAGACACAAGGCATATTCAAGAAGTTTGCAACAAGAGCACAAAATGAATTTGATGTGAAGATCAAGAAGATAAGAAGTGACAATGGCACCGAGTTTGTGAACACCAAGGTTGAAGACTATTGTGATGAAATTGGGATCAAGGATGAAGTGTCCACCACATATACCCCACAACAAAATGGTGTAGTTGAGAGGAAGAACCGGACATTGATTACACTTGCTAGATCCATGCTTGATGAGTACAACACTCCCGAGAAGTTTTGGGCCGAAGCAATCAACACCGCATGCTATGCGGCCAACCGGCTATTTGTCCAAAGGCTTCTCAAGAAGACCCCTATGAGCTTGTGAATGGAAAGAAACCGGATATATCCTTCTTCCGAATGTTTGGATGCAAAGTGTACATCTACAAGAAGCGTCAACACTTGGGCAAGTTCCAAAGGCGTTGTGACATTGATTTCCTTCTTGGATATTCACTTAAATCCAAGGCATATCGAGTATTTAACAAAGCCTCTGGCCTAGTTGAAGAAACATATGACTTGGAGTTTGATAAAACTGATGGCTCTCAAGAAGAGCATGAGAATCTGGATGATGTAGGTGATGAACCCTTGAGGGAGGCTATGAAGAATATGCCCATTGGTGCCATCAACCCACAAGAGGTGGAATAAGGAGAATATGGTGGAAATCAAAAGCCTTCTCCACCTCGCATGCCTCAAGTTGATGAAGAACAAGTGAGGGATGCACAAGAAGATTCCTTCATCCCTCAAGAACAAGCCGAGGCTCAAGCTAGTGATGTTGGTGCACCACAACCTCCTCCCCAAGTGATTGATATAAGATCTACACCTATGCTTCAAGCTCATCCACAAGACCTCATCATAGGGAGTCCATCAAGGGGGGTAACAACTCGATCTAGACTTGTTTCTTATGTTGAGCATCACTCGTTTGTTTCCTTTGTTGAGCCTTCTAGTGTGGAGGATGCACTTGCGGATCCGGATTGGGTAAATGCCATGCATGAAGAGTTGAACAACTTCACCCGGAACGAAGTGTGGACACTAGTAGAAAAGCCTAAAGGAGCAAGAATCATTGGCACCAAGTGGGTGTTTAGGAACATGCAAAATGATCAAGGCGTGGTTGTGAGGAACAAGGCAAGATTGGTGGCAAAGGGGTTCTCTCAAGTTGAAGGCTTGGATTTTGGAGAGACCTTTGCCCCGGTTGCAAGATTATAAGCCATACGTATCCTTTTGGCATATGCTTCACATCACAAAATGAAACTATTTCAAATGGCTGTGAAGAGTGCCTTCTTAAATGGTTTCATTAATGAACTTGTATTTGTCTCACAACCTCCCGGGTTTGAAGACCCCAATTGTCCTAATCATGTGTATAGGTTGTCCAAGGCTCTATATGGATTGAAGCAAGCTCCAAGAGCTTGGTATGAGAGGCTAAGAGACTTCCTACTCAAGAAGGGCTTCAAGATTGGGAAAGTGGATACCACACTCTTCACCAAGGTGCTAGATGGAGAAATCTTTGTTTTCCAAGTATATGTCGATGACATTATATTTGGGTCAACAAACCAAGATCATAACAAGAAATTTGGTGCGTTGATGTCCAAGGAGTTCGAGATGTCAATGATTGGCGAGCTAACCTTCTTCCTTGGCTTCCAAGTGAAGCAATTGAGGGAGGGCACCTTCATATCACAAGAGAAGTACACTCATGATGTGCTCAAAAATTCAAGATGGAGGATTGCAAGCCAATCAAGACCCCAATGCCTACTAATGGGCATCTTGACCTTGATGAGGGAGGTAACCCGATCGACCAAACTCTTTATCGCTCGATGATCTGTAGTTTACTTTACCTCACCGCTTCTAGGCCGGATATCATGTTTAGTGTGTGTATGTGTGCAAGGTTCCAAACTAATCCTAAGGAGTCGCACTTAAGTGCGGTAAAAAGAATCCTAAGGTACATAAGACACACCCCTAGCATTGACCTTAGGTATCCCAAAGGAGCTCCCTTCCAACTAGTTGGCTATTCCGATTCGGATTATGCCGGGTGTAAAGTTGATAGGAAGAGTGCCTCTGGCGGTTGCCATTTGCTAGGAAGATCACTTGTTTCTTGGTCCTCTAAGAAGCAAAATAGTGTGGCATTGTCTACCGCCGAGGCAGAATACATAGCCATAGGAGCAAGTTGTGCACAAATCCTATACATGACCTAAACACTTCTTGATTACGACGTGTTTTTAAAAGATGTTCCACTCTTGTGTGATAATGAAAGCGTTGTAAAGCTTACAAACAACCTGGTTCAACACTCCCGCACCAAGCACATAGATATTCGCCATCACTTTCTTAGAGATCATGTGGCTAGGAAAGACATATCACTAGTGGGAGTTTCTAGCGAAAATCAATTGGTAGATATCTTCACTAAACCACTTGATGAAGCAAACTTTTGTAGGTTGAGAAGCGAGTTAAATGTGCTTTATCACTCAAACTTCACTAAAAACAATCTTGTGTGATCCAACCATGCATCATGTGTAATATAACATGTTAATCTTGAAATGCACATAGGCTTGGCTAACCCGGTTAGAATAACCGTCCTTAAAACGTGTGAAGAAGTCTAACCGCGGTTCAAACTTGCAAGCAAACTAGATTCAAATTCATGTAATGCATAGCATGTGCATGTGTTGCTTATCATTTCTTTTTGGTTATGTTTGAGCATCCACTAGGTTCGCCACTTAGGGGGAGCATTCCAAGCTCAAGATATTTCTATACCCCTCTTGTGGCCCTATGATGTCTCCTTGGAGGTTCCATTCAAATATTTTAATCTAAAAACTAAATCTAAGCCTATGGAAAAATATTTGAAAATGAGAGTTTGAGAGATGGTTCTCATACCAAGTCCAATCAGGTGTTATTTGGATCTTATTGGGATTGGTACTTGGTCAGGAGAAAGAATCAAAAATCAGATTTGAAAAATCCATTTCAAAAGGCGTCAGACGCTGCCGACGGACGCTCGGCCTTCCATGCCTCAGCGTCCATTGCGATCGTCCACAGAGTGAAGTCGCTTAGCAAAAGGGTGTGGCATCAGACGCATCTGGCGCCCCCATGGAGCTCTCTGGTCCTCTCTGTTCGCGCGACAGACGCTCCACAACGTCCGTCGCCTTGGCGTCAGTCGCGTCTGTCGCCAGAGGGAGCTCTCTGGATCCTTTTTGTTAGCACACTGGACGTTGTGACCTAGCATCCCTCGCCCCCGATGGAGCGTCCATCGCGAACTAACAAAGCGCATAAGTTTTTGAAAACCGGCTCTTCTTCCTCGATCTGTTTCACTTGCCTATCCGTACACCGCCGCCGCCATCTTCTTCTCCGCGCGCTCCCTCGCTCGCCCGTGCGTGTGCCTTCAGATCTCCAGCACTGCCCCTCGCCGGTGTTCCCCGCGCAAGCTCCCTCACCGCAGGTCCTACGCTGCCGTAGCACCCCTGCTCTTCGTCCCCTCTGTCCCTAGCGTTTTTAGCCGAGCAGAAGGACTCCTGCAGTGGCGGTAGCTTCACCGAAGGATCCTCTCCCTCCTGCTCCTTTGGTTCGTTCTCAGTTTCACCAAGGTGATTGCTTTCCAAATTCCTTAGTCTAAGTGTTGATCCCACTGCCCTGTCTCCAATCCACCTAAACCTATTTCATCCCATCTCTTGCTTAAGTTACGAATTGTGATTTGGAATTGATTGAGGACCCTTACCATTTCTTTTTGGTCACTGATTTGAGGTATGGCATGGCAAGAATTGATCTAATACTTATCTAATTAAATACTTATCCCTAGACATTACTTACCTCTAGTTAAATGCTTATTGTTATATACCCTATCTATCTATCGTGTAGTGGATCAGTTGGCAGTGGCAGTAAATTCGGGCAAAGCCTGCGAGTACATAACGAGGCAAAGCCTCGAGAGGACAGTACAGGGTCGTCGTGCCACTCTTTCAGTGACTTGGTCAGTGGTCTGTTAGTTGATCAGTGTTAGTGGACTGTTTGGGGTTTCTCTTTGGTAGTTGATTGTTGCAGTTGACTGTTGATTCTTCTCGTGGCCAGCAATGCTACACACGAAGAATACAGGCCCTGTTCCTGTAGTGGTGGTGACCCTCCACCTCCACTGCGTTCACCCACCGACCGGGACAAAGGCAAGAAGAAGCTAGTGTCAAAGAAACGCAAGAGGTCGTTGATGGATCTAGCGTCAGTGGCAGTCCTAGCAGCGACAGAGGCAGCAGAGATCGCCGAGCAGGGTGGATGTCACGCCGGTTTGAGGATCTCTCCTCGCCGTGGAGCGCGTCATGAGTCCCCCGCTCGCACAGAGACAGAGGACTCTCCAGAGCTTGAGACTGAGTCCCCATAGACTCCAGAGGGAGAGGAGACTGAGAAGGTAGATACCTTAGGTCCCTCGTCAGTTTAGGAGCTTATGGCTTGACGTGTTACACATGCTCATGGGTCGGAGCCTCCTCCTAGGCCCGATGGTCCACGACGAAATGACAGACCTCCACCTCGGTCCAACTTACCAGATCTAGTGAGGCACCAGTGCAGGTCACAGCACTAACAGCGAAGCAGATTTAGCAGATGAGGTTTGCTGACTTCCAGACTTGGTTTCCACCACAGCGTGACCCTCGTGCTGGTTCGGAGTTCTACACCACCGTGCACGAGGACTTCTACAGAGTATACGTCAACACCCGTGCACCACTTCGAGCTCATCGGGTGTGTCCCCTTCAAGCTATTATTGAGGTCATTGGTCCAGGGACAACCCAGCATCTCGAGTACTTACAGGGGCTGATAGGTTTGATTGGCAAAGTTGGAAATTACCAAGAGGATTGGGTGCGACAGTTTTATGCATCACTATGGGTTTCTCCGGATCACAAGTTCATTCACTTTGCCTTCAAAGGCAAGGATGTGAGGATCTACGACACTCGGTTTCGCGAGATCTTTCACCTCGAGGAGTCAGATACGAAGATCCATAGTCTGTGCTACGGTGACCAGGAGGCACCACATCGTCCTCATGAGGGAGACGTTTTGTCGGTGGATTTCGTTAGACCTTGCTTTATAGAGCCGTTCGGTGAGGGTTCCAGTCGTCGCGTCCGTGATCTCACGTCGACTGCTCGCATCTTGAATGAGGTTTTAAGGAGCACTATCCTCCCCAGAGTAGGAGCTCGAGAGACACTGACACGACTTCAGCTTTGGCTCCTAGCTCACTTAGTGCGGATGGAGAAATTTGACCTTTGGGACTTGATAGCCAGTGAGATCGGATATTATTTCTTCTGGGTTCCGAGGTCACTGGCAGTTGCAGTACGCCCACTGGATTTCTTTTCTCCTAGTGTCTCGTGGAGGGTTTCCAGGACAACTTCTCACTCTCACTCGCTCAGACAGTGTATTCCTAGAATACAACATGAGCCAGCTAGTCAGTAACAGTGGCAGAGGTCGTAGCAGACATACCCAGGGCCCTCACACCAGACAGACAGGAGTTCCTCCAGAGTCTGCAGAGCAGCAGAATGCCACCGTTCATGGGTTAGCAGAGGCAGAGCTTGCTGATCTTGATGCTCGGATCGATGCCGCAGCTGACGACACTTACAGAGACGACCTCCCGTCAGACAGCTCAGATGAGGATTACAGACCGATTCCAGAGTACGTGCCTAGGTCTCACGACCATGAGGCTGGAGGATCCAGCTTAGCTCCACCTCTTGCTCCAGACTCTTCTCAGGCTACTATATTAGCACTACTTACAGAGATGTAGAAGAGTCAGCAGCGTCAGACTGAGGAGTTGTACCGTCAGGCTGAGGAGCAGCGTCGACAGTTAGAGGAGCAACGCCGTCAGACAGAGGAGGTTAGGCGACTCGCAGCTCAACAGTTAGCAGCTCAGGCCAGACAGGATGAGTTCTAGCGCCAGTTCTTGCAATATTAGATGCAACAATCTGAGATTCAGAGGACTCAGACACATATACTTGAGAGGCTACTCAGTTCGAGCTCCGGACAGACTTTCACTGCACAACTTCAATTGCCTGGAGTCTCTCATTAGCAGTATACTTCTCAGCCACAGTAGACACCAGTGGTGGTGGTGCCAACTCCAGCGTTACCATCCGGAGGACAGCAGAGTCAGGCACCAGCTTCTCCACTCTACCAGGCACTAGCTTCTCCAGGGTGTCAGACCCCAAGGACCCAGGTGTCCTCTTGGTTAGCTTCTCCCGATGAGTTTCAGACAAGTTTCACACCTATCTGGGGAACTACCATTGCAGAGGCATCTCGCGACCTCACAGCCTCCTATAGGGAGATTACAGGAGAGGACTCTCTAGGAGCAGCTCAGATAGTCACTCCTACTATAGAGGTTCCTCCTCCGGCGACGGGCACCCACTTATCGCCAGTTTCCTCATCGGAGATTGCACCAAACTGCTCCACTCAGACAGTGACTACTCCTCCTCTTATTGTTGTTCAGACAGATGCTACTTCGGTTGCAGCAGAGGCAGTAGAGTCTGAGGTGCTAGCTCAGACAGAGGGTCAGCCAGATGAGCTTGTTGCAGCGGTTACTCTTGCAGCTCTGGCTTCGACACCTTCTCCTCCGCCTCAAGTCTACGCTCGACGGGTCGCAGTGCCCGCATCTACCGAGGCAGGACTGTCTGAGGCTCCAGCTCATGATACTACACCTTCAGAGCCTCAAGGGGAGCCAGTAGAGTTAGCTCAGCCTTCCCAGGCTGCTACACAGACAGCTCCAGCTTCAGAGGGTTAGGCAGCAGATGATGACAGTGACGACAGTCCAGACTACTCTTAGTTCGACCTCCGTCCTCGCACCACAGATGCTTCACGTCCAAATGCTCCAGCAGATCCATAGTTTTTGGTGCTTGGCGCCAAAGGGGGAGAGGGTAGTCGAGTATTAGAGATAGGGGGAGGGATTTGATCTTACTTGTGTGATTTATATTCCCTGTACTCATTTCATCATGTCTATATTTATGCATTCATATTTGCATGTGTGTTGCTTGATGTTGTGAGATACTCTTGTGAATGTGGTTGTGTGACAAACTCTGTTTTCACTAATATATCATGTGATTTTTCACCTTGTTCATGATATATATCTATGGTTAATGGTAATTGTGCTTCCGCGCCATACTCCGATACATGTTTGAGAATATCATGAGTTACTCCAACTCTATTTCACATTATTGAGTACCATGTTTGTGGCTTAGCTTGGATGAGCAAGTATTCTTCATTCTTATTCACTAACCCTTCCTCAACCCATCCAAGTCACTTGAAATCCTAACCTTTCACTCTTATATCCATACTCGAGGAGTTATTGTCGTCAATCACCAAAAAGGAGGAGATTGAAGAATCATGGCCCTATTGGTTTCGGTGATTAACGACAAGTAAAAGATTATTGTGGCTAATGTGTGTTTTGCAGAGGCTATGCGTAGCTTAGCCATAGTGATCAACATGAATGGGCATCAATGGTTATCACTTAGCCCCCAAGATGGATATCGTTTCGGATTTCAAAGAGACATAATGAAGACCCTAAAGTGATAGGCTAAGTGCCATAAGGAGATGAAGGGCACTTAGTATAGATAGGTCTTTATTTGATCTTTGGCCATACTATAAAGAGGGGTTGAGACTAGTAGCTTGACTTAGGAAAGCTTCATGACTTAGGTGTGTTGCACACTTGACTTCCTTAGCTCTAAGCAAGCCTATGGTGACCGTAAGATAGCCTAGAACAACTTTCATATTTATCGCGACGAAAACCGAAGTTGAGAGAGCCAGTTTCTGGGCGTCGGACGCTAAGGCCAGAGGCGCCGGACACTGTCTGGCGCGCCAGACGCTGGTGACGGACGCTGGGGTGAAACCCTAGCAGCGTTCGTCGAGCCAGCAGAGAGCTCCAAAGATGTCCATTTTGCGACAGACACGTCTGTCACATGGGCGTCGGACGCTGTGGAGCGTTCGAGAATATTTTCCCAGAAACCCGAGAGCAGCCAGTTGGCGCCGGAGCGTCCGTCGCCTGCTAACGTGAATAGGAACTAGCCGTTGGGGCCAGCAACGGAGCATTCGTCACCAACTTAAACAACCTGTTTTCTCAGTGAAAGGATCAAGATGCCCAAGAGGGGGGGGTGAATTGGGCTCTTTTTAATTTCTAAACAAGAATTAAACCTATAAAGAGCCAATTAACCCCCTAGTGCCTACCGCTTGTGTGTCCTAGCTAGAAAGTGGTAGCAAGACAAAGGAAAGCGAAAACTTCCTACACAATTCTAGTATGAATTGAAAGACAAGTGCGGAAAGTAATGCGGTAATAAAGAGCTAGGGAAAGAGATGCTTGACACGGCGATGTTTTGCCGAGGTATCGAGGAGTTGACACTCCCCCCTAGTCCTCGTTGGAGCACCTCGCAAGGTATAGCTCCCCCTCAATCCCGCGCAAGGGATGAGTGCTCTCTATAGGCTGATTCTTCGCCACTCCGGCTCGGTGAATCGCCCACAACCGATCACAACGTCGATGGAGAAGGGCCGCCGACAATCTTCCGGCGATCACCTTCCTCCGAGCACCACCGGATCATCTAGGTGATGTCGACCACCAAGGGTAACAAGCCTCGATCTTCGCTTGACTCACTCAAGCTTCACAACTAGAGGATACACACTTGAACTCTTGGATGAACTAGAGAGAGGATGGATGGATTCGCGAATCACTCTCTCTCTCTCTCTAGGGCTCTTGCTCTCTTCCCAACCTTCTCAACAAACTCAGCAACTCAAATGAGCAAAGGCTAGGTGGGAGAGAAGTGGGAGGGGCTATAAATAGACCCTCTGAAACCTACCTCAGGCTGACGTTTTAAGTTGGCGACGGACGCTCTGTCGACTGGCCGACGGATAGCGTCCGACGGACCCTGAAAGACTTAGCCAGAAAACAACCCCTCTGGAAGGCCGACGGACGCTGTGGACTCAATCACCCAGTGTCCGGCGCCTTTGTTCGACGCGACGGACACCGTCCGGCGCCCCTGCCAGGAGCCTCCGACGCCCAGAAAACGATTTTGACAACACCGTTTTTCGTTGCGATAAAAATGGAAGTTGTTCTAGACTATCTTACAGTCACCATAGGCTTGCTTAGAGCTAAGGAAGTCAAGTGTGCACCACACCTAAGTCATGAAGCTTTCCTAAGTCAAGCTACTAATCTCAACCCCTCTTCATAGTACGGTCAAAGGTAAAAAGAGAAGCCCTATCTATTTCTAAGTGCCCTTCATCTCCTTATGGCACTTAGCCTATCATTCTAGGGTCTTCATCATGTCTCCTGAAAACCAAAACGATATCCATCTTGGGGGCTAAGTGATGACCATTAGGGCCCACTCTCCTTGGTCACTATGGCTAAGCTACGCATAGCCTCTGCAAAACACACGTTAGCCATAATAATCTCTAATTGTCGTTAATCACCAAAACCAACTAGGGCCATGATTCTTCAATCTCCCCCTTTTTGGTGATTGACGACAATAGAACCTCGAGTATGGATAAGAGTTTTGGTTTAGATTTTATGGTGACTCGGAATGGTTGAACAAGGGTTAGTTAAGTTGTAATGAAGCATACTTGCTCATCCAAACCAAACCACAAAACATGGTACTTATGAATATGAAAGAAGAAGCAGTACCTCATGATATTCTCAAAGGATGTTTCGGAGTAAAGCGCGGAAGCTCAAATGACGTTAAGCAAAGAGATATATTAGAGATAATCAAGAGTTTGTCACATGCAACCATATAAACATCAATCATCATCACATCACACATATAGACAAATGCATAGAAGTAGACATGATGAGAGAGTATGGGGAAATAAAACATACAAAGATCCAAACCCTCCCCCTATCTCTATACTCGACCCTCTCTCCCCCTTTGGCGTCTAGCACCAAAAACTAAGAGTCTGGGGCTGGAGAAGAAGGCGAAGAAGCTACAGCTCTGCGATCCAGCATGATGAAGTCCTGAAGGTCTGACTCGTCTGACTCATCATCTGCCTCGGCCTCTGCCGGTGTAGGTGCAGCTGGGGTGGTCTCTAGAGCTGTCACTGTCACCTCTGGAGCTGTGATCGCAACTGACTCTCCCTGAGGCTCAGCTGGTGCCTCTGACGGTCCTGCCTCAGTGGTAGCGGGCCTGGGAACCCGACGAGTGAATACGCGAGACGAGGGGGACGATGTCACTGCAAGTGCCACTAGGGACACTGCTGCTGCAACCTCTGCAGGCTGAGTCTGAACTGGAGAGGACATTGCCACTATAACTTCCTCTGCTAGGGATATGGCATCCGTCTGAACAGCAGCTGGAGGTGTGGTGACTGTCTGTGCTGACTGCTCAGGTGCGATCTCCGACGATGCAACTGAGGACTGGTGAGTGCCTGTCGCCGGAGGATCCACTGCAGTCTCTGGAGCTGGTGTGACCTGCTGAGCGACTCCTAGGGAGTCTTCTCCCGTGATCTCAAGATAGGAAGCTGACAGATCTCTCAAGGCCTCTGCTAAGGTAGTTCCCCGGGTAGGAGTGAATCCTGTCTGGAACTCTCCGGGTGAAGCTATCCAAGAGGACACCTGGGTCCTCGGAGTCTGGTACTCAGAAGAGCCTTCCGGCTAGAACGGAGGTGTAGCTGGTGCCTGACTCTGCTGTCCTCTGGACGGTAATGCTGGAGTTCGCACCACAACTACTGGAGGCTGTTGTGGAGGAGAGGTGAACTGCTGCTGCTGAGATACGCCGGGCAACTGGAACTGTGGCGTGGAAGTCTGCCCGGAGCTAGAGGCCAGAAGACGCTCAAGAAGTAGTGTCTGAGTCTTCTGAATCTCTGCCTGCTGCAGCTGATACGCCAAGAACTGACGCTAGAACTCATCCTGTCTGGCCCGCGTCTGTGCCTGAGCTGCCAGCCTGTCGCCTCTGCTCCTCTGCCTGGCGAGACTGCTCCTCCTGCATCCTCGATAGAATAGAGAGCAAGGTAGCCTCTGAGGAACTGGAGCCTGGAGCTGGAGCTGCTACAGCTGTGCCTGACCCACCTGCCTCGTGGTCATGGGTCATCGGTGTATACTCACTTACGGGCTGGTAGTCCTCATCAGAGCTGTCGGAATCGAGGTCCTCTCGAAAGACTGTCTCAGCAGCTGTATCTATCTCTGCATCCAAGTCTGCTAGCTCTGCTTGAGCAATCTGCTCAACTATCGCATCTGTGACCTCGGCCGACTGTGGTGGCACTCTGACCTGCCTAGTGCCTGGTCTCTAGGCTCTGCTGTGGCGAGGCAACTGCCCATGTGCCACAAGTTGACTCATCGAATATACAGGAAACTCTGTAGCTGATCTCGTAAGAGTGACCCTCATGACACCTGACCCGGTCTTGGCAACTATCAAATATGAAATCCAATGGGCAAATTGTAGCTGCCAATGACCTCTGAACCCAACAGCTATAATATCCTCGAGCTCGCTCACTATCAAATCCCAGAGGTCGAACTTCTCTTTCCGAACAATGTGAGCTAGGAGCCAAAGCTGAAGACGAGTGATAGTATCCCTAGCTCCAATCCGGGGTAGAATAGTGCGTCTGAGAACCTCATGGAGGATCCGAGCTAAAGGAGTGAGGTCACGTGGCGTACGGCTCGAACCCTCAGTGAACGGCTGCTGAAAGCACGGACTCACGAAGTCCGTGGATGGCACTATACCATCGTGAGGTCGGCGAGGGGCCTCCTGATCCCCATAGCAGAGACTGTGTATCCTGGTAGGTGACGACTCGAGGTGAAAGAGCTCTCTGAATCTGGCAGCTGTAACCCTGAAGTCACGTCCCTGGTATGCGAAGTGGAGGAACTCGTGATCAGGTGAGATCCACAGAGAGGCGTAAAACTGGTATACCCAATCCTTCTGATATGCCCCTGAGCGTCCCATCAAATCTGTCAGACCCTGGATGTACTGGAGGTGCTGCAGGATCTCTGGACCACCGTCCCCTCTATCTGAGCAGATGGGCACACCCTATGGGCCCTGAGAGGGGCATCAGTGTCTACATATGCTCTGTAGAAGTCCACGTGCACTGTAGTATAGAACTCTCGTCCGGCACGAGGGTCCCTCTGAGGTGGGAACCAGGACTGGAAGTCAACAAACCGAAGCAGCTGAACTTGCTTCGCTGTAAGTGCACGAACCTAGTGCCTCACGGGGTCTGGGAGCCGGGGACCTGGAGGGCTGGGTGGTGCACCTGAGCCTTGGGAACGGGTAACTCGACGGCTCATTAGCTCTCCAATGGACGAATGGCCCGCGGCCTCTGCCGGCTCAGTCGCTGGGACTGTCTCTGTCTCTGGTGCCTCTGTAGCCTTGATGGGCTCTGACTCTGGAGGTGGAGGGGACTCACGACGCGCTCCACGGCGAGGCGAGAGCCTCAAGCCGGCGCGACGTCTTCCTCGCTCCGCTAACTCAGCTGCCTCTGCCACTGCGAGCGCGGCTACCAAATCCAGATCCATCGTTGGCCTCTTGCGCTTCCGAGAGATAACCTTCTGCTTTCCCTTTCCCCGGTCAGTGGGTGGACACGGTGGAGGTGGAGGGTCACCACCACTACCAGGAACGGGACCTGCGTTCTTTGTCCTTGCCATACTTCAAATCTTTGCAATCAAAACGCTGACAAGAAACCTCAAGAGACAAAGCACAAACTCACTGCCAATAAACCACTGACCCTGAACCTCTGATAGACCACAGAACAAATCTACTGCAAGAGTGGCACGCCGGCCCTGGACTGTCCTCGCGAGGCTTTGCCTCGATCCGTACTCGTGGGCTTTGCCCCGAGTTCACTGACACTACCCAACTGACTGATTCTCTGATCAACTAACCAACTAACCCTGCTCGTGAGAGATAGATAGGATTATACCATAAGCATTTAACTAGAGATAAGAGTCTATTGGAAGCATGAAATTAGGAAAGGATAGATCGTGAAAGGTCCAACTGTCATACCTCGAATCTCTGACCCAAAAAGGAAGAAGAGGTGAGTTTCCCCGATCAATCAACCGCAATCCGCAATCCGCAAACTAAACAAGGCAGTGACATGATGGATTAGGGTTGGTATAGAATGGAGAGGTGAATTGCAATTCGGAGTGAAAGTCACAGGGGTAATTGAAGTCGATTTTCACCTTTGCACCCAAAAGTGATCAGTCGACCTCCAACAGGGCGTGGAGGAGAGCTCGACTGCAACGGGACTCCTGCACGGCTTGAATCTCGCAGGGAATCGAAGGGGGTGCTGTGGAGAGGTGCTCTGGCATTGGACACGGAGCTCTGCAGTGCGGCTTGGATGGCAGAGGAATAGCGGCACAGGGGAGAAGGACAGCGGCGCAGTGCTGTAGCAGGGGTGCGCAGGGAGATAGAGTGGCGGCGCTAGGAGCAGGTGGAAGGGGTTGCTCCGGCGATGGACGGCACAGGAGCCCAGCGGCGGCGAAGGTCGGCGGTTAGGGTTTGAGCGTGAGCGTGGCGGCGGACAAATCGAATCGGGAGAAACAGAGAAGGAGACGAGGTGTTTTTTTAAAAAAATCATCGTTAAGTTCGCGACGGACGCTCCGACGCGGAGCGACGGACGCTCCGTCGGTATGCGATGGACGCTCCGTCGGTGTGCGGCGGACGCTCGGGGAGCGTCCGACGGCATCGTCCGTCGGGCTTCCAGAGCCGATTTGAAACGCCCAATCGCATTGACCGCGACGGACGCTTGGGATAGCGTCCGTCGCCCTGTTAGCGGGCAAGTTTAATCTCCGGACGATCGCGACGGACGCTGAGGCAATTGACACCGAGCGTCCGTCGGCAGCGTCCGACGCCTTAAAAATAGAATTTTTCAAAAATTCTTTTTGCGTCTTTCTCCCAACCAAGTTCCAATCCCAATAAGATCCAAATAACACTTGATTGGACTTGATATGAGAACCATCTCTCAAACACACATTTTCAAATAGTTTGTCGTAGGCTTAAATTTAGTTTTTAGCTCAAAATATTTGAATGGAAGCGCCAAGGAGTCATCATATGGCCACAAGAGGGGTATTGGAGTGACTTGAGCTTGGAATGCTCCCCCTAAGTGGACTATCATAGAGGATGCTCAAGAAACTTAACCGAAAAGAAAGGGCAAACAACACACATGCATATGCTATGCAATACGAAATTTGAATCTAGGTTGCTTGCAAGTTTAAAACCGCGGTTAAGCTTTGTCACACGCTTTGAGGGCGGTTATCTTAACCACGTTAGCCAAGCCAATGTGCATTACCAAACTAAACATGGTATATTACATATGAATGCATGGTTCACACAAACTCATCTTCTAGTGAAATTAGAGTGATCAAGCACATTTAACTCTCTTCTCAACCTACAAAAGGTTGTTTCATCGAGGGGTTTAGTGAAGATATCTGCCAATTACTCTTCGCTCTTAACTCCAACTAGTGTTATGTCTTTCCTAGCCACATGATCTCTAAGAAAGTGATGGCAAATATCTATGTGCTTGGTGCGGGAGTGTTGAACCGGGTTGTTTGCAAGCTTTACGGCGCTTTCATTATCACACAAAAGTGGAACTTTTTTTAAAAACACGCCATAATCAAAGAGTGTTTGGGTCATATATAAGATTTGTGCACAACTTGCTCCCATGGCAATGTATTCCGCCTCGGCGGTTGACAATGCCACACTATTTTGCTTCTTAGAGGACCAAGAAACAAGTGATCTTCCTAGCATGTGGCACCCGCCGGAGGTACTCTTCCTATCAACCTTACACCCGGCGTAATCCGAATCGGAATAGCCAACTAGTTGGAAGGGAGCTCCTTTGGGATACCAAAGACCCATGCTAGGGGTGTGCCTTAAGTACCTAAGGATTCTTTTAACCACACAAAGATGCGACTCCTTAGGGTTTGCTTGAAACCTAGCACACATACACACACTAAACATGATATCCAGCCTAGAAGCGGTGAGGTAAAGTAAACTACCGATCATAGAACGATAGAGAGTTTGGTCGATCGGTTTACCTCCCTCATCGAGATCGAGATCCCCATTAGTAGGCATAGGTGTTTTGATTGGCTTGCAATCCTCCATCTTGAATTTCTTGAGCACATCATTAGTGTACTTCTCTTGAGATATGAAGGTGCCCTCCCTCAATTGCTTCACTTGGAAGCCAAGGAAGAAAGTTAGCTCGCCAATCATCGACATTTCGAACTCCTTGGACATCAATGCACCAAATTCCTTGCTATGACCTTGGTTTGTTGATCCAAATATAATGTCATCGACATATACTTGGCAAACAAAGATCTCTCCATCTAGCACCTTGGTGAAGAGTGTGGTATCCACTTTCCCGATCTTGAAGCCCTTCTTGAGTAGGAAATCCCTTAACCTCTCATACCAAGCTCTAGGAGCTTGCTTCAATCCATAGAGTGCCTTGGACAACCTATACACATGATTAGGACAATTTGGGTCTTCAAACCCGGGAGGTTGTGAGACAAAGACAAGTTCATTAATGAAACCATTTAGAAAGGCACTCTTCACATCCATTTGAAAAAGTTTCATTTCGTGATGTGAAGCATATGCCAAAAGGATACGGATGGCTTCTAGTCTTGCAACCGGTGCAAAGGTCTCCCCAAAATCCAATCCTTCAACTTGGGAGAACCCTTTTGCCACCAATCTTGCCTTGTTTCTCACAACCACGCCTTGATCATCTTGCTTGTTCCTAAACACCCACTTGGTGCCAATGATTCTTTCTCCTTTGGGCTTTTCTACTAGTGTCCACACTTCGTTCCGGGTGAAGTTGTTCAACTCTTCGTGCATGGCGTTCACCCAATCCGGATCCGCAAGTGCATCCTCCACACTAGAAGGCTCAACAAAGGAAACAAAGGAGTGATGTTCAACATAAGAAGCAAGTTTAGATCGAGTTGTTACCCCCCTTGATGGACTCCCTATGATGAGGTCTTGAGGATGTGCTTGAAGCATAGGTGTAGATCTTCTATTGATCACTTGGGGAGGAGGTTGCGGTGCTTCAACATTGCTTGCTTCGGCCTCGGCTTGATCTTGAGGGATGTGAGTGTCTTCTTGAGCTTCCCTCACTTGATCTCCTTCATCAACTTGAGGCGTGTGAGGTGGAGAAGGATCTTGATTTGCTTCAACTTCAACTTCTTCCACCTCTTGCGGGTTGATAGCACCAATTGGCATGTTCTTCATTGCCTCCCTCAAGGGTTCATCACCTACATCATCAAGATTTTCATGCTCTTCTTGAGAGCCATTAGTTTCATCAAACTCCAAGTCATACGTTTCTTCAACTAAGCCGGTGGCTTTGTTAAATACACGGTATGCCTTGGATTTAAGTGAATACCCAACTAACAAACCAATGTCACATCTTCTTTGGAACTTGCCCAAGTGTTGGCGCTTCTTGTAGATATACACTTTGCAACCAAACACTCGGAAAAAGGATATGTCCGGTTTCTTCCCATTCACAAGCTCATAGGGGGTCTTCTTGAGAAGCCTTTGGACAAATAGCCGGTTGGCCGCATAGCATGCGGTGTTGATTGCTTCGGCCCAAAACTTCTCGGGGGTGTTGTATTCATCTAGCATTGATCTTGCAAGAGTGATAAGAGTCCGGTTCTTCCTCTCTACTACACCATTTTGTTGAGGAGTGTAGGTGGCGGATACTTCATGCTTGATCCCTACTTCATCACAATAGTCTTCAATCTTGGTGTTCACAAACTCGGTCCCATTGTCACTTCTTATCTTCTTGATCTTCACATCAAACTCATTTTGGGCTCTAGTTGCAAACTTCTTGAATATTGATTGAGTTTCTCCCTTGTCTTGAAGAAAGAACACCCAAGTGTATCTAGAGTAGTCATCAACTACCACCAAGCAAAAGAGATTGCCGCCAAGGCTAGCATAGGTGGTAGGTCCAAATAGATCCATGTGGAGTAGCTCTAGGACTCTTGAGGTTGACATGAAAGCTTTGGTTGGATGAGTGTTTGCCACTTGCTTGCCGGCTTGACATGCACTACAAAGTTTGTTCTTCTCAAACACAACATCCTTGACACCTCTAACCAATTCCTTCTTGACAAGCTTCTTCAAGGTTGACATTCCCACATGTGCCAATCTTCTATGCCATAGCCAACCCAAAGAGCTCTTGGAGAATAGACATGTTTGCAAACTAGCTTCATTTGAGATGAAGTCCACTAGGTAGAGATTGTTGTGTCGAAACCCTTTGAATATCAATGATGAATCTTCAATCTTGGACACAACTACCTCATTTGGAGTGAAGAGACATTGGAAACCAAGATCACATAGTTGTCCCACCGATAGCAAGTTGAAGCTCAATGATTGTACTAGCAAGACATTTGATATTGATTGATCATTTGAGATTGCCACTTTGCCTAGACCTTGCACTTTTCCTTTTGAATTGTCCCCAAAGGTAATCTTGTCTTGCCCTTCACAATCTTCCTCAAGTGTGGTGAACATCCGGGAGTCACCCGTCATATGTTGAGTGCATCCACTATCAATCACCCAATGACTTCCACCGGTCTTGTAGTTCACCTACACACAAGCAACTTGGAGTTAAGCTTGTTGTTTGGGAACCCACACTTGGCGAGGTCCCATAGCCTTGTCCACCAACTCCTTAGCAACCCATAGCACTTTGGGCTTGTTTTTCATCTTAGGACCGAGAAATACAACTTGAGGTCTACCCTTGGAGTCCTTGTTGATGATGAAGTGTGCATCATGAGCGAAAGGCCTTATGTGCTTGGGCAAGGTCTTGGGAGGTGGAGTCTTGCATTGGGATTGAAGGTGACCCTCTTGACCACATCCAAAGCACTTCTTGGGCTTGGGCTTTGGTGCATCATAGTTGCTTCTCATGGCCTTGTTCTTGTAATAGTTCTTGGCTTCTATCTTGACCTTGGCCTTCATAATTTGGTTCTCCTTGAACCCAATGCCGGTCTTGTCGGTCTTCATGATAGTGTTCATCAAGAGCTCACTTTGAAGATTGTGGCCCTTGGTGAACTTCTCCAATCCACTTGTAAGCTTGATCTTCTCAACCTTGAGCTTTGCATTTTCATCTTTGAGAGAGTTGATCAAGGTCATTGCATCTTTGTCATCTTGTTTGGCCGACTTGATAGTGAGTGGCTTGCTTGCCTTGAGGTTGATTAGCTCTTCCTTGAGCTTGAAGTTTTCTTGCCTCATCTTCACATAGTCATCATGCTTGTCGGCCTCAACTACCTTCTTGCCTTTGCACTTAGCATTTTGCTCACTAGCAACTTCATCAAGCAAGTCCTCACAAGAAGTAGCTATATCACACTTAACAACCGGGTTAATAGCAACATGTGTAGCAAGATCATTTGAAAGCAATTCATTAGCTATCACAAGTGTGTCATGTTCATTCTTAACTTGGTTGTAGTCATCTTTTAGCAAGTTGTATCTTGTATGGAGCTCTTGTGTTGACCTCTCAAGCTTATCATGTTTCTCATTAGCTTGCTTGAGTGAGGCTTTGAGCTCCCTAGTGCTAGATGATAGAGATTTATTCTCAAGCTTCAATTCATCATTAGCACTAGACAAGTCATCAAGCTTAGCATGCAAGTTATCATTGGCTTTCTCTAGTGATTCACTTTTGCCTTTATACTTCCTAATGAGCTTAGTATATTTGTTGCAAATTTCAATTAGCTCATCATAGGAAGGTGCCTCAAACTCATCATCACTATCATCACTAGAGCTAGCCTCATCATCACTATCCTCTTTTTGTACCTTTTTGTCACCTTTAGCCATGAGGCATAGGTGTGTAGAGGATGAACCCGAAGATGATGGAGGGGGTGGCGGTGGAGTAGATGAACCAATCACCAAGGCGGCCACCTTCTCTTCTTCACTTTCATCTCCGGATGAGTCACTTGAGTCTTCAATGTCGGTGAGCCAATCACCAACAATGTAGGCTTTGCCATTCTTCTTCTTCTTGTGGAAGTTGAAGTTCTTCTTCTTCTTGAATGGCTTGTCATCCTTCTTCTCCTCATCACTTGACTCAACCTTGTTGCCCTTGTTGTACTTGAACTTGTTGTTAGCTTTCTTATTCTTGTACTTGTCTTTCTTTTCTTCGGGGTAAGCATGAGCTAAGTGACCAAGTTTGCCACAATTGTAGCAATCCATCTTGGAGAGGGGCTTTCTTGAAGAGCTTGTGAAGAATTTCTTCTTCTTTGAGTCAAACTTGACTCCATTCTTGCTTAGATTCTTCAACATCTTGGTTGTTTTCTTCACCATGAGAGTGAGATCATCATCATCATCATCATCGCTTGTGCTCTCATACATGACTTGCATCTTGTACTTCTCCGAGGAGGATGCCTTGAGTGCCAAGTCCTTCTTCTCCTCCTTCTCTTTTTCTTTCTTCTTGCAGGAGGAAGATGAGCCACCATCACCAATCTTCATGTACATCTCATGGGCATTGATCTTGCCCAAGATTTGTGTCGGTGTGGCGGCGGAGAGATCTCCTTGGTGAAGCACCATAACGATGTGGCCATACTTCTCAATGGGCAAGACACAAAGGATCTTGCGTACCACATCGGCCGGTTCCATTTGGTTGAGACCGAGCCCATTCAATTCCTCTACAATAATGTTAAGTCGTGAGTACATTTCATTTGCATTTTCATTTGCATGCATAGAAAAAGAATTGAGCTTAGCCATAACCAAGTGATAGTGTTCTTCACGCTCACTTTTTGTGCCTTCATGAAGAGCACAAATCGTGGTCCACAACTCAAATGCGTCTTTGGCATTACGCACACGGTTGAAGACATCCTTGCTAATGCCACGAAAGATAATGTTCTTCGCCTTGGCATTGTGCTTGTCAAAGTTGAGGTCCTCCGCTAAGAGGGTGCCTCCCTTTATGGCGGCCTTGAGCACGCCCACGTCAACGGCCTCTAGATAGGCCTCCATACGAACTTTCCAATAAGGAAAGTCGTCTCCATCGAACATGGGAGGTGGTCCATCCCCATAGGACATCTTGCTCTAGGTGATGAAGCCTAATTTAGAGCAAACCTTGCTCTGATACCAATTGAAAGGATCAAGATGCCCAAGAGAGGGGTGAATTGGGCTCTTTTTAATTTCTAAACAAGAATTAAACCTATAAAGAGCCAATTAACCCCCTAGTGCCTACCGCTTGTGTGTCCTAGCTAGAAAGCGGTAGCAAGACAAAGGAAAGCGAAAACTTCCTACACAATTCTAGTATGAATTGAAAGACAAGTGCAGAAAGTAATGCGGTAATAAAGAGCTAGGGAAAGAGATGCTTGACACGGCGATGTTTTGCCGAGGTATCGAGGAGTCGACACCCCCCCCCCGTAGTCCTTGTTGGAGCACCTCGCAAGGTATAGCTCCCCCTCAATCCCGCGCAAGGGATGAGTGCTCTCTACGGGCTGATTCTTCGCCACTCCGGCTCGGTGAATCGCCCACAACCGATCACAACGTCGATGGAGAAGGGCCGCTGACAATCTTCCGGCGATCACCTTCCTCCGAGCACCACCGGACCGTCTAAGTGATGTCGATCACCAAGAGTAACAAGCCTCGATCTTCGCTTGACTCACTCAAGCTTCACAACTAGAGGATGCACACTTGAACTCTTGGATGAACTAGAGAGAAGATGGATGGATTTGCGAATCTCTCTCTCTCTCTAGGGCTCTTGCTCTCTTCCCAACCTTCTCAACAAACTCAGCAACTCAAATGAGCAAAGGCTAGGTGGGAGAGAAGTGGGAGGGGCTATAAATAGACCCTCTAAAACCTGCCTCAGGCTGACGTTTTAAGTTGGCGACGGACGCTCTGTCGACTAGGCGACGGACGGTCCGTCGCATACCCAACGACTAGTTTCTGTTCATGGTTTGGGCGACGGACGCTCCAGCGCCTAGGCGACGGATGGTCCGACGCCCTGCCCAACGGCTAGTTCTCACGCACTGTTCCCAGCGACGGACGCTACGTCACTGGGCGCCGGACGCTCATCCACAGCGTCCGACGCTAAGTTCTGGCTAGAGTTGAAAAACACCCTCTCTGGAAGGTCGACGGATAGCGTCCGACGGACCCTGAAAGACTTAGCCAGAAAACAACCCCTCTGGAAGGCCGACGGACGCTGTGGACTCAATCACCCAGTGTCCGGCGCCTTTGTCCGACGCGACGGACACCGTCCGGCGCCCCTGCCAGAAGCGTCCGACGCCCAGAAAACGATTTTGACAACACCGTTTTTCGTTGCGATAAAAATGGAAGTTGTTCTAGACTATCTTACGGTCACCATAGGCTTGCTTAGAGCTAAGGAAGTCAAGTGTGCACCACACCTAAGTCATGAAGCTTTCCTAAGTCAAGCTACTAATCTCAACCCCTCTTCATAGTACGATCAAAGGTAAAAAGAGAAGCCCTATCTATTTCTAAGTGCCCTTCATCTCCTTATGGCACTTAGCCTATCATTCTAGGGTCTTCATCATGTCTCCTGAAAACCAAAACGATATCCATCTTGGGGGCTAAGTGATGACCATTAGGGCCCACTCTCCTTGGTCACTATGGCTAAGCTACGCATAGCCTCTGCAAAACACACGTTAGCCATAATAATCTCTAATTGTCGTTAATCACCAAAACCAACTAGGGCCATGATTCTTCACTCAGCCCGAGGGCTGAGTGTGTGGGAGAGTATAAATACTCCACCTTTTGCCTTCCCACCTTGCCTTTGCTCATTGGAGTTGCTAAGTTGCTTGAGAAGGTTGGGAAGAGAGCAAGAGCCTTAGAGAGAGAGAGAGAGAGAGAGTGATTTGCGAATCCATCCATCCTCTCCTCTAGTTAATCCAAGAGTTCAAGTGTGCATCCACTATAGTTGTGAGGCTTGATTGAGTCAAGTGAAGATCAAGGCTTGTTACTCTTGGTGATTGACATCACCTAGACGGTCTGGTGGTGCTTGGGAGGAAGGTGATCGCCGAAGGATTGTCGGCGGCCCTTCTCCATCGACTTGTGATCGGTTGTGGGCGGTTCACTGAGCCGAGTGGCGAAGAACCAGCCTATAGAGAGCACTCATCCCTTGCACGGGATTGAGGGGGAGCAATACCTTGCGAGGTGCTCCAACGAGGACTAGGGGGGAGTGTCGACTCCTCGATACCTCGGCAAAACGTCATCGTGTCAAGCTTTCTATCCCTAGCTCTTTCATATCGCATTACTTTCCGCATTGTCCTTACTTTCATTGACTTGCTACCGCTTTCTAGCTAGGACACACAATCGGTAGGCACTAGGGGGTAATTGGCATTGCTAGGATTTCATATTGCTTTAGAAATTTGAAATAAGCCCAATTCGCATCTTGATCCTTTCACATACTCAAAGGATTTAGGCACAACAATTTCTACCTTGTTGACTTCACCTCAAATGATGCCAACTTGCAAACATGCTTGTTTACTAAGTCATCTCTTGGGTGGCTATGGCATAGTAGGAGGCTTGCTCATATTAGAAAGAGTACTCTCAAAAAGCTATTGAAGAAGAAAATGGTTCAGGGACTCAAGATGTTGTGTTTGCTTTGTAGTGCATGTCAAGACGGAAAGTACACACCCTCACAAGGTTTTCATGTTAACATCAAGAGTACTAGAGCTTCTCCATATGGACTTGTTTACGCCAACAGCATATGCTAGCTTGGGAGGGAACCTCTTTTGTGATAGTTGATTATTCCAGATATATTTGGGTGTTCTTTCTTCATGACAAGACCGAAGCCACCGGTTCATTCAAGAAGTTTGCCAAGAGACTACAAAATGAGTTTGATGTAAAGATCAAGAAGATAAGGAGTGACAATGGGAAAAAATTGTCAACACAAATATTGAAGACTATTGTGATGAATTTGAAATCAAGCATGAGGTCTGTGCAATCTACATTCCTCAACACAATGGTGTGGTAGAGAGGAAGAACCACACTTTGATCATGCTTTCAAGAACCATGCTAGATGAGTACAATACACCGAAAACTCTTTGGACCGAAGCTATTAACATCGCATGCTATGCTTCAAATCGGTTGTTCATCCAAAGATTCCTAAAGAAGACCCTCTATGACTTGCTAAATGGAAGAAGTCAGATGTATCATTCTTTTGAGTGTTTGGGTGCAAGTGCTACATCTATAGGAAAAGGCAACACCTAGGGAAGTTTCAAAGCGTTGTGATATCGGCTTTCTAGTTGGCTATTCATTGAAATCCAAAGCATACCGAGTATTCAACAAAACCACCAGTTTAGTTGAAAAAACATATGACGTGGAGTTTGATGAAACTAATGACTTTTTATATGTGATATTAGTTGTCCAAAGTCAAATATTTCTCTTTCATCATCAATTTTAAGAAGAAGGTTAACAACATAAGATTTATACTTTTAAAATTCACTATGTTAGAAATATTTTTATAATATATAGTTCACATGTTTCAAATTATATAGATTCTTTTACAAAATAATTATTTGACATAGAATAAAACTAGAATGATATGTAAGAAACAAGAGGGAGTAATTATCAGCATTAATAGTTCCAAAACCTAATGAATAAATAATGGTAGGTGGACGGTACGATATATAAGCACATTAGTTTCAGGTTCTACTATGAAGAGACGATCATCCTACATATATAAAAAGGAATATCTCTTCATAACTAGCTGATTGTTGCTGAAAATATTTTCATAACAAAACATGGGAGAGGGAGAGGGAGAGGGAGTAGTAATTGCTTAATTGTTAGTGTGAATATATACACACATTAGTTTCAGGTTTTACTTCACAACGATCTTCCTAAAAGATATAAAAGAGATCTCCATTCATAACACACTGATTATTGTTGAAAACATTTTCATAACCAAGTTGTATGGAGGGTATAACAATTTATGACACTTTCTTGTGTATCTTCTGTTTAGTTTGGGTCGTAGTTTGCTACGCCATGATTTTGGTAAATTGCGGCTATCATAAAAAAAATCGGCGAACAAAATTAAATCAAAGTTATGATAAAGTTTGACAAGAAATTAAGTCTATAATATGTATAATATGTAGTACATGATGTTAAAAAAGTACGGTACAACTTAGTTGTGACATTAAACCAAACAACTATCAAAATAGCTGTGGTATAACTAAGCTCGTGACATAACATGTTAAATAGGTTTTAAATGTGCCGCCGATGGTATTTGTCAAAGAGATAGAGTATGACCAGAACTACACAATTGTTCCATAATACATCTAGAAGGTTTTGTGGATCCCCTACTGAAAAAGGAACGGATGAACCGAATATGGAAATCGAGAGCTGGAGTAGTAGACGAGAACGTCTCGCGAGTCAGCCGTACGTGTGTGAAAACAGCAAAGAAGTGCATCAGCCGACTGGCGGCATCCATTGACTTCACCAAACTTTCTCGGGGGTTGCTGCATCTCCATCCAGCATCCATCCTCTGTTCCAGTCCAGTCCCCACTCCCCCGTGCTCAATGGAGCCCGAGCCCCCTCCCCCCGACCCCACCTCGCCCTCCTCGCCGCCGGCGACAGACCCCGCTACCGCCGCCTCTGAGGGCTCTCCGGCGGGCGGCGACGGCGGGGCGGAGGGCGACGAGGCGGGGGGTTTCAGCGCTGAGCTGGAGACACTATGGTCGCTCCTCTTCGGCGACCCAGCGGAGCTGGAGCCCCTGTGGTCGCCGCCGAGGGAGTTCGGTGTCGGCGCGGAATTCGCCGCCCCGGAGGCGGAGGCCGATGTGGACGACGCGGAAGGGCCCTGGGACGGCGCGCCCTGGAGGTCCACCGGGGTCGTCGCCGGCGAGGGCCCGTCCACGTGCACGACGCTGCTGAACCCCACGCCGGCAGCCGGGTTCTCCGAGCTCTCGATCGCCGCATCCGATACCACCACGGCAACTTCCCAGGGAGCCGTGCTAGAGGTCCTGCCGATTCATTCCGGCCCCGGTTCTTCTTCACCGGTGCCGTCGTCATCGTGCTCCCCAATTCCGGTGGCTTTAGAGGAGCGTGCGCATGTGGTGATCCCCGGCTGGGAGCCTGTGCTGCCGCCAGCAGTGGCTTCTTCGGAAGCCAAACTAGAAGAGGGAACTCTCGAGTGCACCCTCAACTCAGTGCCGTTGCCACCTGCTCTGCCTTCTTCAGATCGTCCTGATTTGGGGGCAGAGGACTGTCCCAAGGATTGGTCCTCCTTGCTGAAAGTTTCCTCAGGATCCATGCCAGTTATTGCTATGGCTGTGACGGGACGTCCTGGGGACAATGCTGCTAACTGCAGTATGTGTATGTCAGATATCGCTACTGGAGATGGCACACCGCTCCAAAGATCTGCGAGGATTGTGGAAATCAAGACCAAGCCAAACACCACATCTTTGGAACAGGAAATAGAACCATCTATAGCTTCCAAGCACCGCCAAGTTGTTTCTCGGCAGAACAACGCTAGTAAAGGGAGCCAAGAACCTGTATCTGCTAGGTTATTTGAGGATACCACTGTTGCTTCAGCAAAACCAGTTCACTTGCCCGATGGGGTCAAGCCACAAGGATCACCAGAGATTATTGGCATACACAGCTCCTCTACAGATGTTGTGGTGGCTTTACCAGTGGTGAGTAAAAGGTCCTTGAAGAATAAAGTAGTGTCGTCGAAACAGGAAATAGAATCATCTAGAGCTTCCAAGCACTGCCAAGCGGTTTCTTGGCAGAGCAGCGTTAGTGAAGGGAGCCAACAACCTGTATCTGCTAGGTTATTTGAGGAGCCAACTGTTGCTTCAGGAAAACCAGTTCACTTGCCCGATGGGATCAAGCGGCAAGGATTACCAGAGATTATTGCCATACACAGCTCCTCTACTGAAGTTGTGGTGGCTTTACCAGTGGTGAGTAAAAGGTCCTTGAAGAATAAAGTAGTGCCAGCTTTTCCAAGGAAGACTAGATCATCCTCAAAGGTGGTGGTGAATTCCAATAGGGTATCAGCTGTTTCACCAGTGATGAATTGTGGTCCTGCTGTGCATAAAGCCAGTTCTCGTATACCTCCTAGGAAGCGTAAGCTTGCTTCTGAGAAGTGCTGGCCCAATTTGGAGAGAGTGGACGCTGTGTTACACAACTCTGGATTAATGAGTACTAACAAAGCGGTCCATGGACTCCCCTAGAGGTAGAGGCAGAATCATCTCAACCTCCAAAGGCAAATCAGGCTAGGATATCCTTAGGGAAATGTTCATTGAGTTTGAAGAGGGTAGAGAACAGTAGTAGCTCAATCTGTGAACTACCAATGGTCTCAACTCCGGAGAATAAACCATTGGATACTCACTGTACTGATTCTGAAATGATGGATAACATGGATGGTTCCTATTTCTTTGTGGGTGATGCATTGCCTGATGAGGAGGCTCAGCAGAGGTGGCCTCACCGCTATGGGAGCAATCGTTGCCTTCTCAAGAAGGTAGGTATGCAGTTTAACTATTACTTCTCTCTTCATGGATGCATCATTATATAGTTTATTTAAAATTATGAGAATGAGATATGAAGTATTACAGAATGATAATGGAGAAATAGTCTTTGAAAGTCTATCTAATATTTTGCCATCTAGGGAGAGTAGAAGGAAATGTTTACCAAAACAACATTCATCGACCGTGCGGGGGGGGGGGGGGGGGGGGGGTAAGACCTCCGCCCCACCCATACACACCATAGCTTGAAAATTCGCTTCCACGGGGAGTCGAACTTAGGACCTAAGGAGTGTGCTACTTAGGCCACCTAACCAACTCAGCTAGAGGCCCTTTCGCATAAGTTGGCTTAATTTACTGTACCAACTCAGGCCACCTAACCAACCGAGCCTGGAAGTTTACTATACTAAAGAAATGTGTTAACACCCTAAGATATCTGTTGTTTTCATTTAATAACTATAGGTCTATAGATGCGGAGATCATTAATATATCTATCTGCTCCAGAATACCTTATAATTGCTGTCACAACCGTTTTTAAGAACAAAAACAAGTGCATAAAAGGCTCATGTGCACCCCAGGAATAGTCGCACACATGAGTTGACAAATGATAAAAAGTATCATCACATTGTTTATTACATAGCGAATAAATATCCATTACATAGTCTGAAACAAATAACTTTAACTAAACGACGATAATTGCGGAAGCTCCAAGGGACTGGTTGACTGGTTGACTCCAAGACTAGTACTCATTGCGGTAATCATCAACCCAATCTTCATCTGTGTTGTTTGAATGCAAGGGTGAGCACATACGTACTCAACAAATATAACACGGGGTTTATGAAGCTCAAAAGGGGTATGCATGGTTCATAGCGGTGAGCATTTTAAGTAGATCAAATTCGTATTAACATCAACAACTGCCAAGGTGAATTGCAAAAGCTCAAATATCCATGATCATAAAATAAATGACAATAACATACAATAAATAAATAACACTTGCATAAGCCACATAGAAATAAGAACCCAATAATTCTGTGAGTTTTCCGAGCCGCTCGTGTCCGTGAGCACGGCTATCATGATAGTTTATTAACTCTGATCAGAGGTGTACAACTTTACCCACGAGTCGTGTTTGCTCATTTGCCCGGGATCATGACTCCCAAAACACTACCGAGGTGAGCGGGCAGGGTACACTATGAAACCTTTCAAGGGTTCGTCTAACAAGTTAGGGCCGCCAGGTTTCCATGGCAAGGAGATATAGAGCCAACCTGTCCACGGTCACACTCCTTCGCAGCTGGCCCGAAGATTAGGAACCACACTATACCCGTCTCGACACACCCCTTTCGCGCCATAAAGGTAACCACTGAACGAGCTAGAAAAGGTCCCCATACTGAGCTAAAGCCAGAGCCATATAGCCCTCGTGGTTGTACTGTATATCCCAGATTTTGCCGACAGATAAGCTCCTATATTCCAATGTTGCTAAAAAGCGAGTTTTACCATTATTGCATATAGTCATTAACAAATTAAGATCATGAACATCCGGTATGAGCGCTAGCAATACTAATCATATGTAGTGGATCAAAACATAGGTGACAAGGTATTCAGGGTAACAAACACTAGGATCAAACTATGGTAAACAAGGAATTTCATGTATATGAGTTATATTAATTGTGAATAGGACAACAAGGAAATCCCATGTTATACTTGCCTTCTTCGAAGAACTCTTGCTGATCCTGCTGATCTTGATCAAGGAAAAACTCCGGCTCTTCAACGGGAAGCTCAACGTCTATACCGATCAACAAGCAACACCATTCAACCAACGACAATCATACACGAAGCAAACAAAGCTATGATTAGAACAGTACACCAACAGTAATAAAATAGGATGAAAAGTTTATAAAACTATTCTACGCATCGCTACGATCACATCGATGTTTCGTTCACGAAAAACGGAGCTAGAACGACGAAGATACGAATTAAATAGGGTTTTCTATTGAAAGGTATTAATTTAAATCTAATCACGAAATTAAACTTTTTCAAAAGCAACTAACAGTGGTATTAACATAAAGAGAATTTTATTACGAACCTAATGCAATTTGAACGGGTCAAAAAGGATTTGAAATGAGGAAGTTATGAAGTTTTGAATTCAAATGGCAATTCTGTAATTAGGATTTTTCATTTTAAAACAAATTGAATTATGCCCGAGAGGAAATACGCTTTCGGAAGAAGAAAGCGCGTTCTGGGAATACGCCAAAGGAGCGCGGGTTGAGACTGGAATCTCTCCAGGGTCTCTTTAGCAAAATTGCAAGGCGAAAGGGTATGAGCGCTTCTGGACCATCGGATCTCGGCTGTACGGTCCTGATTAGATCTTGAGGGAAAGGAGGGAGCTCTGCCGGCGTCTGAGAGGGAACAGGGAGGCGGCGCGGCCGTTCGCCATGGATCCCGGCGAGGAGGACGGCGGCGCAAGTGGTCCCGAGCCTACGGGCCACCAAACGGAGAACCGACGGTACCGGAAGAAAGTGCGGATCGGCGCGAACTCACCCAATCCCTTTTCGCGGCTGGAGAGGTCGCGGAGGAGGCAGGCGGCACGGCGAGGCGGGTGCGGGCTCCCTGCAAGCGGTGACCCGACGGTGAGGATCAAGACACGCGAATACGAGTGCGGGGAAGCTTCACGGGGCTCCAAACCGTGTCAAGGAGTAGAAGAGAGGCCTGAGGGCGTCCGTGGAGCTCGAGCTTGCGTTAATGGCGATGGCGGGCTCTGTAACCGCGGCGGCGGCGCTGTGGGCTATGCTTGGGCGCAAAAGGCGGTTAGATGGGAAACTGGGAAGCGGTGAAGCGTATGGGCGCAATCCCGTGCTAATATAGGAAGGATTTCCGCGGAAATCGGGCGGAGATCGATTCGGTCGCGGGCTTCCGCCGTGTTCTGCTCGGTCTCGGAGGTGGAGGCGATGACAAGTGGGCCCGTGCGGTCGGTGGCACAGAGAGAGCAAGGGAGAGGGGAAGTGCGTGCTGACGAGCGGGCCCGGGCGGACAGCGGTACAAAGAGAGGGGAGAGCGGTTCCCGCTCTGGGCCTTCGGCCGGCGGCCCAAGAAAAGGTGAAGGAGGGGGGGGGGCCTGTTTCGGTTGGGCCTGGAGAAAAAGGAAGGAGTGGCACTGGGCCGAGGTGAGAAGGGAAGGGGCCTGCGGCCAAGGAAGAAGTGGGCCAGATCAACAGAAAAAAGAGAAAGGGGAAGGAAAAGGTTTTTCCAATTTTCCAGAAATTGAATTTTGCAAATAAATTTCAAATGAAATTCGAAAAGCAGATTTGTATACTTTTTCAAACCACTCAACTCAAAAACATAAATGCACCAGCATGAAATGCACCACATGTTTCTACATGGCATTTTTATTTTCCAAAACATTATTTATTTTGCCACTAGGTTAAATGCATGGACAAGAATTGCATAAAGAAACAATTTAACCCTATTTTGAAATCATGCAATATTTGGAGTGTTACAATTGCATTTCTGTAGACAACAGTCAAGATATTTTGCCTAGCATATATAAATTGGAAGTTAGAATTGGAGTCAAAGAGAAGTTTCAACTTCAACCTAAAGAAAATAAAATAATGACCTAATTGCCGGTTTTGAGGCTTTACTGTGTATGCATATGGGGACTTAGAAATTACTAATATGCCTAGATAAGGTTTCCAAAAAAAAACTAACATCAATTTTAACATGATTACATGGAGTATAGACAGATGAATAGTGTTAAATTCATTCTATTTTAGGCATTTCTCATGAGGTTGAATAGACGATAAGTTTAACAGAAGAATTGCCAAGATTCAATTTAAGAGGGAAAAGAAATGCTAAAAAAATGTCATAAAAGCTGTAACAAACAAATATTTGTCTTTTTATGCACAATATGTAATTTTAGAACCACTTTAAGTTACTTGTTGTAAATGTTGGTCCTTTGAAACACGAGATGGATTTCAGATCTAGATTGGATCTGGTAAAGCTAGAAGGCAGCTTGGCCTTGGCCGCTTGTTGGAATGGAAATGTTATCGGCTTGTTGTGAAGAGGGCATAGAGCATCTCCTACTTTCTACCTGCTCAGGCATATCCTAAACACTAAAGTGAATTCCCAGTATATTCCTAGTGCAAAAGTAAAGTTGCAGGAAAGTAAGATCTGCTGAACACTAGGCTTATTCCTATCAGTAAAAGCAGTAAGCAACAAATACTTATCTCTAGTTACGTTCAAAAACAAATATTTATCTCTGTGCACTACAGTGCTATTTTAGAATTGAGGCATGCTCTATAATCAATTTGCATGTGATAGGAAAACATAAAACTATCATGGAAATAGTATGAACAGACAGGAAAAAACTAATGATTTCTCCTTTATGTGCCATAATGCTATCTTGCAGTTAGTTTACTGCAGACATAGTGCTACATTAGGGGTCTGGTAGTGCATGCACATGCATGTGTCACCATATGAGAAGTCGAGTAGCACGTCCTCATATGAAACTTATATCTTTTTTTTTGAAAGCGCAGGAGAGCTGCGATTCATTGTATTATAGAGATGAAAAACAGGAGGGCCCCCAACAGGATCCTCACTCATACGGCGACCAAATATGAGTGAGGCAATTACACAAACTCAAGACTCAAACACATAGCGAAGAAACAAGACTCGACCTTGCCCTAGTCTACAAGCACCAGCCCTAGCCCTTGTAGTTTCTTCGCTCCAGCCAAGCACCACAGGCTATGCTCATTCTTAATTTCACTCCAAATCAAGCTAAACGAAGGAGAATTCCCCTCAAAAACACAAGCATTCCTATGTTTCCATATAATCCAAGCCCCTAGAATAATTAAAGAGTTCACTCCTTTTCTGTGTTCCTTGCTAACTCTGCTCATTGTTTTGCGCCACCAGTCAGCAAAACTCAATTCATTTTGTCGGGGGGCAGAATCTGCTAGGTTCAAGGGGGTGAGTAATCTGAACCATACTTGTCTAGCAACCACACATGTTGTTAAAAGATGTTGTATCGTCTCATCTTCTTGATCGCATAGAGGACATTTATCCGGATGTGAGAGGCCCCTCTTAGCAAGCCTATCAGCTGTCCAACATCTATTACGGATTGCCAACCATAAGAACATTTTGCATTTGGCCGGGGCCCAACTCTTCCATAGTCGACGCCAAGGCTCAAAGGTCACAGCACCATAGAAAAAAGCTTTATAGGCAGATTTGGAAGAATAGCATCCACTTGCATCGAGCCTCCACGTGTGATGATCCTCTTGGTCAGTCAAAATAATTCCCATGAGGCAATCCCATAGTTGTAGGTATTCTATAATACCAGCCCAGGATAGGCCTCCTTGAATATCTCTTGGCCAATCCCCGTTAATGAGAGCATCAGCCACAGTCCGGCATTTGCGAATTCTTGGAGAGACACGAGCAAAGACAGTCGGTGCAAGATTTTCAATTGAACAACCATGCAGCCACCGATCAGTCCAGAACAGTGTATTGTGTCCATTCCCTACCTCTGTAGTGACTGCAATGGCAAACATAGCAATCGAGTTAGGGTGCAAGGGAAGCTCCAGATCAGACCAAGAACGATCAGCTTTTGTCTTTTTAAACCACTGCCACCTGACTTGCAAAGCCCATGCCATCACCTCTAAGTTGGGGATGCCTAGTCCACCAAGATCCAATGGTCTCATTACCTTCTCCCAAGCCACAAGACAGCAACCACCATTAGCCTTTTCCTTTCCCAGCCATAAGAAACCCCTTCTGATCTTGTCCACTGCCTTGATGAACCACTTCGGGACACTGATGGCGATTAACAAATAAATAGGCATGGCAGATAGAACACACTGGACTAAAGTGGCACGTCCAGCCCTGTTCATAAGCGCCGCCTTCCAGCATGGGAGTTTGTCAGCGATTTTCTCAATCCATGGCATAAGATCCCTCTTAAAAAGCTTCTTATTTGATAATGGAAGACCCAAGTAGTTACACGGGAAATTTGAGATTGTACCCGGAAGAATATCTTGAACTACTGCCAGAGAACCTTCAGCACAGCTGATGGGAATGATATTGCTTTTCTGAATATTAGTCTGCAGCCCTGAAGCATCCCCAAATGCCTTGATAATATCTCTAGTAATCTGCAGCTCCTCTTCAAGTGGCTTGATAAATAAGGCAACATCATCAGCATATAAGGAAAGTCTTTGTCCAGCCACACGTGGGGATAACGGTTGCAACAGCCCCACATTCCCAGCCTTCACAAACAAACTATTAAGCACATCCATCACTAAAATAAAGAGCATGGGGGATAAAGGGTCCCCTTGTCGTAGACCTCGCTGATGCTGTAAGAGTTCTCCCGTTTCTCCATTCACTAAGATTCGAGTTGAGGATGATGATAACAGGTTGGCCATCAAGTTGCGCCATGAATTACCAAAGCCTAAATGCTGTAGCACTTCTAAGAGAAATGACCATGATACCGAGTCGAAAGATTTTGATATATCCAGCTTGAGAAAGAGGCTAGGCACCTTTTGTCGATGTAACACCTTAACCGTTTGTTTGCACTAGGACAAAGTTATCATGTATGCATCGTCCTCGTATAAATGTGCTCTGATTTGTAGAAACCAGCGAGTCCAAAAAGGGGGCCAGCCGATTAGCATGTATCTTGGTTAATAATTTGCCAAAGCTATGCACCAAACTGATGGGACGAAAGTCTTTCGCAGCCAATGCATCTTTCTTCTTCGTATCAGAGTGATATATGCTGCATTTAACAGTCCAAGCCCCCTTGCATCACCTTGTTGAACAGAGAAAATTGCCGCCATGAGATCTGCTTTAATCACCTGCCAACAAGCCTTGTAAAATCTTCCTGTATATCCATCTAGGCCTGGGGCTCTATCTGATGGCAGTGACTTGATCGTTTCCCAAACTTCGTCCTCCGTGATTGGAATATCAAGGGCTGACAAATCCATTGTGTCCCTATGAAAGAATTGCAGGTCCAAAGAGGCAGGTCGGACTGGGGCTGTACCCAACAGGTTCTCATAAAAATCAAACAAAATCTTGTGTTTATCCTCCTGGGAAGTTGCCATCCGATCACCATCCATGAGTTTGGGAATATAATTTTTTCTCTTTCGGAAAGCAGCCTGCTTGTGGAAGAAGGACGTATTCGCATCTCCATCCTTTAGGTACCTCACCCTGGAACGTAATCTTGCAACAGTTCTTTCCAGTGAAGCTAACTTCAGGCACAGCCGCTTCAATTCCCTTCGCAACCAGTCCTCCTCAGGAGACAAAGTCCTCCTATCTTGGGCCATTTCTAGCCTATGCAACACTTCACGTGCTTGAGCTAGCTGCGTTTTTATGTGCCCAACATTTTTTGCACTCCAGGATTGCAGAGCGCGATTCAATCTCTTCAGCTTGATGGAAAAGCAGTCCAAGGGACAAGTTGTCTGAGCTGGTTCAACCCAAGAGTTCTTCACTGTTTCTAGGAACCCAGGAAGGCGCGTCCAGTAGCTTTCAAAGTGAAAACGCTTCTTGCCCTTGACACCATCTTTAAGGCCAAGGACAAGAGGACAATGGTCAGACATTTCAGTCGCATGGCTTTGTAAGACACAGTGAGGATATATATCTTCCCAGTCCGTAGTGCACAAAACTCTATCCAGTTTGACGAGAGTGGGGGAAGCTTTCATTTGACCAAGTAAAACGACGACCCAACAGAGGTATTTCTTTCAGTTCCATATCATTAACAAAGCGACGGAATCGTCCCATTAGCGCCCTATTCACATTGTCATTGCTTTTATCTTCCGATCCGTAGATCATATTGAAATCCCCAGCAAGCATCCAAGGCCCAGCACACAAACTCCTAACTTCACGCAGTTCCTCAAGGAAAGACGGTTTCTCTGCATCTTCATGAGGACCATAAATTCCAGAGAACCACCATGGCTGCTGTCCCTCCTCCTGGAACAAAACCGAGACTGAATCGCACACGATAGCATTCAACATTGGCAAACCCATCTCGCCAAGCTACCAGAATCCCTCCTCTTGTTCCTTGTGCTGGCAGGTCAACGAAGGAACTGAAATTTTGTCCCAAAAAAGATAACACATCACGCTGAGAAATATGGGCTAATTTGGTTTCCTGTAAACAAACCACCACCGGCTGGCAGGACTGAACTACTTGGTGAACCATATCCCGATGTTTTTTGTCATTGAGTCCACATACATTCCAAATTAAGACATTAGAAGAATCCATAGATAACAAGAATAGGAGCGACCTGCCTAAGTAACTTATACAACAAGAATGTTGTCTGCAGTTCGCACCATAATGCTAGGTGGCTCATCCCATCCGAACAGGGCCGCCAAAGCCTTCAGGTGATCCCTGGAAAGGGATTGGTTAAACAAGGAGGCATAATGTTCCAAGGACCCTGCTGAAACTCTTTCTTCGCCATCAGCAAAGCCTAAATGTCGACAAACTGACACCGCAGCACAATGATCAGTTGTCGGGGGAAGATTTGCAACACGGCGGCTCCGTCGCGGCACAAAATCAGACGGCAAGGTCTTTTTCCTTCTTTTTGGAGCTGGGGGGGCCGGTAGAATAGCGCCCACAGGTTTTACCACCTTGAAGATAAAGTCTGCTCTTGGGGAGAGAGGCACATGAACAGAGTCACAAACGCCCTCATGGTCAACACCGGCTGAATCTTGCAAAACTGCCCCAGAAGGCGGAGGCGCAGGCCTTACTACAACGCTTGACTGACCGAGAGGTTGGTCAGGAAGCGGAGACTGGACCTCGCCTACCACGCCTGCGGGCCTTGAAGATTGCTGAGCAAAGGAGATAGCCTGCTCCCTGTCACCCACCGGAGACACACGAGGACTGTTGTTGAAGGGAGATGAGCGTGCTATAGCAGACGGAGTCGCAGCCATGTCCTCAACGCACTCCGGACCAGGAAGAGGGGTCCGGTGCGGAGTCACAGCCGCCACTGCAACGTCCGCCAGCTCGGCCAAGACTACCATGCTCCCTAGATGAGAATCTGGGAGCGGAGCCACAACCACGCTGTTCCCGTCAACAGTGCGCTGCCGTCGCCTGGAGTAAGTCTTCACGAAGGTGGCGACACTGGATTCCAACAAAGCGCCCTGGGCAGCGGATGCTGCCGGACCGGAGGTGGCAAGCTCCGGCGAGGTGTACAGAGCCGCCAAGACCGGGGCGTCGATTGGGATGTTATCCAGCGACGGGGAGGCAACGAATCCAACATCACTGATGCCTTCAGCAATCTGCCTTGGTGGGCTGGAGTCAGGAACTGGTTGACTAGATGCAAACAGAGATGTTTCTGGGCCTGAAAGCCTGGGACAAAGCCTTTGGGCCGAAACAGAGCCCGAAGATTTAGAGCCGATCTGCACACAAAGTTCACCAAACATGATGGCCTGCGGGTCCGGAAGGATTGCGTCGCCACCCGACAGCCAAACCGGCAATCCCAGCTTCCCTGGGAGCACTTGCTCTTCCCCAAACCTTGGCATAATGACCAAGGCTGCCATATCATCAATGACAGCCGGCAAAAACGAGGCAGGCGAGGGAATTGAAGGTGCATGCGTCGCTTCGGGCTCTGGAGATTGCAAGCCAATAGTTGGCTCCTCACGCTCCACCAAGCGGTCATCAGACACTGGGCCAGAGCCCAAACGACAAAGCACAGGGATCGGTGGAGCAACACCGCGGACACCCGAGCCCAGAACAACCGACTCCGGCGCAGCAGGAGCTCGCCGCCGGCGTCGACGCCTTCCATGGTCGGAATCATCGCGTGGAGGAGGCGGGGGTGGGACGTCGTTTACCCCAGAAGTTGAGGACACCGAAGCTGCGATTTTGATTCCGTACCTCAACGCACACTTCACAGGGGGAGAATCATCAACATACACAGGGGGCTCGACGATGTCTAAATCCATGACCGTCGGGATAAGCTCTGGCTGGGAGCACCATGCTTTGAGCCGGAAGGACGAGTAGTCCCACCGGTCGATTGTATCCGGATGGAGCTCGCGAACCCAACACCAATCACCAAGCAGATGCTCTGCCGTCTCGAGCTTTCATTTTGCAAATAGTACGACCTTATATGATTTGTACTATACTGAACTCGTAAGAATTGGCATAATTGAAGTAACCTATTTCCACTTGTGGCTTCTTTGTTTGAAGGATAAGGGGAGCAATACCCAAACGGTTTCCATGTGAGCAAAAAAATGCCTTACTTTTAAAGTTCAGTGTGTACATCTGTTGAACAATTGAAGTTACTCATGATAAATGTTCTACATTTACAGTGCTGGCAAGGCTGTCTTGGATATCAAATGCCACTATTTGGAAGCTAGTATATGTGGCTCAACTTTATGTGTTGGGGATTGTGCATTTATTAAGGTGAGTAAGATTTTTTATGTCCAGCTTTCTTCTCGATACCTTTGGCAGTCTGGTCTACTTTGTTAATAGTCCTGACAAGTAATTAGAAAAATAAATTATAGATCATCCTCATGTTTCCCATATGTAGATTTGTGTATGTTGGCTATCATGTTCATGTGTATGTATGTTTATCTACTTCTGTTGCTTGATTGCAAACTGTAGCTTGCATGATTAATGTGTTTTGTAGTATAAAACAGTGTTTACCTTGGTATCACATGATTTACTGTTGCATAACTTTAGTATGGTTAATATTTGCAGGGTCTAGAAGGAAAACCACATTATATAGGCAGGTTATTAGAGTTTTTCGAAACAACTTCTGATGAATATTACTTCACTGTGCAGTGGTTTTTCAGAGCTGAAGACACAGTGAGTTTGGTTCTCCTAACCTTTTGTCCTAGGAATTATGCATGCCTAAAAAAACAAGAGATCTTGTAAAGAGGCCTGAATTAATGAAACATAACTTCATGTTTCAGCTTGCACAGTTAAAATCTGATAATCCTGTTTATGTTAGGGTACTTAATCATGTTTCTGACCTCTTATTCAATCTCAGGTCATGGAAAACCAAGTACAGTCTCATGACCCAAGGAGGCTCTTTTACTCAGACCTGAAGGATGACAATTTACTAGACTGCATTATTTCTAAAGTTACCATTGTGCCAGTGTCTCCAAGTGTAGGAACTTTTATTTATACTTTTTCTTGTATTGGTTTAATGATACTTGTTTGTATGAAAAGTAGATTTTCAATTTTTGCTACAGCTAAATGAAAAGTCTCCATCAATTCCTTCGTTCCACCATTACTATGACATGAAGTACTCTCTGGACTATAGTACATTTTCTACCATGGAAATGGGTGAGTCCTCTTAAAACACAGTGGTTCATATATGATGTCAAATTCTTCGCAATATTGGTGAATCAATCAATCATCACTTGGATTTGAGATCTACTCTTCACATTTATAATTTACAATTTCTATTGAAGCACCTTTTTCTTATTATTTTTTTATCATGTTGATCATACTTTAATTCTAATATCTATAATCTTGTAGTCTGTAATTGTTATAGATTTTGTTCTGTTATGTATTTTGATAATATTATGAGCTTCTTAGCCTAACTTAAGGTTTACAAAATGCAGGAGATCCAAATGACACGTTACATTCACATTACACTGGTAGCAACAATGTGAAAACGATTGATTTCACTGAAAAGCAGAAGTCTCCCACATTACATTCACATTACACTGGTAGCAACAATGTGAAAACGATTGATTTCACTGAAAAGCAGAAGTCTCCCACACCAGAGATGAGGGAGCTTTCCCTGTTAGATCTGTACTGTGGTTGTGGGGGAATGTCTACTGGACTTTGTCTTGGGCTCATGGTGGTGGTGTGAATCTTGTAGCGGTACTTATATGCTAATATCTTAGATGTGCTATGGCTTTTTTATTGCTTAGTATAGTAATTTATCTTTTTTAATGTCTCCTTACCATTAATAGAGATGGGCTATTGATGGAGATGAAGTTGCATGTGAAAGCTTCAGGCTAAATCATCCAGAAACTCGGGTACTGAGCTTCGTGATTTATGTTATGTTATTCCAGGGGTGGGCCCAGGAGCAAACGCGCGGCGGGGGGGGGGGGGGGGGGGGGGGAGTGGTGTGCTTCTTCCTTCCTCAACTCCCGTATTCTTTCTTAGTTTAAAATTGGATCTGCTTCAAATGTCAGTTCTGTCTCACTTATGCACATCTACTCATTGCATAGGTCCGAAACGAAACCACCAACGATTTCCTTGAGTTGTTGAAGGAATGGGAAAAGCTATGCAAAACCTATGTGAAGCCCTGTAGTAAAGTAAAGTCTCATTCCAATGTTCCAACACAATCCAGTAATGGAACTCCAGATTGTTCGACATTTTCTACTGAAGAATTCGAAGTATGGAAGCTCATTGATATTTGCTTCGGTGATCCAAATGGTGTCAGAAAGCGTGGCTTATACTTTAAGGTTTGTGATGGTTTGCTTGCTTTATAGTCTTGTAGTTACAGAGTACCAACTTCATTACTTGCTAATGGGAATTTGCCCTTCTACTCTTTACAGGTTAATGATATAACTCAATGTTGTTTGTTAGAGTAAATAGGAATAGTACCACATTGCCTAGCCACATGAGGTGTTAGTCCTATGTACCCTATATAATCAGCCCATGAGGCCCAATGCAATACATCCAATATTCCACCAATCATATTCTCCTTCATGGTATCATTCGCCTAGGTTTAGATCCTAAAACCTAGCCACCGTCGCTTCCACCGCGTGCCCCCGGGGAGGGATTGATCTCCGCCGGGGGCAGCGCCCCTGTTTAGGCGCTCACATTGATCCGTCTGCCATCGTCGCCGGGGTTTATCGTCGGGCTGTCGTTGTCAACGCCTTCCTGGTTTTCGTCGCATGGAGGCAGATGGATCTCGCCCCGTCCCACCGCCGTGGTGGCGGCCAGGCTGACCACACGCCTCGACCCTGAGCTGCCAATGGGGGCAACCAGATCCAGCGTGTCGCTGCCAATGGGTGGATCTGCTCATCTCCATCACGTGATTGGTGGTTGAAGATGAGCAACTCAGCCCTGCGCATCCATAGCGCCACCCGATCGAGGCTGGGTGCACCCGATCCCTTGCTGCTATATCTTTTTGGTTTGCCCGATCACTGATCGGGGTTGAGTTGCTCACCTCCCGTTGACCTCGCGCCTACAACTTCGACATCGCGTCAAGTCTTACGCGCACCTTCTCTGAGCAACAGAGCTGTAGGCTTGCTGTTGTGTCGCCTCATCGGGCCACAACATTGTTGCCCGTGTGTGCACTTCGTCGTTGCATCTACATCGCCGGTCTCTGTGCATCGACATCTGTGCTGCGCAATCTTTGTCGCGTCGTCCGTCTGCACTAGGTCTTCGTCCTGCTGATTGGGTCTTCGTCATCGAGCTGCCACTACCAGCGCTATCGCTGAACCCTACTCGCTGGCCACCCCTTGCGTCGTCGCTGAGCCCTACTTGACGACGTGTCCTCTACCGCATTGCTTCTTCTTCGTCCAGCACAACCACGTCACGTCACCGTGGTTGGGGTCCTCTCCCTTGTACGTTCGGTATTGGCAACACCGATACGTGCTTTTGTCCCCGACGCGCTACTGGGTCTGGCAAATCCAGTAAGCGCATCGGCGCACAGGCGGCTTGACGGCATTGACTTCGGCATTGACCCTCCCTTTCCCACCCCGTCTGCCTCGATTGCATCGTCGTCTTTCGTCTACATCTTTGACGGCCCGACTTCGGCATCACCCCCTTCCACGACGACTGCCTCGACGCGTCTCCGTCATCACCATGGCGACCCTTGTGCGCCTACGCCTGCAGCTCCACCAACACGACAACCCGATCACAACTACGTCAATCTCGACAATCTTCAGCACGGCTTCTCCGACCATGGCTATTGCGCCTTCACGCTCGGCTACCTCGACATCGGCACAAAGGGCTACCGCCTTGCATGAGGACTCATCGGCTTCTTCTCTAGCCACATGATGTTAGCTTGTTAGTTTCTTCTCCAGTCTCACCATCTGTAGCACTCTCGCTGTGACTGCGGGGGGATGTTAGAGTAAATAGGAATAGTACCACATTGCCTAGCCACATGAGGTGTTAGTCCTATGTACCCTATATAATCAGCCCATGAGGCCCAATGCAATACATCCAATATTTCACCAATTATTTTCTCTTTCACTGTTAAATATGCAAACAATTTCTTTGTTATTTGATCCAATAATTAGTTTGTCTCGATTGCCTCAACTCTGGTGCAGGCTGTATGTTTACAAATTTCATGTGCATATCATTGGTTTTCCAATTGATCTGTACTGAAACAATTGTGATATCATATGTCTAGGTCCGCTGGAAAGGTTATGGCCCTAATGATGACACATGGGAGCCAATGGAAGGCTTAAAGTAAGAATAAAAGGTTTTAAAACTTAATAATTTCACCATGATTTGAACAATTTGGCTTTTGCAGGAACTGCAAAGATGCAATTAGGGATTTTGTTATTGGAGGGCATAAGGAAAAGATCTTGCCACTTCCTGTAAGTGTTATTCATGCTTGAGTTCAGTATGAATCTTAGCCAGTCAGCCTTGATGCTATGAACAATATGCTAGCATGACTCAAACTCTACATCCTACCAAGCTGAAAAAAGAAAGGCAGAAAAGAAAAAAAAAAGACATGGCAGACTCTAGATTTAAAATATACTATAACCTCAATTTGTTACAAATAGAGGTTAACAAATTAAAGCAGGAGTAAGGTAAGCAATTTTGCAATAATGCAGAATTGTACTTTGTGACCATGCGCCACACAGTGCTGTCATGGTTCTCTTAAAAGGCTTGATGGAATAGCTTGTTTTCTTCATTTATGGAACTTTTGGCATTTGACAGCCACTTGCATATCTTAATGTTTTGATAGAATTTTTTTTTAAACATAGGAGAGCTGTGTTTCATTGTATTATAGAGATGACAGAAATACGGGGGTCCCCAACACGATCCTCACTTCATACGGGGACCAGATATGCGTGAGCCAATTACACAGACTCATGGCTCAAGCACATAGTGAACAAACACGACTCAACCTTAGCTAAAACAGACCTCTACAAGCGCCAGCCCTAGCCCTTGTAGTTTCTTCGCCCTATAGAGATGACAGAAATACGGGGGTCCCCAACACGATCCTCACTTCATACAGGGACCAGATATGCGTGAGCCAATTACACAGACTCATGGCTCAAGCACATAGTGAACAAACACGACTCAACCTTAGCTAAAACAGACCTCTACAAGCGCCAGCCCTAGCCCTTGTTGACAGAAATACGGGGGTCCCTAACACGATTCTCACTTCATACGGGGACCAGATATGCGTGAGCCAATTACAGACTCATGGCTCAAGCACATAGTGAACAAACACGACTCAACCTTAGCTAAAACAGACCTCTACAAGCGCCAGCCCTAGCCCTTGTAGTTTCTTCGCCCCAGCCATGCACACAGGCTGTGCTCATTCTTAAGCTCACTCCAAATCATGCTAATCAAAGGAGAAGCCCTCTCAAAAACACATGCATTCCTATGTTTCCAAATATTTCAAGCCCCTAGAATAATTAAAGAGTTCACACCTTTTCTGTGCTCCTTGCTAACTCTACTTGTCGCCTTGTGCGACCAGTCAGCAAAACTCAGTTCATTTTGTCGGGGGACAGAATCTGCTAGGTTCAGTGAATTGAATAATCTGAACCATACTTGTCTTGCCGCCACACATGTTGTTAAAAGATGTTGTATCGTTTCATCTTCTTGATCACATAGAGGCCATTTATCCGGATGAGAGAGGCCCCTCTCAGCAAGCCTATCTGACGTCCAACATCTATTTTGGATTGCCAACCATAAGAACATTTTGCATTTGGCCGGAGCCCAAGTCTAGTCCCAAGGCTCAAAGGTCACAGTACCACAGAAAAAAGCTTTATAGGCAGATTTGGAAGAGTAGCAACCACTTGCATCTAGCCTCCACGTGTGACGATCCTCTTGGTCATTCAAAATAAATCCCATGAGGCAGTCCCATAGCCATAGGAATTCTTTAATACCAGCCCAGGATAGGCCTCCTTGAATGTCTCTTGGCCATTCCATGTTGGTGAGAGTTTCAGCTACAGTCCGGCTTTTGCGAATTCTTGGAGAGACACAAGCAAAGACAGTCAGCGCAAGAGTTTCAATCAAACACCCATGCAGCCACCGATCAGTCCAGAAAAGAATATTGTGTCCACCCTACCTCTGTAGTGACTGCAATGGCAAACATATCTATCGAGTTAGGGTGCGAGGGAAGCTCCAGATCAGACCAAGGGTGATCAGGTTTGGTCTTTTTAAACCATTGCCACCTGACTTGCAAAGCCCAGGCCATCACCTCTAAGTTTGGGATGCCCAGTCCACAAAGATCCAACGGTTTCATTGTTCGCGAAAAAAAAGGATCCAACGGTCTCATGACCTTTTCCCAAGCCACAAGATAGCAACCACCATTAGCCTTTTCCTTTCCCAGCCATAAGAAACCTGTAAATGGTCATTTACTCAAAATGAGTTTAATTCTATTGGTAACATTATGTGAATTTATTTGACCAAAAATCAGGACAAATAGTATATTTATGGTGACAAACTTGTATATGTGAACAAAAAAAAAATGTCATATGTGGGAAACTTATAGTCGTCTCCATACATGATGAAAGTAAATTAAAATAAATTAATAGTGAAGATGCAAGTGAACTAATGGTAGCATGAATGCACATCTTCTTGCCAGCGCCACCTGCTTCACCTTCTTCCTGGATGCTCATACCGTATCCGACCATAGGACCCCTTGAAAGGATCAAGATGCCCAAGAGGGGGGGTGAATTGGGCTTGTTTTAAATTTCTAAAGCAAATATGAAAACCTATCAAATGCCAATCACCCCCTAGTGCCTACGATCCGTGTGTCCCAGCTAGAAAGCGGTAGCAGTTCATGAAAAAAAAAACAACCTAAGCAATTATAGTAGGTAATGAAAAACAAGACGGAAAGTAAAGCGGAAATGTAAAGAGCTAGGGAAAAAGAAATTCTTAGTGACGCAGCGATTTTTTCCCGAGGTATCGAGGTGTCGACACACCCCCGTAGTCCTCGTTGGAGCACCTCGCAAGGTATCGCTCCCCCTCTACCCGCGCAAGGGTAGAGTGCTCTCTACGGGCTTATTCTTCGCCACTCCGGCTCGGTGAATCGCCCACAACCGATCACAAGAAGCTTGGAGAAGAGCCGCCAACAATCTCCAGGCGGTTACTTCCTCCGAACACCACCAAACCGTCTACGTGCTGTCGAACACCAAGAGTAACAAGCACAAGACCTTCACTTGACCCACTCAAGGCTAGGAAGGTGGATGGATGCACACAAGTCACTCCTAATCACTCTAGGAGGGAAGAACAAGATGAACTCTCTCTAATCTCTCCCTCACTAGCCTCTTGGCTCTCCAAAGGATTTCTCAAGGTGTCACCAGTTGAAACAATGGCCAAGAGTCACTCTAAGGACGAAGGGGGCAACTATAAATAGTCCCCACCTCCAAAACTAGCCGTTTTTTACTTTTTCCTCTCTCTGCGAAGCCACCGGACTAGTCCGGAGCTCATACCACCGGACCATGCACACTGGTCCGGAGCTCACTCTCGATTCAAACTCAGGCACCGTCGGACTACTCTGCTTGGTCCGACGCACTGGTCCGGAGCCTTGGTGCTCTCTGAGTGAAAACCTTTCTCTCTTTTATGAACTACCGGACCACTCTCCTTGGTCCGGTGCCCTGGTCCGACGCTCTGGTCCGGAACCAGGGTGCTCTCTGCATGAACTCAACCTCCTGCCTTGAGGCGTCGGACTAGCCGTCGGACTAACCGTCGGACTAGTCCGGAGCCTTCTCTGTCTCTGAACCAAGCCACCGGACCACTCTCCTATGGTCCGGTGCTTTCCCTAACAGGTGGTCCGGAGCTCCTCGAGCTGAGATTCTGCCTAAGTCAGGGACCGTCGGACCACTCTCCTTGGTCCGACGCCCACTTAGCAGAGTGGTCCGGAGCCTCTTTCTCCCTCTATATCAACTGTTTTCGCTGAGGTTTCTCAAGGGATTTTGCTCCTACCATTTCTAGGGTTTATCAAGGGCTGAAAGCAAGGTCTCTAGGACAAGTTGTGACAAGTGTGCATATACCCACTCTCCTAAACTCTCCTAGGTCAAGCTACTAATCTCATACCCCCCTTTATAGTACGGTCAAAGGAAAAACAAAAGCCCTAGTTATACTTAGTGCCCTTCTCATCCTTATGGCACTAAGAACTAGCCTAGTCTTCGACGTGTATTTTCATCCTTTGCAACCGAAACGATTTCCATCTTGGGGGCATGAATATCCATTAAGCCCATTCAATTTGCATCACTAATGACCTAACATAAACAATTTTGCCTCTGCAAAACACACGTTAGTCATAGTGATCTAGTATTGTCGTTAATCGCCTAAACACAAGGGTCCATGATTCTACACCCCTCCTGCCGCATCGGTGCCACCACCCACTTCTCAGGCAACCATGCCTGCAGATCATTTAGGGCTAGGGGGGGGGGGGGGGTGGGGAGGGGTTCCAGTCGTAAACCATAATATTCCTTGTGCTGATGTTATCAAGCTTCCAACATGCTGCTTGCTGCATGGAAGTAATACTCCTTACATAAATAGTCTTGTTAATACTGGTTATTTAATGTGACAATTGTGGTATTGTTGTGACTTGCTACAGTTACCCAACACTTCTGATATCTTGTATGAATTCAGGGTGATGTGGATGTCATATGTGGAGGACCACCATGCCAAGGCATTAGTGGCTACAACCGCAATAGAGAATTTGATGCACCATTCAATTGTGAGAGAAATAAGCAGATTATTGTCTTCATGGATGTAATGCAATTTTTGAAGCCCAAATACATTTATATGGAAAATGTCCTTGATATACTGAAGTTTGCTGACGCAACACTTGCAAGATATGCTCTAAGTCGGCTAGTTGCTATGCATTATCAAGCAAAACTAGGGATCATGGCTGCTGGATGTTATGGCCTCCCACAATTCCGAATGCGTGTCTTTTTGGTGGGCTGTCATCCAAAGGAGGCAAGTAATAGCCCCCCTGTATTATGAAATCACTTTCTTCTGTTTTTCCCTTATTACTATACTTCTACCCTGTAGAAATTACCCCCGTTTCCTCTGCCTACTCATGAGGCAATTGTGAAGAATGGGTGCCCCTTGGCTTTTGAGGTAAATACGACCTGCTTTACTTGATCAATCTAAGGATTAGCTTATTTCTGCTCTGGACATCCATTTCTATTGAAAATTCATTTCCTACTTAATGTGTTTATTGTGGTCTACTTCTTCATGCTATTCTTTTTCCCCTAATACTGAGAATTAGTATGCCTGGTGAAGTAACAATACCATCATTATCTCTTTTGTAGCGTAATTTGGTTGGATGGCCCGACAGCATGTCAATGCAATTAGAAAAACCAATTGTTCTCGAAGATGCTCTATCTGATCTTCCAGAAGTAAGTAACAATCTTAAAGATTCCAGACCTATCTACCCATGTTCTACCTTGGCTTGTCCACATTAACCAAAGGAAAAATAAATCAAGCGGGTAGGACTGGGGCCTGGGGCCTGGGGCTACACTTTGTTCCAGCATGAAATGGTAGTTTATTTGTGAGGGTACATTTGCTGACTTTAGGTTAGGTATAAGCAATTTTTACTTAATCTAACATCCCTTTAATTCAGAAGCTGTTCTGTAAATCTTTTGTAGGTGGAGAATGGAGAAAAACGAGAAGAAATGCAATATGTGAAGGGACCTCAGACGGAATTCCAAAGATATATTCGGTCATTTAATTCTGGTGTGTTGATTGCTTACATTTGTGTGGAAAAGACTTTGATTTCTTTTTATTTGGTGTCATTGAACAATAGGTTCTGATGGCTAGTAATATCTATTTCGTACACGAGAGCAATATTAAGATGACAGGTTCCATTTTTGAGGGACAATAAATTAGCTTGTATGCTTTTCTAATGGTATTTTGCATTTACTAAAATTGTTTTAAAGATAACCTATTTACTACAAATGGTAGCAATTTGTTTAATAAAATAAGTATAAATTCATAAATATAGTTAAAAAAGAAACCGGAAACAACATGCACGAGATATGCTCCGTCAGCTCTAAGTGCTTGTTACTGTGACCATATATCAAGGAAATCAAACTTTTGCCAAAGTGTTACCAAAATTTTCTTTGTTAATATGTCCATTTGGGTTTTTGCAAAACTTTTCCTTGAGTTTGATAAAGTGCTAAAAGGAGAAACTTTAGTCAAAAGTGTCGAAATTTTGGAAAAGAAAGATAGTGGCTCCTTTTCTTTCTATTTTTGTGACCACTGCTATTTTCAACTTCAGTAACCATGTTTGTTGGCATTGCTTCATGATAGCTATGGTGCAAAACTCACACATGAAATCTTGTTTCTTCCATGCCCAGAAGTGCTTGGATCCAGAGGTCATGTCACAAAAGTTTCTAAGTCACAATTATATGACCATCGACCAAGGGCACTGGATGATGATAACTACTTAAGAGTACTACAGATTCCCAAGAAAAAGGTTGTCTAAGATGCTTGTATGAACAAAATTTAGCTCTGAGTTAGAGAAATCTCTACAATCTCATCAGTCTTTTTTACAGGGAGCCAATTTTAGAGACCTTCCAGGCGTTATAGTAGGTCCTGACAACATAGCTAGATTAGATCCAACTAAGGAGAGAATACTATTGCCATCTGGTAATCCTCTGGTAAGATGCTCATGACAAAACACCTCTGAGATGCACTATACTTTTCTTTACATGTAAATTTTTGATAAATTTCCATTGTACATTAGGTGATTGATTGTGCCCTAACCTATGAGAATGGTAAATCCTTGAGGTAAGTTTCATGGATTTCAATTTATATTATATGCCTGTTTCCACATTCATATTTTAGTGGTTTCCTTTTGTAATACTTTGCAGACCATATGGTCGACTCTGGTGGGATGAGTTAGTGGGAACTGTGCTGACATGTCCAAATGCTCGCATTCAGGTGAGCTGTAACTCTGACATCCCCCTCCCTCCCCCCTCCCCCCCCCCCCCCCCCCCCCCCCCCCCCCCCCCCCCCCCCCCCCCCCCCCCCCCCCCCACTCCCCTCTTTCATTTTGCTTATTATTTCAAAATATAACTCTTACACATTACTGTTAGGCCTTAATACATCCTGCACAAGACAGACTGCTAACTATTCGTGAAAGCGCTCGTTTACAAGGTTTTCCTGACAGCTTCAGGTTTTGTGGAACAGTCAAAGACAGGTATCGCTTTGATTTGGTACTCTCAAATGAATGTGAGCCATTTATTTAATTAGATCAGGTGGTTAGGAAGTAATATGTGAAATACTTATTTATTTAATTTTTAATTTTGTAAAATAGGATAAACAAGAAAAGTTATAGATACATACTTTTGCTAAGATCTAATTGATGCATGCGTGATCTATTGGGTATGGTTAAACTTTTTGTTTTGTAACTTTGGCATGACGTAATTTGATTAGCATCATGACAGATATATACATGATATGATTTTGATTAGTATCTAAATTTTCGTTCACACCGCTATGATAGCTTCGAACCTAAAATAATTTGATTAGCATGTAACATTTAGTTCCCACCTTGTTTGATTTAGCATGTAACTTTTCATTCCCACTGTACGTTACTGCTTCCCTTACCGTGTGCGCCAGCAGCTGCGCATCTTGCGCTATGCGCCACGCACGAACAAAAAAGAGAGCCCCCCTGTTTCTGTGTTCTGTGATTATGGTATTTGGGGAAAAAAAAATCTTAGGTTTTTTAAATTAATTAATTTATAAAATCTAATAAATTGATGTCTCAAATTGCTTTGACCTATTACGGAGGTAACTGGAATACCATAGCATTGCCCATTTTGTTTTCTTTCAGTTGTTCAGTAAGTAGATTAAGTTATAATATGATGAACCTGCTTGCAGATACCGCCAGATTGGAAATGCAGTGGCTGTACCTGTTGGTCGTGCCCTTGGGTATGCCCTGGCCATGGCCTATCTGAACAAGACTGGAGATGACCCTCTCATGGTGCTTCCACCCAAGTTTGCATTCTCTCATGATGTACGAGGTCTTTCAAGTGTGAACGATCTTCATGGCAGGCCCATCAGTTGAAGAGTTCATTTCCAGTCTTGCTCCGGTTGGAAAGCTGCTACCCAATTCAGTGACTCATGCTTTGTGAATATCAATAGGACCTATACTCATTTGATCAGCGGGAGTCAGATGGAAGGAGTATGGGTTCCCCAGTTAGATGTTTCCCAATCAAATGGTTTATCCCTTCTGCTGTTCAGTCTCATTCATTTGATTGTCATGTTGTAAGTTGAATTCATGGTACTAACTTATCAGAATCTTCGACCGGAAGCGTCCCAGAATGAAGATCACCTGGGACCCTTGTTCAAAAGGATGTAGTGTAACGCTGGGTATATCAGTAAACCAAAATGGTGTACATCATCTGATTCTGTATTAGGCAGTGAGTCGACATGAGTATAATAGCTTTAGTAAATCTATATATTTTTGTTGTTGTAGAGCTACAATGCAATAAATTCGTTCAGTTGATTCGGAGTCGCAGAATTGTATCGTCACTATGATCTTTCAAAAAGGTTAGGAATTTGACATGTTATGGAATTCTCTCAAAGTATCACACATGTTATCCAGGCAACGTTTGCCATTTATCTGTCTCGGACTCGGAAGCCTCGGACGAAGCTTTTGGTGTCGACCCTTCACTCGGATGCGCTGTGCATGACAGCGCCGGAGAATTGTATAATCCACAAAGATTAGAGAGGTAAGGTATTACCTTCACACGACTATCCAAACCTGTCTATACTTTATATTTGTCAGTAAAAGTGTATACATGTATTATTATGCCTCCTAATTTTGTTCTTATGCAAAAAAAAAATCATGTCTTTTGCTGGGTCTGCCCTCGATGAGCAGATTAGAAAACATGGTTATTTTTACAATTTTGTGCAGGAATTTTACAGAAATTAGTTTATTTTCGCAGAAAAAAATACAGAAATAGGAAAAAATTTCCTCGTTCCAAATAAGGCCTTAGCTTTGGACGATGTTTTGTTTCCATGTGTAACCGTCTCAAACACACCTAGCGCAAATGGAATATTTCTCAGTATTCACTACTTACTGAAATAAACTCAATTGTGACTTCGGCCCTGTTTATCAACACTATTTCAGCACTACTTTCCAGTGAACGAGCAGTATTTTTCTCTCATAACAAATTAACATAAATATTCAGCATAAGCCAAATTTCAGTGAAACGAACATGCTTTACTTAAACTCTTTTCCTGTTTTCAAAATATCTCTTGTAGTCCTTTCTAAGTGGCGAAGCCTGAATCAAACTATAGGAGGGACCAATTTACAAATTAAACCCAAATCTACACGTGGTGAAAAATTAGTTCAAGTTCTTATAAATAGAGCAAATTAAATAGAAAAACACCTAAATTCTCAAGAAAAAAGAAGCAGAAAATCTCAATTGACAAAATTGACAAAAGAATAGTATTTGTAGGTTGAACGCAGAGGCAGAGCAAAAGAACTTTTTTTTTGACCGAAAACTGTGGAGCAACAGCTCCCCAGCACAACACTGAAAATGTATTAAATAAAAGGAGAAAGAGCGCACTTACCAAGGGGTTAGCCAAGAGCTAACTAAAGAGGGAGCCTAATGGATAAAAAACAGAAAGGACTATAAACTGTTGAGCCAATTCATTATAGACAAGTGGTAAACATGGTTAAGTTTGTGCAAATGAAGTTTAACTTCAATTGAGGACTGCTTCCAAGCTACCAACGATGGAGTCTTGCCATTGAAGATCCACATATTTCTCTCATTCCAAATGCACCATGCTGCTATCATATACACCTCCATGAAAAAAGGTAATCGCAGAATATTCCTCTGTTGCTCTATCATCTGAGAGATACTCCCCTGGATGTTCCAAACAAAGCCAATGGAAAACCAGCGAAAGATACTAGAGGAGCATTCAAAGAAAAGGTGCAATAGAGTCTCCTCAGTGTTATCTAAGCATAGCACACAATTGTAACTGTCGGTGTTATGACCCAGGGGTCAAGACCATCGACTAGTAAATTTGTATATTGCATGCTCCCTCTCCCAGATGTGATGCAAGGACACAAGATTTATCCTGGTTCGGGCAAAAAAGGCCCTACGTCCAGCGGGGGAGGATAGATTGTATTATCTTGCACTGAAGTGCTCGTACAGGAGGGGTACAAGCTGGTTTACACGGGGTTGCCCAGAATGTCCTGAGGCCTGAGGCTAGCAGGGGTATCCTAGGCGGTCGGTTGGTTGCTCGAGGGGTCGACCAAGCGACGGGGTGTGTGGAGTGTGAGGATCAGAGCCGATGTCTGAATGCGAAGTGTCCGAGCGAATGTGGATTTTTTACGAGAGTCGCCCGAAAGGGGGTAGAGTCCCTTTTTTCTATCTCGGCATCCCCTTTTATAGACCAAGGGGAGGCACGAGGGTACAAGGTCCTAAACTATTGTAGCATGGGAGGCGTGTCCGCGGCATAGTGTTGGCGAAGGGACGTCGATCACTGTGGCGGCGTGGCCTTCCCGCTCTTCCGGTGCTCCGGGGCATGGTGACAGTAGACTAGACGTTGCAGCACGTCGCGGCACAGTAGGGTCGTCCTTCCGTAGACGGGCGCGAGTCCCACAGTTGAAGCGGGACAGGGCGGATGGGACGGGCCCCATACCGGAGTGGTTGGAGGTAGAGGTCGAGCCCCCGGTCGAGGGGAGGGGTTGAGACCGGGGTGACCTTGTCGTATCCCTAAAGACGTCGTCGAGGGCCGTCCTGTTCACGTTTTGAGGGGTGCCTCTGGAGTCCGTACCCGCGACGTGGTTACAGCGGCAGCACAGTTGATGGAGATCCGGAACATGATGGTGAGTTGGTGGATTTGACTGCGGTCGTGGGCGCCCATGGCGTTAGGCGGACTCCCTTTAACCCATACCGGGAGCAGTCGGGCTGATTGAGCTTCCCGTCCGGGGGTCGTTCGTTCGACCCCTTTCCGTCAGTTAGAGTAGAGGCGGAGTCGGAGAGGTCGAGGTAGAGGCGGAGGGGTCGTTCGTTCGACCCCTAGTCCTTCATTCGGCGTCGAGGTAGAGGCGGAGGGGTCGTTCGTTCGACCCCTGGTCCGTCATTTTTCCAGAAGCAGGCCGGCCCACGACTGGTCGCTATCACCGGTGCAGGGGGCCTTCGTGTGATGGGCCCTTCTTTGCTGACTTGAGCGGTCGGTTGGTTCTTGTCTTAAAAATGGTTGCTATGTTTAAGCGTTAAATTATCGAAGGGTTTAGGGTACCCCTTACCTTTGTACCCGACAGTAACCTTCCTCCAAATGTTTGTGTCTTTTTTTCAACATATCCCTGGCATTCAACCTGTCATTGAGCAACAGCCAAGTGAAGAACTTGATTTTAGGGATACACTTTGATTTCCAAATCCACTGCAGGGGTTTTTGAGGGGTTAGAGCTTTAAAATGCTGCTTATAGAATTTATTTGAGGTGTAGAGAGGACCCCAAATAAATGTCCAAATGTCCTTTTGGTCTGATAAAAGAGTCTGATCACTCAAGATCTCACCAAAAACAAGAAATTCATCATATGTTGGTCGACTCATTGGTAGCCTAAAGAGATCTAAATGATTTGTTGCCTGACAACCCTTTTCCAAAGATAGAGTGTTGTGCTTAGCATATGTATGCAGCTCTGGAAATTTTGTGGCCAATGTCTGATCTATGTAGATGTCATCCCACAAACAGACAGTGTCTCCAATGCCTGCTGCACATGTGGCAATACCTCTAAAATTATTGCTGAGACTGAGAACATCCTTCCACCAAAAGGAGCCTCTTGGTGATAGAATGTGAGGCACTTTTGAAGTGTAGTAAGTGGACCAGACCAAGTGCACCCAAGGCACATCAGTTTTGTTGTAGAACTTGGCTAACTGTTTGCCTAGAAGAGCATTATTTTGCAGATATAGGTTTTTTACCCCAAGGCCTCCCTTTTCCTTTGGTATAGTTACCATCTTCCAGGCTGCCAAATTGTATCCCTTTTTGTTAATGTCACTGCCTCTCCAAAGACAATCCTTCCTATATTTATCAATGACCTTTACAACAGTTTTTGGCAACTTCAAAGTGCACATGTAATAGGTAGGCAATGAGGAGAATACCGAATTAGCAAGATGCAGCCTACCTACATAGTTGAGGAAGGTGGAGCTTGCTGAAAGTCTTCTCTCAACTCTGCAGATTAGTGGTGCAAAGTCCTTTACCAGTGGTTTTGTGGTACCCAATGGTAATCCTAAGTAAGTGAAAGGAAGCTCTCCTAGAGAGCACCCTAAGACACCTGTTTGTAATGGCACTTTGTCAACTGGTACATTCAGGGGGACAAGGCAGGACTTGCTATAATTCACTGATAGACCTATGGCTGCTGCAAAAGAATTCAAAAGTGCTTTAAGACAGAACAATTGTGTGGCATCTGCTTGCAAGAATAAGAGAGTGTCATCTGCATATTGGATAATGGGGAAATTATCAACATCGCTTCCAGGAATAGGCAGGCCAAGTAATCCCATTTGATAAGCCTTGTTGATTATACTCTGCAAAAGATCAGCTGCCACGACAAAAAGAAGTGGTGACAGGGGATCACCCTGTCTCACCCCCCTCTGACATTGGAAATCCTTTCCTGGGACACCATTTAATAGGACAGAAGATATTCCTGTGGTAAGAATGTCCTTGATCCATAGATTCCATTTCTCTGGGAAGCCCATGGCTGCTAGGATTTGCAATATAGCTCCATGCTCCACTGTATCAAAAGCTTTGGCAAAATCAAGCTTTAAGAGAATAATTTCCCTCTTTGAATGATGACATTGATGAATATATTCAAAATCCCATGCTAGACAATCTTGTATGGTTCGACCCTGCAAAAAGCCATATTGATTTCTGTGTATGACACTAAGGATCACTTTTTGTAACCTGTTGGCAAGAATTTTGGTCAAAAACTTCATGGCTGAATTGAGCAGTGATATGGGCCTAAAATCACTAACTTTCTCAGGGTTTTGCTGCTTGGGTATTAATGTGATGTAGGAGCTGTTGATGCATTTGAGATTGGCATTATGGTCAAAAAAGTTTTGAATCAGATTTATGAAATCCTCTTTAATGGTTGGCCAACATTTCTTGATAAAGGGGCCACTAAACCCATCAGGACCTGGAGCTTTGTCCATGGGCAGCTCTCTAATGATGCTTTCCAACTCTTGTTCATCAAAAGGTGAGACCAACACCTCCAACTCTTGAGGTTGGATTAAACTGTCAAGATTGAAAACCATTTGTGGACACTGGGTGACTCCCATTCTCCCTTTGAATTCCTGCCAGAAAAGTGATGCTTTAGCAGCATGGTCAGAGACTAGTCTGCCATCATCTGTACTGATTTGAGCAATATAATTTCTCCTATATCTTTCTGTGGCTTTTGCATGGAAGAACTTAGTATTTTCATCTCCAAATTTAACTAGCTTCTCAGTGTACCTTTGCCTCCAGTATATTTGCTGCAGTCTGAGTAACTTGAAAAGATGGTCCTTGATGATATTCCTAAAGTTTCTTTCCGGGGCGTATAAAGTTCTAACTTCTTCCAATGTGTCCATGAAAGCAATGATAATATTGCAATTCTGAATAAGCACAGTTAGCTTGGATTTTGATCTATCCCATAGCTTGAGTTTGGCTCTGAGTCTTTTTAACTTTCCAGAAATTATCTGAGCTGAATTAGTGGCAGCACCTGCCTCTGTCCAAGCATTGGAAACTACTTCTTGGAAACCAGGAAGAAGGGGCCAGTAGTTTTCAAACAGAAATAAACGAGCCTTTGGAATAATTGTGCTAATCTGAACTTGACATGGGATATGATCTGAGATCGGTTTCGACAGAGGCAGCACCGTAGTGTTTGGGAAAGACAGTGACCACGCTGGAGTTGTAAAAAACCAGTCAAGCTGCTGAAGGAGGGGGTCGTCTTGCATATTGCTCCATGTATAAGATCTTCCTTTAAGTGGGAGTTCAATAAGACCAAGCTGACTGATGGCACTGTTAAAAAGAAGAATGCCTTGATAATTTCCACCCACACGATTTCCATTCTCTAGAAAGCGATAGAAATTAAAATCCCCCATGTATAGCCCGAGGTATTCTGAATCAACAGTCCTGCTTTGAAACCAGTCTATGAAAATTGACTTGGCTGGCTGTCGTGTAGGCCCGTACACAGTAGTCAGAGTCCATTTTTGCAAATTGTGAGTGGAAGTGAATTGAATTACTACTGCAAATGACAAAATCTCCAAAACTTCAGCAGTAAAGAGAGAAGAGTTCCATAATACTAGTATGCCTCCTGAAGCGCCCATTGAAGGTGAGAATTCAAAACTATCAAGACGTCTTGGCGCAAACTTTCTAACAAATGCAGTGTCAAAAGAATCTCGTTTAGTCTCTTGTAGACAAACAATAGAACACGAGCTCTCATCAATCTTATTTCTCAGAGCTAACCATTTTGCATCATCATTAATACCACGAATATTCCAGCATAAAATATTCCAATCTCTGGTTTGACTAGCCATTAAACAAAAGATTGCAGCATAAGACAGTGGGTGCGAAGCACACACGAAACAACACACAAAGCAAAAGGGCAGAGGCACAGTTATGCAACGACACAGTGCAAAGTGGTAGAAACCAAAAACTGTAGTCTTCCAACAAGCTATGCAAAGTGAGGCCAGTCTTCATTTGGGAACTGTGGCAAGGAGACGGTCAAAAGTCAGCTCCGAAGGAGGCACTTCACAATATTGGGTACCCAAATCTTGGAGGACAGGCACCGGAATCATCTGATTACTGTTGAATGCCTGAGCTTGCTGTAGTTCAAGGTGTTCCTTGAGTTGCGCTGGCTCAGGCACCTGAGACATGGCCTGCTTCTTGGATTTCTTATCTGGCAATGTAGGAAACTTGTAGTCTTTGTATTTTGACTTGCTAAACCTGACACTCCGTCGAAGTTTGTCATCAACTATTGGCGTTGGTTTCTTTCTAGTCTTTCTCTTTGGTGCTTCATGAACTTGCACCTCATGCTGGACTATAGACTGAGTATCTTGAGACTGATTCTGTGTATCTACGGCAACTAAAAGTGTTTCTTGAGAAGAAAACTGAGGTTGATAGGTAGTAATCTCCGGGTTTGTCTTCTCAACAGTTTGCTTATCGTAGGTATCACTCTTGTTCTTGAACCTTTTTCTATAGTAAACCTTGGTGATTTGAGCACCTTTGTCCAGAGAATCTGTTATAAGAGCTAGCAGAGTTGGCATATTTGTGTGAATCTGATCATCATCAAAGTTTTGTAGCATCAATTGAGTGCTCATATTAGGGGCAACTAGTGAAGTATCACTCTGATCAGGGATGTTGACAACAATGCTAAGGGATGTGATCCCAAGTGCAGAAAGGTCAACGTGGATCAGGGAGTTTGGAATGTTGGGGCTGCCCATTTTCTTGGAGAAGCTATCAATGCGTTGGTTGACAATTAATTGCCTTAGTCCATCAGCAAGAAACTTTGAAATGGTTTCCCTGTGATCAATGTCCTTCTATTTGTTGGCGGACAGTTGATGTTGAGGATCAGTAACCTGCTGCTCAGTTTGCTGGATTCCAGTCTGTTGAACCACTAAGTTTTCTTGCTGTCCAGGCTGCTTGTCAATAGTGAGTTGCTTTTCACTGCCCTGCCCAAACTAGAGAGGGACAGGGGCAGCAGGCGATGAAGCAGCATCAACCATCGCAGGGAAACCTTGATCCTCTTCCATAACCTCTTGACTACTAGAGAGAATACATACAGTCGAATCATGGGAGCCAAGCATAGAAGGCACAACATCATTAGGTGCATTGGGCCCAAAGGACTATTGAATATAATTTGTTCTCCCTTTTCCAACATGCTCTTCATTCGAGGGTTGTTTGGTAGGTTTAATGTCCCATTTGCGCTTCAGGTCGAATCTTCTCTTGGTACAGTAGCGAGCCCGATGACCATAATTGAAGCAGTAAATACAATGAGTCTCCCCACAACAATCTTTAACAAGATGAGCCGGACTTAAGCATCTAAAACAAAGGCGGGTTGCATGGTTTGGGAAAAAACTGAAGTGTTCACCCTGGGGAGGAGGCCCAGCATTAAACCTCGTTGACAGCTGGGTGCTGACAGCATGATCAAGATCGATGCTAACGTGGAGATCTCTTTTGAGATTTTGAAAAATGTCCTGGATTGGGACATCAGTTGGCCTAGCTGTCGAAGAGCTGGCATACTCAACAGTAGCATCACCAAGAACCCCATGAGTAACACTTGCAGCATTCCACACTTGATTTGCAAGGGAACTAAAACCTCTTTCTGGAGTTTTCCTCAAAAAATTGCAGGCATCCCTTGTAATAGGGCAGAGGATAGTACCAATCTTGATTACTGAAGGAAACTCCCTCGGACGGGAATTTATGAACCGGGGAGTCTTGAATAAGCTTTTTGTGAAAGGAAACTCTCTTGTCTGACGTCTTGCGTTTGTTTTTGCGGTTGATCACTGCCGACCAAGTATCCTTCTCTTCCTTTTCCCATTTTTTCTGCTCGAGTTCCCAGTTTGCACCTCCATCACGCCACATGTGGAAGTAGATGTCAAAGTGATTAGTAGTAATCCTCTTAAGGGCACGAACCAACAAACCCACATGCTTTGAGGCAACAGAAAAGCGGAAATGTCGATCTTGCAGGTAGGAAACATGAAATCCAGCAGGAGAGCCACCCAGACAACAGTGAAGAGCCATAGCAACCGACTCTTCAGTCAAACGAAAACGGTATCTTCGGACAACCACAAGCATGAAGGAGCCATCCGGAGACGATGATGGGTGATGAACTGAAGAAGAGAACTTGTGAAGGACTTCAGCTTGGAATCTCTTACCCGGAGAGAAATCCCAGTCCTCGACTAGCTCCGCAAGAGCAGGATCTTGCTCAAGTTCGAGGAGTGCAGCAGGGGAGCAAACCAGCCGAGCCATGGAGGTGGCCCAAAATCCAGGGAGGGTCTTATCAGCAAACAACAGCAGCAGCACCAAGGAAGAGAGCAGATCAGTAGGAGCAGATCAGCACCGAGGAGCTTGGACCAGCAGAGCAGATCAGCACCGAGCAGAGCAGATCAGAGGAGAACTACACCACCGACTAGCAGCAAAGAAACATCAACTTCGCCGTAGAGAAGTGGCACCAGGAGGCGGCCACCGGACCAGTCCGCGAGGACGTGGAAGCCAATGGCGGGTCCAGCGGCGACGGAAGATGGAAACAGCAGAGTTGATTTGCCAGACTGACGAACGGCGGAAGCTGCGACGTCTTCTTCTCGCTCGCGCAGGGCAACTCCGTGGCCTTCTATCGCGAGTTCAGGCTGGCCATGGGGGTGCGGGACGAGCTCCAGGGCTAAGCCATGGGGGCGTGCAGCGAGTTCCAACGGGGAGCACTACGGCCCGGCCATGGGCGCACAGAGCTTCGCGGAGCGAGCTCAAGGGCCCACGCGGTCGCACGGAGCAGCGCGGACTGCCGGATGCAGCGCGAGCCACCGGCACGAGGCCGCCTGGGCCACAGGATGGCGGCGCGGGGCGGGAGGCGCGGGCGGCGAGGTTCGCCGCGGGAACACCGGCGGAATCCAATCCGGCGCCGCGGGATGCGGGGGCTCGACCCAAATTTTTACAATTTAGCCATTTTTTGAATTATTTTCACGTTTAGCACTCTGGAGGAACTATTCCCAGAAATGGACCCAGGGGGTCGGTGTCGTGGCCCATGGCGCCGAGGTAACACAGCTCGGCGCCATGTCACACGGCGCCGAGCTTTGCGACCAGAACCAATGTGGCAGCCGACGTGGCAGGAAGGTCGGCGTCGCGGAGCACGGCGCAGAGCTCGGTGCCATAGATCACGACGCCGAACTATATAATATAGAAAGACATGTGCAGTTCAGTTGGTCGAGACTTGAGGTGTTGAGCCTTTGGTCATGGGTTTGAACCCAGATCTATACATTTTGCTATGTTTTTAAGCAATATTTTTTATAGAATACATTTTGTTTATAATTATGAATTAATTTTAATTATAAGTAAGTATAATATTTTTATATGTTGTATTTATTTAATTATAATTATGGAGTAACTATTTATTTATTTATTTATTAGTTTATATATCTTGACTAAAATTTATTGATGGATAAAAAGTTATTTCAAAATCAAAGCATTAGAACAACCAAACTCATTGTTTCAAACATCAAATAAAAAATAAATTATAAAACGGAATGTTTCAAGAGCTTATAAAAATAAATTAAATAATTCTTATTTTGAAATTAAATAAAAATAAATTATAAAAAAGTAGTAAAAATTGTGTTGATTCATTACTTTGAACCCACGACCAAAGGCTAAAACACCACATGTCTTGACTAAATAAACTACACATGTGGTTTTGAAGAAAACTAGAAACAAATATTACTTGTTCTATTTACAAAGGCTAGATATATAAACTAATAAATAAATAAATAGTTACTCCATAATTATAATTAAATAAATACATCATATAAAAATATTATACTTACTTATAATTAAAATTAATTCATAATTATAAATAAAATGTATTCTATAAAAAATAGCAAAATGTATAGATCTGGGTTCGAACCCACGACCAAAGGCTCAACATCTCAAGCCTTGACCAACTGAACTGCACATGTGTTTCTGTATTACATAGCTCGGCGTCGTGATCTATGGCGTCGAGCTCGGCACCGTGCTCCGCGGCGCCGACCTTCCTGCCACGTCGGCTGCCACGTTGGTTCTGATCGCAAAGCTCGGCGCCGTGGGACATGGCGCCGAGCTGTGTTACCTCGGCGCCGTGGGGCATGGCGCCGACCCCAGGGTCCAAATCTGCAATTAGTTTCTCCAGGGGTCCAAATGTGAAAATGATTCAAAAAAGGGCCAAATTCTGAAAATTTGGGGGGCTCGACGGGGGAAATTTTTTCGAACTGTAGCGTTTTATTATCTGTTTTGTAGAAGTTGAGCAAAAGAACTTAACAGTAGGAGCATGCGGCCTAACCATGCTGGCAGAGTGGCAGTGGCCGCCTGATCGGAGTCTAGCATCCTTATTGAGTATGGAGTCAATGACTTACCACCGATAGCCTGTCACGGAGGTACCTGGGACAGTTGTTCGGACTTCGGCTGAAGGACCAAAAACGGCGATTAGAGGAGGGGTGAATGAGAGCCTCAAATTTCTCAAAGAAATGTTCGGCCACTCTACGGTATGTGTCGAAGAATCTGGACTTGATCTAAGGATTACCCTCATGATATCTCACAAGTGTTTGCCAGATCTCTCGCGCTGTAGTGAGGTTCGAGACTCACTCAAACTCAGGAAGACACAAACTCGAGAATAGGATGCTACGTGTGAAGAATCATGGCCCTAGTTGGTTTCGGTGATTAACGACAATTAGAGATTATTATGGCTAACGTGTGTTTTGCAGAGGCTATGCGTAGCTTAGCCATAGTGACCAAGGAGAGTGGGCCCTAATGGTCATCACTTAGCCCCCAAGATGGATATCGTTTCGGTTTTCAGGAGACATGATGAAGACCCTAGAATGATAGGCTAAGTGCCATAAGGAGATGAAGGGCACTTAGAAATTGATAGGGATTCTCTTTTTACCTTTGACCGTACTATGAAGAGGGGTTGAGATTAGTAGCTTGACTTAGGAAAGCTTCATGACTTAGGTGTGGTGCACACTTGACTTCCTTAGCTCTAAGCAAGCCTATGGTGACCGCAAGATCGTCTAGAACAACTTCCATTTTTATCGCGACGAAAAACGGTGTTGTCAAAATCATTTTCTGGGCATCGGACGCTCCTGGGAGGGGCGCCGGACGTTGTCCGTCGCGTCGGACAAAGGCGCCGGACGCTGGGTGATTAAGTCCACAGCGTCCGTCGGCCTTCCAAAGGGGTTGTTTTCTGGTAAGTCTTTCAGGGTCCGTCGGACGCTGTCCGTCGGCCAGGCGTCGGACGCTGGGAAGAGCGTCCGTCGACCTTCCAGAGAGGGTGTTTTTCAACCCTAGCCAGAACTTAGCGTTGGACGCTGTGGATGAGCGTCCGACGCCTAGTGACGTAGCGTCCGTCGCTGGGAACAGTGTGTCAGAACTAGCCGTTGGGCAGGGCGTCGGAGCGTCCATCGCCTAGGCGTCGGAGCGTCCGTCGCCCAAACCATGAACAGAAACTAGCCGTTGGGTATGCGACAGACCGTCCGTCGCCTAGTCGACAGAGCGTCCGTCGCCAACTTAAAACGTCAGCCCGAGGCAGTTTTCAGAGGGTCTATAGCCCCTCCCACTTCTCTCCCACCAAGACTTTGCTCATTTGAGTTGCTGAGTTTGTTGAGAAGTTTGGGAAGAGAGCAAAAGCCCTAGAGAGAGAGAGTGTTTCGCGAATCCATCCATCCTCTCTCTAGTTCATCCAAGAGTTCAAGTGTGCATCCTCTAGTTGTGAAGCTTGAGTGAGTCAAGCGAAGATCAAGGCTTGTTACTCTTGGTGATCGACATCACCTAGACGGTCCGGTGGTGCTCGGAGGAAGGTGATCGCCGGAGGATTGTCGGAGGCCCTTCTCCATCGACGTTTGTGATCGGTTGTGGGCGATTCACCGAGCTGGAGTGGCGAAGAATCGGCCCGTAGAGAGCACTCATCCCTTGCGCGGGATTGAGGGGGAGCTATACCTTGCGAGGTGCTCCAATGAGGACTACGGGGGAGTGTCGACTCCTCGATACCTCGGCAAAACATCGTCGTGTCAAGCATCTCTTTCCCTAGCTCTTGATTACTGCATTTCTTTCCGCACTTGTTCTTTAATTCATACTAGAATTGTGTAGGAAGTTTTCGCTTTCCTTTGGCTTGCTTCCGCTTTCTAGCTAGGGCACACAAGCGGTAGGCACTAGGGGGTTAATTGGCTCTTTATAGGTTTAATTCTTGTTTAGAAATTAAAAAGAGCCCAATTCACCCCCCTCTTGGGCATCTTGATCCTTTCAATTGGTATCAGAGCAAGGTTTGCTCTAAATTAGGCTTCACCGCCTAGAGCAAGATGTCCCATGGGGATGGACCACCTCCCATGTTCGATGGAGATGACTTTCCTTATTGGAAAGTTCGTATGGAGGCCTATCTAGAGGCCGTTGACGTGGGCGTGCTCAAAGCCGCCACAAAGGGAGGCACCCTCTTCGCGGAGGACCTCAACTTTGACAAGCACAATGCCAAGGCGAAGAACATTATCTTTCGTGGCATTAGCAAGGATGTCTTCAACCGTGTGCGTAATGCCAAAGATGCATTTGAGTTGTGGACCACGATTTGTGCTCTTCATGAAGGCACAAAAAGTGAGCGTGAAGAACGCTATCACTTGGTTATGGCTAAGCTCAATTCTTTTTCTATGCATGCAGATGAAAATGCAAATGAAATGTACTCACGACTTAACATTATTGTAGAGGAATTGAATGGACTCGGTCTCAACCAAATGGAACCCGCCGATGTGGTACGCAAGATCCTTTGTGTCTTGCCCATTGAGAAGTATGGCCACATCGTCACGGTGCTTCACCAAGGAGATCTCTCCGCCGCCACACCGACACAAATCTTGGGCAAGATCAATGCCCATGAGATGTACATGAAGATTGGTGATGGTGGCTCATCTTCCTCCTCCAAGAAGAAAGAAAAAGAGAAGGAGGAGAAGAAGGACTTGGCACTCAAGGCATCCTCCTCGGAGAAGTACAAGATGCAAGTCATGTATGAGAGCACAAGCGATGATGATGATGATGATGATGATCTCACTCTCATGGTGAAGAAAACAACCAAGATGTTGAAGAAGCTAAGTAAGAATGGAGTCAAGTTTGACTCAAAGAAGAAGAAATTCTTCACAAGCTCTTCAAGAAAGCCCCTCTCCAAGATGGATTGCTACAATTGTGGCAAACTTGGTCACTTGACTCATGCTTGCCCCGAAGAAAAGAAAGACAAGTACAAGAACAAGAAAGCTAACAAAAAGTTCAAGTACAACAAGGGCAACAAGGTTGAGTCAAGTGATGAGGAGAAGAAGGATGACAAGCCATTCAAGAAGAAGAAGAACTTCAACTTCCACAAGAAGAAGAAGAATGGTAAAGCCTACATTGTTGGTGATTGGCTCACCGACATTGAAGACTCAAGTGACTCATCCGGAGATGAAAGTGAAGAAGAGAAGGTGGCCGCCTTGGTGATTGGTTCATCTACTCCACCGCTACCCCCTCCATCATCTCCGGGTTCATCCTCTACACACCTATGCCTCATGGCTAAAGGTGACAAAAAGGTACAAAAAGAGGATAGTGATGATGAGGCTAGCTCTAGTGATGATAGTGATGATGAGTTTGAGGCACCTTCCTATGATGAGCTAATTGAAATTTGCAACAAATATACTAAGCTCATTAGGAAGTATAAAGGCAAAAGTGAATCACTAGAGACAGCCAATGATAACTTGCATGCTAAGCTTGATGACTTGTCTAGTGCTAATGATGAATTGAAGCTTGAGAACAAATCTCTATCATCTAGCACTAGGGAGCTCAAAGCCTCACTCAAGCAAGCTAATGAGAAACATGATAAGCTTGAGAGGTCAACACAAGAGCTCCATACAAGATACAACTTGCTAAAAGATGACTACAACCAAGTTAAGAATGAACATGGCACACTTATGATAGCTAATTAATTGCTTTTAAATGATCTTGCTACACATGTTGCTATTAACCCGGTTGTTAAGTGTGATATAGCTACTTCTTGTGAGGACTTGCTTGATGAAGTTGCTAGTGAGCAAAATGCTAAGTGCAAAGGCAAGAAGGTAGTTGAGGCCGACAAGCATGATGACTATGTGAAGATGAGGCAAGAAAACTTCAAGCTCAAGGAAGAGCTAATCAACCTCAAGGCAAGCAAGCCACTCACTATCAAGTCGGCCAAACAAGATGACAAAGATGCAATGACCTTGATCAACTCTCTCAAAGAGGAAAATGCAAAGCTCAAGGTTGAGAAGATCAAGCTTCCAAGTGGATTGGAGAAGTTCACCAAGGGCCACAATCTTCAAAGTGAGCTCTTGATGAACACTATCATGAAGACCGACAAGACCAGCATTGGGTTCAAGGAGAACCAAATTATGAAGGCCAAGGTCAAGATAGAAGCCAAGAACTATTACAAGAACAAGGCCATGAGAAGCAACTATGATGCACCAAAGCCCAAGCCCAAGAAGTGCTTTGGATGTGGTCAAGAGGGTCACCTTCAATCCCAATGCAAGACTCCACCTCCCAAGACCTTGCCCAAGCACATAAGGCCTTTCGCTCATGATGCACACTTCATCATCAACAAGGACTCCAAGGGTAGACCTCAAGTTGTATTTCTCGGTCCGAAGATGAAGAACAAGCCCAAAGTGCTATGGGTTGCTAAGGAGTTGGTGGACAAGGCTATGGGACCTCGCCAAGTGTGGGTTCCCAAACAATAAGCTTAACTTCAAGTTGCTTGTGTGTAGGTGAACTACAAGACCGGTGGAAGTCATTGGGTGATTGATAGTGGATGCACTCAACATATGACCGGTGACTCCCGGATGTTCACCACACTTGAGGAAGATTGTGAAGGGCAAGACAAGATTACCTTTGGGGACAATTCAAAAGGCAAAGTGCAAGGTCTAGGCAAAGTGGCAATCTCAAATGATCAATCAATATCAAATGTCTTGCTAGTACAATCATTGAGCTTCAACTTGCTATCGGTGGGACAACTATGCGATCTTGGTTTCCAATGTCTCTTCACTCCAAATGAGGTAGTTGTGTCCAAGATTGAAGATTCATCATTGATATTCAACGGGTTTAGGCACAACAATCTCTACCTAGTGGACTTCACCTCAAATGAAGCTAGTTTGCAAACATGTCTTTTCTCCAAGAGTTCTTTGGGTTGGCTATGGCATAGAAGATTAGCACATGTGGGAATGTCAACTTTGAAGAAGCTTGTCAAGAAGGAATTGGTTAGAGGTGTGAAGGATGTGGTGTTTGAGAAAGACAAACTTTGTAGTGCATGTCAAGCCGGCAAGCAAGTAGCAAACACTCATCCAACCAAAGCTTTCATGTCAACCTCAAGAGTCCTAGAGCTACTCCACATGGATCTATTTGGACCTACCACCTATGCTAGCCTTGGCGGCAATCTCTTTTGCTTGGTGGTAGTTGATGACTACTCTAGATACACTTGGGTGTTCTTTCTTCAAGACAAGGGAGAAACTCAATCAATATTCAAGAAGTTTGCAACTAGAGCCCAAAATGAGTTTGATGTGAAGATCAAGAAGATAAGAAGTGACAATGGGACCGAGTTTATGAACACCAAGATTGAAGACTATTGTGATGAAGTAGGGATCAAGCATGAAGTATCCGCCACCTACACTCCTCAACAAAATGGTGTAGTAGAGAGGAAGAACCAGACTCTTATCACTCTTGCAAGATCAATGCTAGATAAATACAACACCCCCGAGAAGTTTTGGGCCGAAGCAATCAACACCGCATGCTATGCGGCCAACCAGCTATTTGTCCAAAGGCTTCTCAAGAAGACCCCCTATGAGCTTGTGAATGGGAAGAAACCGGACATATCCTTTTTCCGAGTGTTTGGTTGCAAAGTGTATATCTACAAGAAGCGCCAACACTTGGGCAAGTTCCAAAGAAGATGTGACATTGGTTTGTTAGTTGGGTATTCACTTAAATCCAAGGCATACCGTGTATTTAACAAAGCCACCGGCTTAGTTGAAGAAACGTATGACTTGGAGTTTGATGAAACTAATGGCTCTCAAGAAGAGCATGAAAATCTTGATGATATAGGTGATGAACCCTTGAGGGAGGCAATGAAGAACATGCCAATTGGTGCTATCAACCCGCAAGAGGTGGAAGAAGTTGAAGTTGAAGCAAATCAAGATCCTTCTCCACCTCACACGCCTCAAGTTGATGAAGGAGATCAAGTGAGGGAAGCTCAAGAAGACACTCACATCCCTCAAGATCAAGCCGAGGCCGAAGCAAGCAATGTTGAAGCACCGCAACCTCCTCCCCAAGTGATCAATAGAAGATCTACACCTATGCTTCAAGCACATCCTCAAGACCTCATCATAGGGAGTCCATCAAGGGGGTAACAACTCGATCTAAACTTGCTTCTTATGTTGAACATCACTCCTTTGTTTCCTTTGTTGAGCCTTCTAGTGTGGAGGATGCACTTGCGGATCCGGATTGGGTGAACGCCATGCACGAAGAGTTGAACAACTTCACCCGGAACGAAGTGTGGACACTAGTAGAAAAGCCCAAAGGAGCAAGAATCATTGGCACCAAGTGGGTGTTTAGGAACAAGCAAGATGATCAAGGCGTGGTTGTGAGAAACAAGGCAAGATTGGTGGCAAAAGGGTTCTCCCAAGTTGAAGGATTGGATTTTGGGGAGACCTTTGCACCGGTTGCAAGACTAGAAGCCATTCGTATCCTTTTGGCATATGCTTCACATCACAAAATGAAACTTTTTCAAATGTATGTGAAGAGTGCCTTTCTAAATGGTTTCATTAATGAACTTGTCTTTGTCTCACAACCTCCCGGGTTTGAAGACCCAAATTGTCCTAATCATGTGTATAGGTTGTCCAAGGCACTCTATGGATTGAAGCAAGCTCCTAGAGCTTGGTATGAGAGGCTAAGGGATTTCCTACTCAAGAAGGGCTTCAAGATCAGGAAAGTGGATACCACACTCTTCACCAAGGTGCTAGATGGAGAGATCTTTGTTTGCCAAGTATATGTCGATGACATTATATTTGGATCAACAAACCAAGGTCATAGCAAGGAATTTGGTGCATTGATGTCCAAGGAGTTCGAGATGTCGATGATTGGCGAGCTAACTTTCTTCCTTGGCTTCCAAGTGAAGCAATTGAGGGAGGGCACCTTCATATCTCAAGAGAAGTACACTTATGATGTGCTCAAGAAATTCAAGATGGAGGATTGCAAGCCAATCAAAACACCTATGCCTACTAATGGGCATCTCGATCTCGATGAGGGAGGTAAACCGATCGACCAAACTCTCTATCGTTCTATGATCGGTAGTTTACTTTACTTCACCGCTTTTAGGCCGGATATCATGTTTAGTGTGTGTATGTGTGCTAGGTTTCAAGCAAACCCTAAGGAGTCGCATCTTTGTGCGGTTAAAAGAATCCTTAGGTACTTAAGGCACACCCCTAGCATGGGTCTTTGGTATCCCAAAGGAGCTCCCTTCCAACTAGTTGGCTATTCCGATTCGGATTACGCCGGGTGTAAGGTTGATAGGAAGAGTACCTCCGGCGGGTGCCACATGCTAGGAAGATCACTTGTTTCTTGGTCCTCTAAGAAGCAAAATAGTGTGGCATTGTCAACCGCCGAGGCGGAATACATTGCCATGGGAGCAAGTTGTGCATAAATCTTATATATGACCCAAACACTCTTTGATTACGGCGTGTTTTTAAAAGAAGTTCCACTTTTGTGTGATAATAAAAGCGCCGTAAAGCTTGCAAACAACCCGGTTCAACGCTCTCGCACCAAGCACATAGATATTCGCCATCACTTTCTTAGAGATCATGTGGCTAGGAAATACATCACACTAGTTGGGGTTAAGAGTGAAGAGCAATTGGCGGATATCTTCACTAAACCACTCGATGAAACAACCTTTTGTAGGTTGAGAAGCGAGTTAAATGTGCTTGATCACTCTAATTTCACTAAAAGATGAGCTTGTGTGAACCATGCATTCATATGTAATATAACATGTTTAATATGGTAATGCACATAGGCTTGGCTAACGCGGTTAAGATAACCGCCCTCAAAGCGTGTGACAAAGCTTAACCGCGGTTTAAACTTGCAAGCAACCTAGATTTAAATTTCGTATTGCATAGCATATGCATGTGTGTTGTTTGCCCTTTCTTTTCAGTTAAGTTTCTTGAGCATCCTCTATGATAGTCCACTTAGGGGGAGCATTCCAAGCTCAAGTCACTCCAATACCCCTCTTGTGGCCATATGATGACTCCTTGGCGCTTCCATTCGAATATTTTGAGCTAAAAATTAAATTTAAGCCTATGGCAAACTAATTGAAAATGAGTGCTTGAGAGATGGCTCTCATATCAAGTCCAATCATGTGTTATTTGGATCTTATTGGGATTGGAACTTGGTTGGGAGAAAGACGCAAAAAGAAAATTTGAAAAATTCTATTTTTAAGGTGTCGGACGCTGCCGACGAATGCTCGGTGTCAATTGCCTCAACGTCCGTCGCGATCGTCCGGAGATTAAACTTGCCCGCTAACAGGGCGATGGACGCTATCCCAAGCGTCCGTCATGGTCAATGCGATTGGGCGTTTCAAATCGGCTCTGGAAGCACGAAGGACGATGCCGTCGGACGCTCCCCGAGCGTCCATCGCATACCGACGGAGCGTCCGTCGCTCCGCGTCGGAGCGTCCGTCGCGAACTTAACGGCGATTTTTTTTTAAAAAAAACCTCGTCTCCTTCTCTGTTTCTCCTGATTCGATTTGTCCGCCGTCGCGCTCACGCTCAAACCCTAACCGCCGATCTTTGCCGCCGCTGGGCTCCTGTGCCGTCCATCGCTGGAGCAACCCCTTCCACCTGCTCCCAGCGCCGCCACTCTATCTCCCTGCGCACCCCTGCTACAGCCCTGCGCCGCTGTCCTTCTCCCCTGCGCCGCTATTCCTCTGCCATCCAAGCCGCACTGCAGAGCTCCGTGCCCAGCGCCAGAGCACCTCTCCACAGCACCCCCTTCGATTCCCTACGAGATTCAAGCCGTGCAGGAGTCCCATTGCAGTCGAGCTCTCCTCCACGCCCTGTTGGAGGTCGACTGATCACTTTTGGGTGCAAAGGTGAAAATCGACTTCAATTACCCCTGTGACTTTCACTCCGAATTGCAATTCACCTCGCCATTCAATACCAACCCTAATCCGTCATGTCACTGCCTTGTTTAGTTTGCGGATTGCGGATTGCGGTTGATTGATCGGGGAAACTCACCTCTTCTTCCTTTTTGGGTCAGAGATTCGAGGGTCAGTTGGTCAGTTGATCAGAGAATCAGTCAGTTGGGCAGTGTCAGTGAACTCGGGGCAAAGCCCGCGAGTACGGATCGAGGCAAAGCCTCGTGAGGACAGTCCAGGGCCGGCGTGCCACTCTTGCAGTTGATTGTATCTGTGGTCTGTCAGAGGTTCAGAGTGAGTGGTTGATTGGCAGTGAGTTTGTGCTTTGTCTCTTGAGGTTTCTTGTCAGCGTTTTGGTTGCAAAGATTTGAGATATGGCAAGGACAAAGAACGCAGGTCCCGTTCCCAGTAGTGGTGGTGACCCTCCACCTCCACCGCGTCCACCCACTGACCGGGGAAAGGGAAAGCAGAAGGTTATCTCTCGGAAGCGTAAGAGGCCAGCGATGGATCCAGACTCAGTGGCCGCACTAGCAGTGGCAGAGGCCGCCGAGTTAGCAGAGCGAGGAGGACGTCGCGCCGGCTTGAGGCTCTCGCCTCACCGTGGAGCGCATCGTGAGTCCCCTCCACCTCCAGAGACAGAGCCTGTCGAGGCTACAGAGGCACCAGAGACAGAGCCAGTCCCAGCGACTGAGCCGGCAGAGGCCGCAGGCCATTCTTCCATTGGAGAGCTGATGAGCCGTCGAGTTACCCGTTCTCGAGGCTCAGGTGCACCACCTAGCCCTCCAGGACCCCAGCTCCTAGACCCAGTGAGGCACCAGGTCAGGGCACTTACAGCGAAGCAAGTTCAGCTGCTTCGGTTTGTTGACTTCCAGTCCTGGTTCCCACCTCAGAGGGACCCCCGTGCCGGACGAGAGTTCTATACTACAGTGCACGAGGATTTCTACAGAGCATATGCAGACACTGATGCTCCTCTCAGGCCCACAGGGTGTGCCCATCTGCTCACATAGAGGGGATCGGTGGTCCAGAGATCCTGCAGCACCTCCAGTACATTCAAGGTCTGACAGATTTGATGGGATGCTCAGGGCATATCAGAAGGATTGGGCATACCAGTTTTACGCCTCTCTGTGGATCTCCCTTGATCACGAGTTCCTTCACTTCGCATACCAGGGACGTGACTTCAGGGTTATAGCTGCCAGATTCAGAGAGCTCTTTCACCTCAAGTCCTCACCTACCAGGATACACAGTCTCTGCTATGGGGATCAGGAGGCCCCTCGCCGACCTCACGATGGTATAGTGCCATCCACGGACTTTGTGAGGCCGTGCTTTCAGCAGCCGTTCACTGAGGGTTCGAGCCGTACGCCATGTGACCTTACTCCTTTGGCTCGGATCCTCCACGAGGTTCTCAGACGTACTATACTACCCAGGATTGGAGCTAGGGATACTATCACTCGTCTTCAGCTTTGACTCCTAGCTCACATTGTTCGGAAAGAGAAGTTTGACCTCTGGGATTTGATAGTGAGCGAGCTCGAGGATATTATAGCTACTGGGTTCAGGGGTCATTGGCAGCTACAGTTTGCTCATTGGATCTCTTATTTGATAGTTGCCAAGACCGGGTCAGGTGTCATGAGGGTCACTCTTACGAGATCAGCTACAGAGTTTCCTGTATATTCGATGAGTCAGCTTGTGGCACATGGGCAGTTGCCTCGCCCCAGCAGATCCTACAGACCAAGCACTAGGCAGGCCGGAGTGCCACCCCAGTCGGCCGAGGTCACCGATGCGACAGTTGAGCAGATTGCTCAGGCAGAGCTAGCAGACTTGGATGCAGAGATAGATACAGCTGCTGAGACAGTCTTTCGAGAGGACCTCGATTCCAACAGCTCTGACGAGGACTACCAGCCCGTGCGTGAGTATACACCGATGACCCATGACCACGAGGCAGGTGGGTCAGGCACAACCGCAGTAGCTCCAGCTCCAGGCTCCAGTTCCTCAGAGGCTACCCTGCTCTCTATTCTATCGAGGATGCAGGAGGAGTAGTCTCGCCAGGCAGAGGAGTAGAGGCGACAGGCTGCAGACCTACGGAGGCTTACTGAGCAGCAGCTGGCAGCTCAGGCACAGACGCAGGCCAGACAGGACGAGTTCCAGCGTCAGTTCTTGGCATATCAGCTGCAGTAGGCAGAGATTCAGAAGACTCAGACACTACTTCTTGAGCGTCTTCTGGCATCTAGCTCCGGGCAGACTTCCACGCCACAGTTCCAGCTGCCCGGCATATCACAGCAGCAGCAGTTCACCTCTCCTCCACAGCAGCCTCCAGTAGTTGTGGTGCCCACTCCAGCGTTACCATCCAGAGGACAGCAGAGTCAGGCACCAGCTACACCTCCGTTCCAGCCGGCAGCCTCTCCTGAGTACCAGACTCCGAGGGCCCAGGTGTCCTCTTGGATAGATTCACCCGGAGAGTTCCAGACAGGATTCACTCCTACCCGGGGAACTACCTTAGCAGAGGCCTTGAGAGATCTGTCAGCTTCCTATCTTGAGATCACGGGAGAAGACTCCCTAGGAGTCGCTCAGCAGGTCACACCAGCTCCAGAGACTGCAGTGGATCCTCCGGCGATAGGCACTCACCAGTCCTCAGTTGCATCGTCGGAGATCGCACCTGAGCAGTCAGCACAGACAGTCACCACACCTCCAGCTACCGTTCAGACGGATGCCATATCCCTAGCAGAGGAAGTTACAGTGGCAATGTCCTCTCCAGTTCAGACTCAGCCTGCAGAGGTTGCAGCAGCCGTGTCCCTAGTGGCACTTGCAGTGACACCGTCTCCCTCGCCTCGAGTTTTCACTCGTCGGGTTCCCAGGCCCGCTACTACTGAGGTAGGACCGTCAGAGACCCCAGCTGCACCTCAGGGGGAGTCAGTTGAGACCGCAACTCCAGAGGTGACAGTGACAGCTCCAGAGACCACCCCAGCTGCACCTACACCAGCAGAGGCCAAGGCAGATGATGAGTCAGACGAGTCAGACCTTCAGGACTTCATCATGCTGGATCGCAGAGCTGCAGCTTCTTCGCCTTCTTCTCCAGCCCCAGACTCTTAGTTTTTGGTGCTAGACGCCAAAGGGGGAGAGAGGGTCGAGTATATAGATAGGGGGAGGGTTTTGGATCTTTGTATGCTTTATTTCCCCGTACTCTTTCATCATGTCTACTTTTATGCATTTGTCTATATGTGTGATGTGATGATGATTGATGTTTATATGGTTGCATGTGACAAACTCTTGATTATCTCTAATATATCTTGTGAGTTGTCTCATGGTTCATGATATATCTCTTTGCTTAACGTCATTTGAGCTTCCGCGCTTTACTCCGAAACATCTTTTGAGAATATCATGAGGTACTGTTTTTTCTTTCATATTCATAAGTACCATGTTTTGTGATTTGGTTTGGATGAGCAAGTATGCTTCATTACAACTTAACTAACCCTTGCTCAACCATTCCGAGTCACCATAAAATCTAAACCAAAACTCTTATCCATACTCGAGGTTCTATTGTCGTCAATCACCAAAAAGGGGGAGATTGAAGAATCATGGCCCTAGTTGGTTTCGGTGATTAACGACAATTAGAGATTATTATGGCTAACGTGTGTTTTGCAGAGGCTATGCGTAGCTTAGCCATAGTGACCAAGGAGAGTGGGCCCTAATGGTCATCACTTAGCCCCCAAGATGGATATCGTTTCGGTTTTCAGGAGACATGATGAAGACCCTAGAATGATAGGCTAAGTGCCATAAGGAGATGAAGGGCACTTAGAAATTGATAGGGATTCTCTTTTTACCTTTGACCGTACTATGAAGAGGGGTTGAGATTAGTAGCTTGACTTAGGAAAGCTTCATGACTTAGGTGTGGTGCACACTTGACTTCCTTAGCTCTAAGCAAGCCTATGGTGACCGCAAGATAGTCTAGAACAACTTCCATTTTTATCGCGATGAAAAACGGTGTTGTCAAAATCGTTTTCTGGGCGTCGGACGCTCCTGGCAGGGGCGCCAGACGTTGTCCGTCGTGTCGAAAAAAGGCGCCGGACGCTGGGTGATTAAGTCCACAACGTCCGTCGGCCTTCCAAAGGGGTTGTTTTCTGGCTAAGTCTTTCAGGGTCCGTCGGACGCTGTCCGTCGGCCAGGCGTCGGACGCTGGGAAGAACGTCCGTCGACCTTCCAGAGAGGGTGTTTTTCAACCCTAGCCAGAACTTAGCGTCGGACGCTGTGGATGAGCGTCCATCGCCTAGTGACGTAGCGTCCGTCGCTGGGAACAGTGTGTCAGAACTAGCCATTGGGCAGGGCGTCGGAGCGTCCGTCGCCCAAACCATGAACAGAAACTAGCCGTTGGATATGCGACGGACCGTCCGTCGCCTAGTCGACAGAGCGTCCATCGCCAACTTAAGACGTCAGCCCGAGGCAGTTTTCAGAGGGTCTATTTATAGCCCCTCCCACTTCTCTCCCACCAAGCCTTTGCTCATTTGAGTTGCTGAGTTTGTTGAGAAGTTTGGGAAGAGAGCAAGAGCCCTAGAGAGAGAGAGTGTTTCGCGAATCCATCCATCCTCTCTCTAGTTCATCCAAGAGTTCAAGTGTGCATCCTCTAGTTGTGAAGCTTGAGTGAGTCAAGCGAAGATCGAGGCTTGTTACTCTTGGTGATCGACATCACCTAGATGGTCCGGTGGTTCTCGGAGGAAGGTGATCGCCGGAGGATTGTCGGCGGCCCTTCTCCATCGACGTTTGTGATCGGTTGTGGGCGATTCACCGAGCCGGAGTGGCGAAGAATCAGCCCGTAGAGAGCACGCATCCCTTGCGCGGGATTGAGGGGGAGCTATACCTTGTGAGGTGCTCCAACGAGGATTAGGGGGGAGTGTCGACTCCTCGATACCTCAGCAAAATATCGCCGTGTCAAGCATCTCTTTCCCTATCTCTTTATTACTGCATTTCTTTCCGCACTTGTTCTTTAATTCATACTAGAATTGTGTAGGAAGTTTTCGCTTTCCTTTGGCTTGCTTCCGCTTTCTAGCTAGGGCACACAAGCGGTAGGCACTAGGGGGTTAATTGGCTCTTTATAGGTTTAATTCTTGTTTAGAAATTAAAAAGAGCCCAATTCACCCCCCCCTCTTGGGCATCTTGATCCTTTCAACGTGCTCTGCTATTTGAGGTATGTTGCACAATCTAGGTTTGGGTAACCCACGTAGCAAGAACAACATAGTTCTCATTCTCACAAATCTCTCAAATGCTCGAATTAACTCCTTGGAAAAGCGGACATCCGCACCTTCCAATAGGAGAAATTCGTTCCATCGAAAAACGAAGGTTTGCATTCATAATTACTCTCTTTCCAATAACATGGAACAGAGAATTTTCAATTGGGGTGTTACCTACAAGGCCTCCAGTTTATACAAGTTGGCCTTTGCTGAGCTTCCGGTTCCCTATGTCTTCAGCTGGGTGTGGAAGAGCAGGGTCACTCCAAGGGTAAAGTTTTTCGCCTGGCTCATCTTGCTTGGCAGACTCAACACCAAAGATATGCTAGTTAGAAGGAGCTTCAATGTGCAACCAAATAGTCTTTGTGTCCTTTGCATGGATGGCTGTGTTGAAACTATTAACCACCTCTTCTTCGATTGCTCCTTTGCAAAACGGTGCTGGGATAAGATTGGTATCAGCTGGGTCCATGACTTGAGAGGTTTGCTCTTTGCTTTTCTTGAGCTCCTCCTCCTTGGCCTTGAGCTCTTTCTTGAGAGCTCTTACTTCTCTTCTATGAAGCTTCTCGGCAAGCTTCAAGCTTTTGGCTTCATTGATTGCATCTTCTTCTTTTTGTTTTTTCTTTCCTTCTCTTCTCGATCTTCTTTCTTCTTTTCTTTTTGCTCTTTCTCCAGCGGACATAGCAGGAGTGGTTAGGTAGTTCACCGAGTCCACTCTCGCTGTTGTTCGTGGAGTGCACATCCATAGCCTTGGGGTCAACCACCTTGGGGTTGACTTGCTTGACATTTCCCTCTTCGGCCATTATCTCATACGGTTAAGTGCTTACTGAGATAACTCTGCTCTGATACCACTTGTAAGGACCTGATTAGCCTAAAGGGGGGGGGGGTGAATAGGTCTGTTTAAAACATCTTGACAAGTTTCTGTCGGTAGAGACCGTCACTGCCGGGCTCAAGTCCGGCACCGCCGGGGTGGCCAGTACTACTGGGCTAAGGGCAACAGTGCTGGTCACCAGAATAGAGATGTGCACAATTCAAAATACAAACTAAGAATGTAAATTGCACAATTCATGAGCTAGCAAATGCACATGTATAGCTCACGAATATAGGTGTAATTTCTCCTATTATTTTAATTAAATATGTGAATATAAATAGTGCATATGACATGACATAATAATTGCCATCTGATTTTTGTCAACAATATTATTGAAGATTTGAGGGGCCACTTACCAAACAAAAAATTGGGATTTGCTAAAATTCAGGTGCCTAGATAGACGATGGTTATTACACATATTTTATATAATTGTAGTTTTAGTTCATTGTAATTTATATAGATATAATGCGTATTTTTTTGGTTATGAGAATAAAAAACACTTTATACAAAGCCATAACCTAACAAATTCCTATTTATGTTGGCACAAAGACAACTAACAATTTATAATTATTTAATAGTCAGACAACGACAAAATTTTGATATATTATTATACAAAGACAAATAACAAATTATATGAGTAATAATTTACTTGTACTAGGTAATTGTATTAGAGTGTTGCTTGAGATTAATCGTAAAATTCAGGCACCTAAATTAAAAGAGAAGTGCAAAATATTATGTCCACTCACACACTTCAAATACCTAAGCGTAGATAAATCAAAACTCAGGACTTTTGAAAATTTTATACTACCAAGGGACTATTGGGGATATTACCTCCGTATACCCCTAGGGACCTACGTGGGCCTCTCGACCGAGGACGACCTAGCTCACGAGGTCTTGCGACACGCGACCAGGCTTGCTGTGCTCGCCAAGACAGATCCCAGGAGATGGACTCGGATCCCTTTCCTTATGGGACCGATCTTAATCTGTTAGGATATGAAAATTGTAACCCTACTTCTGGACTATATAAGGTGAGCAGGGACCCCCCTCGAAACACATCTTGTAACCTATATCTCTCATATCAATCCAGCCACCAGAACATATGACATAGGGTATTACGGCGACTTGTCGGACTGAACCTGTCTAAATTGTCGTGTCTACGCTCTTTGTGTTACGTTTGACCGCCGTCACCACACCTCCGCCTAACAATCTATTACCTTGGGGTACCCCTAGGTAGACTGTCGAGCATATTTCGTCAACAGTTGGCGCACCATGTAGGGTGTGTGTGCCACGACTCCATGGCTCATCAAGTGGTTACCTTCCCTGACTCCATGATCCTCCCGACGGCTGGGACCGCTTTCTAGATTGGATCTATATCCTAGGTTATTGGCGGCGCCTCGCCCGAACCAAAGCTCGCAAGGCCCACTCGTTTGGCTACCTCGAATGCGCCGTCACCCGTGCGCCGCTCCGCCATACCGCCGTACCGCCAGCGCAGGGTTGTCAGCCCTGATGATATGATTGACGCCATCAACTACACGAACACCAACGTTGATGACTGCATCAACCTCGTACAGGCAGCGTGGCGCCGCCTCTCTGGCCACCACGGTCGTCACCCGTGCCACCACCTAGCACCCGCAAGAATGCCCGTTACGGCAGACGCGGACGCTCGCCCCTCACCGATGATGCCTTACGGGCTCTGCAACCAGGCAGCCACCTTCCAGTGCCAAACGCTCCAACATATCTCCGACCAGGTTCCACCGGCACTCGTCATTATCACAATGATTATCTCCGAAATCCCCAGCGACTTCGTGCAAGCCGTATCTCTCGACGGTACTACCTCGTCTGACTCTACGCCCGCTTCGCCGTAGAGAACTAAGGCGGCCACCTCCTCTGGATCATCAAGCGATTTCTCGGAGTTCACGCCCGACTTTGGGGGCATGATCTTCCAGGTCTCCGTCAATAGTGTCCCGCGCGACAACGAAACAGACAATGAACGCGCCGCACGAGAGGAGCATAATGTTGATCGCGCACGTCGGCACGAGCAGGAACATCGCAACCAAGAGAGGCATGAGCAAGAACGCCGCAACCAGGAGCGCCTGGAGCAGGAGCGGCGCGAACGTGAACAGAGAGACCGTCACCACTTCCCCGCCGTAACCTCGAGAAGGAATTTGACAAGATGGGCAACATCTCGGTGTATCAGACTCCAAGCGCCAACCTGACAGTAGCCGTTAATGAGTTGGGTAAACTTCCCCTCTCACCAGAGCTCGAGAAGATCATTGCCCACATAAAAGCGGTTGCTATCCAAGTCAACAAAAGGGACGCTCTTCCTGAGTTCTTCGACCAGTCTCACATCAGGAACCAACAATGAAGCCCGTTGTGGTTAATTCGACCACCATCCCCATGGGACGACGATGAAGAATATGATCAACCCCGCCGCAATAAAGCTACCTACCGCGTCAGCACCAGGAATTGCAGCAGGTCCTTGCCCTTTTTTTGCTCGTCTCCGTGCCATCTGATGCCCCCAGAACTTCATAATCACTTCGGTAGAGAAGTACGACGGCAAGGTCAACCCAGAGCAGTGGGCGACCACATATGAGATCACTATCCAAGCTTTCGGAGGAGGGCAAGATGTGATGGCAAACCACCTACCCGTAATGCTATCGGCATCGGCCTACAAGGAGATCTTCATCAAGACCTACAAGGCCACCTACGACCAGCCGGGGACCCGCTACGACCTCAAGAACGTTTTCCAGGGCCGTGGCAAAAGCCTCCGGGAGTATATCCATTGCTTCTCTAACAAGTGGCTGACCATCCCAGACATCGCGGATATGGAGGCCACCTCCATCTTCTCTAGTGGTCTCTGCAACGAGGAACAAGCTAGTCCGTAAGAAGGTAACCAGCGTAGAGGAGCTAATGAACATTGCAAATTCATACGCCAATGCCGATGATGTTGTGCGGAGCCACAACGACAGACGACATCGCTCCTGCTCCCCAGGGCGCCCCCGGGGCAGCGACCGCCATCCCGACCATCGCGACGAAAGGTATTTTGACGACTGAGAACGCGACCACCAAGATCGGCGGTCCCACAATCCGGAGGAATCTCAAATTCCCTGCTCATAAGATCTGCAAACTTGGCAACAAGAGCATGAGAAGAACCACCAAAGATGACATCATCCACGTATATTTGGACCAAAAGCGAGTCTTTGCCTTGCTTGAGGAGAAAAAGCGTCTTATCTACCAATCTCATTTTAAAACCCTTAGCAAGCAAGAAGGTTCACAATCTATCATACCATGCTCTAGGGGCTTGTTTCAAACCGTACAAAGCTTTGTGAAGTTTAAAAACATGGTTTGGAAACTTGGGATTTTCAAAACCGGGAGGTTGTCTAACATACACTTCCTCCTCTATGTAGCCATTTAAGAAAACACTTTTAACGTCCATTTGAAAAAGTTTAAAACCCTTAGAAGTCGCAAAAGATAGAAGGATTCTAATGGCTTCTAAACGAGCTACGGGAGCAAAGGTTTCCTCATAATCTATTCCCTCCTTTTGACAAAAGCCTTGTGCTACCAACCTAGCCTTGTTACGCACTACCACCCCATCCTCACTTTGTTTGTTTTTGAAAACACATTTGGTACCTATAGGGTGGCAACTAGGTGGTGGTGGCACTAAGACCCAAATGCGGTTTCGCTCAAAATGTTCCAACTCCTCATGCATGGCATTGACCCAATCTGGATCCATCAAATCGTATCCAACATCTCACGGCTCAAAAGACGCGACAAAAGCTGAATGAGCAAAGTGAGAGAGATAGGACCTGGACCGCGTGACTCGACGGTCAATATCACCGATGATGTTCTCCGGCGGGTGCTGCTGCTAGATGTAGCGGGGAGCTTGCCTGGAAGAAGTAGCCTCCCCCTCGACAGCAGCTGGAGATCCCTCAGGTGCAACAGGCATCGACTGAGGAAGCTACTCGAACAACCCCCATGTAGAGGAAGTAGACGGGTCAGGGCCGTGAGCCAAAGTAGACGTCGCAAGGTCGACGGGGGCAGCTGGTGGAGTTGGCTCGGGATCATCCCAATCGGCATCGTCCTACTCCTCCTCCAAAAAAATTCTAGTGTTCACCTCATCATCACCTGCAAGCTCAAAAGAAGTGAAACTACAAGGCATAGTCTCATCGAAAGTAATCTTACATGTCTCCATCACTCGGTTAGTCGCAAGGTTAAGAGCACGATAAGCACGAGAATGTAATGCATAACCAAGGAAAATACCGTTAGAAGACCGAGACTCAAATTTGTCCAACTTCCCCTTCTTGAGGATGAAACACTTGCACCCAAACACCCTTAGGTGACTTACCTTGAGTGGTCTCCCAAATCGCAACTCATAAGAAGTCTTCTTCTTGAAAGCTTGGAGAAAAATGCGATTGGAAACATAGCAACCGAAATTTATTGCTTCGGCCCAAAACCGCCTTTGAGTCCTATGCTCATCGAGCATAGCCCTAGCCATCCCAACAATGTTCTGATTCTTGCGTTCAACAACACCATTCTGCTGAGTGTAAGGAGAGGAAAATTGGTGATCCAAACCCAAAGAAGAGCAAAAGGTCTTAAAATGAGCATTCTTGAATTCTGTGCCATTGTCACTACGAATAGCTCTCATGACATTCTTAGGTAGGTTATTTTGCAACCTCAAAATCAGATCATGCACATGCACAAAAGCCTCATCCTTAGTCTCCAAAAAGAACACCCAAGAGTATCTCAAGTAGTCATCAACGACTACAACCACATACCACTTCCCTCCCTCCGACCTAATCCGAGCTGGACCAACTATGTCCATGTGTAAGAGCTCGCCTCTTTGTTTGGTCATAATCTCAATCACCGGAGGATGGGAAGCAGCAACCATCTTGTCGTGCCTGCAAGGATGGCACACCAAATCCTTCTCGAACTTCAACTTTTCCAATCCTTGGATAAGGTCCATCGAGCTAAGTCTTGGAAGCAAGTCGAAGCTGAGATGTCCCAATCTCCTATGCCACTTCCAAATATTGGAAGAAGAATCGACAAGAAGACAACGAGAAGGTCCAGAAGAGATAGAAAAATCCGAAATAAAAACCTTCCCGAAGGGTAAAATCCGGCAAACAAGATAATCCCGAGAGTCAAGAATTCAAGAAAAGCCAACATTGAAATTCACTTCAAAACCATCATCAAGGAGTTGTGAAACCGAGAGAAGGTTAAAATGCAAATTTGCAACTATGACAACATCCTTGAGGACAAAAGACGAATTAACACGGATTGACCCTCAGGATACAACCTTACCTCTACTCTTGTCCCCGAATGTGATGTACTCGGTGTGGCGCACGGGGTCGAGGCTGGAGAACCACTTGGCACTTCCAGTCATATGGCGTGAACATCTAGAATCCACAAGCCAAGCCTTCTCTAGTCCTCCTTCCTACATCAATAGAAAGACATAGGGTGAGCAAACGAAGCAACACTGGGGTTAGTAAACTGTGAAGGATACCAATGTTGGTTCATTTGCCAGAAAGGGTTAGGAGGCATGCCAAACATCTCCTATCCCATGGGAGAGTAGCGATCACCACCATAGGGAAAAGGTGGGCCGCTAAAGTTGTGAGGAGTGAAGCCACCGCCACGAGGTCCATAGTCATATGAGTCACGACCGTTACCCCACCGGGCATGACCACCGCGTGGTCTCACCTCCTGAGGCCTAGCACCTTGAGGTCTTGCACCTCTTGGCCTAGCAATGCACTTAGAGTGAATATCCAAAAGCAACACGATGATTTTCTAAAATAGTTATTAGGTGCAAAGATTCTTCTTGAGATAATTTATCAATTATGATTACTAGAGAATCTTGATCATTATTTAGAAAAACATATTTAAGACCAGTAGGCAAAGGTTGAAGTTCAATAGAGGTCTTAGGTGGCTCTAGTAATTCATCGAGGGGTTCAGGATCAATGGGATCCTAATCCTCTTCTTCAATGAAGAACTGTGCATCATCATCTAAGTCTGGTTCATTTAATTCTCCAAAATATATAGCTTTAATTTCCTCTATTGGATCTGGAAAAAAGAAGTGACTCTTCCTTGGTTTTCAAGGAATGAATTATAGGAACGGAGAGTTTCAAACTTTTTCCTAATCTTATATATAATTTTCTTGTTTGGCCTTCTTGAATAAGTCTCCCTATTGGTAAGCCTATCAACACGTCAAACTCCTAAACATCGAAGATGTAGAAATTTAATAGGACTTGGACTCCATTAACATAAATAGGAAAGGCACATCTTACTCCTGAACTAGGAATACTATGGCCTGGAAGACTGTTTAGCATTTTAGTTGTAGGGATTAATGACAAGTCTTTCAAAAATCTTTTTGCAAACATAGCAGACATGATATTAATACTCACAACAGGATTATAAAGAGCATCAAAAGGATATTTATCAATTTGACATTTAAGAGTGATAGAGGAAGAATTTAAACGAATAGGATCATATGAAAGTTCTGATTCCTCTAACCACTCATCACTCAAAACAAAGATTAATTCTTTTATTGTCTCTTTAAAGAACTTTACCTCATCAGGATGAACATGATTTAAATCTTTGGAATCATATCCTTGAGGTTTCATAATTACTTGATAGTTTGAGGTATTTCCATAATCATCAAAAAGTTCATCCTCAAAATCAAGCATAAAATCAGGAAGTGGAGCTATTTCTTTTTCTTTTTCGCATAGTTTAGGTTCTACACTAGCTAAAGTTTTAAAAGATTCACACAAAAGATCAGATTTAGCTAGCTGAGTTTCTACTTTAATCAACTCTTCTTTTTTCATCAAGAAGATCATTTAAGATATTCATAAAAATTGTTTTAGCATGTGTAGCAGTAATATGCATAAAAGCTCCTCCTATGGCCAAATTAAGATATTCTCTAGTTTTTTCATTAAGGCCTAAAAAGAAATGTTGTAAAAGCATAGGATCCGACAAAGCAAGACACGGTCATGAATTCACAAAATTGTCAAAACGCTCCCAAGCCTTACCTAGCGATTCGTTATCAGATTGTTTAAAACCTATTATTTTCAAATGAAGTTTAGCGACTGTATCGATAGGGAAAAACTTAAGACAAAATCTAGAACATAACGTTTCCCAATCTCCTTGACTACTCCCAACATGACGCTTATACCAATGTTTGGCTTTTGCCATTAGTGAGAACGGAAAGAGATTCCACCTTAACGTTTCATTACTCATGCCTTCAATGTGAAAACATGAACAAGTCTCTTCAAAATTATTTAAATGGGAATAGGGGTTTTCAATAGAATTGCTAGAAAAAGTGTTTTCCTGAACTAAGTGAATTAACGCCGGGCGTAGTTCATAGCAAGGTGATGTGATAGGTTTAGATGATTCTACTAGCTATAAACTTAAACCCGATGGTGCTCCAAATTGATATAAAATTTGAGGTGTGGATTCCATTTTAAAAAGGTAAGACGATAAAATAAATAAAACAAAGATAAAAGTATAATACAAGATTAAGCTAAACTTAAAGTCAATCTCAAAGAAGAAACAACCGTTCCCCGGCAATGGTGCCAGGAATGCTTGTTGGTATTTCTTAGAGCACGCGAGTAAATTAATTATCCGCAAGCGCACAGATAAACACTGATTATAGCACTTCACCGAGATAACCCACTTTTAAATATCGAATGTAAAGGAACAGTGTATGAGGAAGACTAAGTCTGTATTAACTTAACCCGTTTCACAACCAAGTATAGATAACTATTGATAAGAGCAGAAAGAACCAATGACTTTCTAGTTCTGGTCACTGGGTAAGCTTTATCTTTTACGATCTTTAAGGGTGATGACTTAAATAAGAGCAGAAAACAGAGTTCCCTCCTACCAAGCACCTATATGTCTGCCAAACCTATTACGGGAAACGGACTATAGAGGAATCAACGTAGCTATAAGAGTCACCTACGCGAGCTACCGTTATCCAGAAAATCAAGGGACAATCACAAGTAAACCTAGCCTAAGCACCACGCCTACACTATGTATTACTACTTCAATCAAGTAATGATCAAGATCAAAGCACTCAAGAAGAGTTGCAAACATAAAGAACAATAAGGGTAAATGCTTACTTGAACCAGAAGTCGAATATCAGGGTATCTTAGAATACAGATCCTGGATGAGAGGAATCTGATCCCAAAGAATACAGTGATGAAGAAGCACCGACCGACCGGAACTCCTCCACAACTCTACTCTCCAACTCTAAATCTCTAATCTGTAAATAGAGCTAGATCTATATGGAACTAGTCTCTCTTGAATTGGTGGCCTAGATCTACTAGATAGGAATTATGGCTTCATGCTCTTGAGCTTATGATCTAGCTTGGCTCTACAGGGGTACAAGCCTCTATTTATAGCCCAGAGGGATGCACGATAGCAGTTGGATCAAACCGACTTAGTGTAGGGCTGAGATGACTCCTCAAAAGCGGTGGAGGAAACTTCCAGAAGAGGCGACCAGTAGGCCCAGGGGGTGCCGCCCGGCCCCACCCCATGTCGGTCGGTCCCATAAGGTGGGGTCTGGGGCCTAGCTTCGCTCCGGTGTCTATGGGATCCTCCATGAGTTGATTAACAACTATATCTCCGCAGGATTTATTCGATAGCTTCTCTGTTTTGATTCTCTTTATTGCTCTTTTTCTGGAATAGTCCCTGGAAAATAATGAAACACCAAAACTCGTGGAATTTATTAGATAAAGCCCTATATTTCTAGATTTTATGTGATTGATCCATTTATTATGTTTATAATTTCATTAAAAGTTAACACTAACAACCGTCAACAACCACGCAAGGCTTTGTAGAGACCGTCATGGAAGCAGAGTCTTGATCTCTTAAACCTCTAATTTGGCAAGGCCACATCGGTTGATTCGATCTTAAGGCGTGCCAGTGAATTTGACCTACAATTGACAAGGAGACAAACTGTCAAATTATGGAACCTGCCGGTTGCTGCCAGACAGTTTGATAAATGTGCGGCTCTCAGATAGACGATGGTAAAAGGAAATTGACTAGAGAGTCAAATCCTAGCAGTGTAAAGCTCAATAATAAGATGCGGACAACTTTCATGATATATCATTAATAAAGCATGCAATTAGCCGATCTCATCAGTATATGTAGTAAAGATGCGATACATGCAACATTTACTAACTCAAGCTACTAGATCTACTGAACATATCAGATAAAGATTAACTATCAACAGAGGTGTGGTCCTATACAACCGTGATGACAATTAAGCCGATAACTTAGCTTACTTACTAGCATTGAGGTGCTTCCATGCAACCATAAAAGTAAATGAACTAAGCCACATCCATTATATCTAATAGATCTAATCATGTTGAAACGACAAAAGCACATGTATCGTATGAAGAAAGCACAACCAAATTACCTATTCAGCCGATATGGGGTCCATGAAGCGTGAACAAGACCCATTCACCTAATTACAGATAGATCTAAGACTTAACAGACATAGCCTAACATACTTAGCAGTGGGGTCTGGTAGATATAGCAGTACCAAACATATTAAACCAAATATATCTATTCTTAATTAGAGCAATCTATTAACTAAGTAAATGTCTCGAACCCACGACATGTAACAATCATGACCAACATATTAGCCGAGAGGATCTTAGATCTATAGCTTTAATGAATATAAGAATAAAATGTGCATAAAACAATAGATCCAGATAGAATTGAGGCTTAGGAAAACCTGTTGATTGAGATTGGTCAAGATATTGTTGCACTAAATAAACAATGCATAACATGCAATATCGGTAACTTAATAAATCTATTAGATCGTCAATCTAATAGAACCGATAACTAGCTTGAAACAATGGCTCATGTGAGATTGAAGCAATGCAACCCTATGAACATAGATTCAAACCGATAACTAGCTCAGATCGAGCTTGCACGAGTTACACAATATAACCGTACAAACGAGGCATGAACTGTGGCTAGACTTACAAGCAAATCGGAGGTCAATCTGGTTGATGCAGCCTTGTTCCTCGAAGGTTCACCGAAACCTACTCTACTCCTACTCCTAGGATGTTAGCCGATGGCCGAAGGGTTATGTTTGATTTGATAGGATTCCCTTTACAACTCTTTGGACTCTGCTATTTATAGACCATAGCACAAACCCTAGCCTAACACAGTCGCTAACCGAAAATAAGGAAATAAAGATAACTTGGGCTTCAATCTTCCCCTTCAATTAAGCCCGTCGTGTATATCCTACCGTAACCGACGCACAATATTCCTTTCCGTGTATTTCCCCCTGGGTCGGTTACCTCAATCAATCTTCCGAGTCCATCCGCATAGTAAGCATCTAGTCTGTCATCGGGACCCACCTGTACGTATTTGGTAACGCCAAAATACGGTGCCAACAATTCAAAACATTGAACAAAAAAAACTCAAGTTTGATTTAGTTATTTTCTAAAATAAATTTAATAAAAAAATACTAGAGGACTCCAACAGACTCTATAAAGCCAAAAGCCTAGCTAGATAACTAATGAGATAAGATATTCAAAAGTAGAGAGCAAATACGATGAAATATGCTTAAAGTAACGAGCACGTAAGCTATCAAAAAGTACGCATGAGATGAGATAGAGAGTTGCTAAATTTAAAGAGCCATTTTCAGTAGTGAGTTGCCTCCGAAAATAGGGGTATTTTTTTTGAGGCGGATCACTTATAAAGCCCGCCTCGGTGAATAGATTTTAGAAGACGGTTACCTTTTGGCCGGCTCTATAAATCGATTTTGCTAGGCGGTTAATTATGAGCACATCGATTAATAAAAAAACCTCCTCGGTTAATCCAAGACATTAACCGAGACGGTTCAATAGCCTGCCCGCCTCCAGAATAGATTTTAGAAGACGGTTACCTTTTGGCCGGCTCTATAAATCGATTTTGCTAGGCGGTTAATTATGAGCACATCGATTAATAAAAAAACCTCCTCGGTTAATCCAAGACATTAACCGAGACGGTTCAATAGCCTGCCCGCCTCCAAGACAGTTTCCAAACTATCTCGCAAAATTATTTTTATAGTAGTGTATTCCTTTTTCTTTACATATATATCTTTTTGTATATTATATATCTGCCATCACGAGTCATGTCGGAATATGATTCGTATTAGAAAACTTTTTTTTTAGAAATGAACCTTTCAGACAAAATATAATATATTTATCTTCCGGCACGAGCCATGTTGGAATAACATTCATATGAAAAGTCGGTTGTTTTCGAGTTCGGATCTCATCACCCAATATGTTTTGGAGTCAGACTCCAAATCATGCTAGATAAGAGCTAAACACGGGTTATATATATATAAGTCCGTATAGACTCCATTGCCCGGTAGTTAGAGGGAGACGGACAAAAAAACGGCTAAAATTTTACCTCTTTAGTATTAGGTATAGATAACAATGACAAAGGTAGCTAATTTTATAATAAATAAAATAGATGTAATGGTTACAGATTGCTAGAGCCTATAGATTTGATGGCTAGATGTTTCTGACTAACGTGAAATTTCTAGTATTTATCTTTTTTCCTAGTGCGTCTGATAAGAATTAGTGTAGAGAGGAGGCTTTGGGACCTCCAATTATTAATAGTAACGAGCGCACTCGGTAAGAATTAACAAGAAGACTTCATTAGGGCGTTTAATTAGTAATTGTATGATTTGACTTTTCAAGATACTTTTTTTTGCTATGTATAGGTGCATAACAAAAATAATGTATCTAGAAAATCCAAAATGTTCTTGTAATTTGTAACAGAGGGTGTAGTTTTTTCAGAAGTTCTTGGATATGCTCCAACATAATATATACTTCTCGTAGAATTATAAGAAAGTTAAAATAATCACTCTCTCCGTTCTAAATTATAAATCATTCAAAAAATTTTGGAGAGTCAAAACATTTTAAGTTTAACTAAAAATTATAGAGAAAATTATAAAAAATTATGACACCAAATATATATATTATGAAAATATAATTGATGAAAAATCTAATGATATTTAGTTGGTATTATAATTATTTTGTATTATCATATAAATTTGAACAAACTTAGGATGTTTTGATTTTTTATGGTTCTTGAAATGACTTATAATTAGGGTTGTAGGGAGTAGTATAAACTATATAAGATTCTCCTTCAAGCTTTTCACCATGATGTTTTAAATTATTATTACAAAATAAAGTCACATTATTACACACATTTACACATACAATGCTAGAGAGAAGATTAATGACGTACATACTTTGTGGAAAAAACAAATAGAATCAGCAAAACGATAAAGCACGGTAAATTGTAGCCTTAGGATACGTAAAACAGGACGTATGTTTGCAGTTGAGAGAACATAGCTGACTAACTTATAAGAGGGATATGAATTCGACAGCCACCGTCACCGCGTTCTGGGCCGCCAGTGGCGCGAACACTCCTGCTTCGTTAGACTGTGCCGAGCCACCGCCAGCTAGGTCAGAGAGCGCCCTTATTGCGATGAACGGCACCTCCTGCTGCAGCGCCACAAGCGCCACGGCGGCCGTCTCCATGTCAATGGCCGTGATGCCGAATCTGGACCTGAGGAACTCCCGGTAGGCGGCATTGTCGACGAACACGCTGGCGCTGCACCCGCGCTCCACCATGGCAACCACCGGCCGCCGCGGCAGGCACGTCGTGCCGTTGTTGACGCAGCCTTCAAGCCTGAGCCCCTCCAGCTTCCGCGAGAGGTCGTAGTAGTAGCCGTCGACGGGAACCCAAAACTCGTGCTGGCGGACCTCGGGCGTGCCGTTCGCTGGGAACACCTCCTCCGGCTGGTACCACACGCTGTTGAGCAGGTTGCCGTCGGAACGGGCGTTCTTGTCGACGCTGTAGTCTGTGAAGTTGAGGTTGCCGAGCTTCCTGGTGTAGTCACCGTTGGATTCCAAGGCGAGCTCCTTGTCCGGTCCATCGCCGTAGCGCTGTCGAAGAAAAAGGAGGTGATGTGCGTGTGTGGAACCATGCATAAAGTTATATTGTTCTCTTCTGTGCACATTTATTTTTCTTTTCTTTTTTTTGATATCATAAATGTGCACAGTTATTTTCTTGATAACCATAGTATAGTGCACAGTTGTGCATAATTTGGGTACCTGCCAGTTCCAAAGGCCGGTGTGAGCCCAGTAGCGTGGCACGGCAACATCGCCAATCTGTCGGTTAGGGTCAGCGTTCCCCGCGACGCCGAAGTGCAGGATTCCCTTCACGTCGAAGAGCGTGAGGAGGAGTTGAGTGGTCACCCCGGAGTTGAGCTGCGGGGAACAGTTTGGGATATAGCCATAACATATGTATCAGATCAGATCACAGAATCAGATGGACACATCCTTAATTAACTATATGTTTGACCGAGAGTATATACGTGTTTTTTTTGACAAATAATATATACGTGTACGTTTTGACTGAGTCAAAATGAGAGGCTGAATATTTCAGTCCGCTGATATTTACCATGGCAAGGCCTGTCATGACAATGACAACCTTCTGCTTCCCGATGAGGCCAAAGCGAAATCTCCTTCCTTGAGACGACAAAAGACAGGTCTACTTATTAGTTATGTGTTCAGGCGGTCATCAATTGATATATATATATATATATATATATATATATATATATATATATATATATATATATATTTCTATATATGAGACGACGCGATGATGGATAATATAGCTGATGAACAAGTTGAATATGAACACACGTGAACGTTTATATGTTGGTCCAAGAATATATCTCACGACCGTGCCTTAATTAACTTGTGGTCAATGGATCAGACCAATATGTGGATTGAAACGTGCAAAAGAGGTTACGTGTATAAGCTTGCGACTATATATCGACCTCTCGACTGTGACGAGATTGGAGGAGAGAGTGACAGATCCATGAATGAATTGAAGTTTTTCCTACGCATATGCGTGGTGCGACGTACATATGTCAGATAGGCACCACGCGAGTTTCTAGGTCCACAGAAGAAGATTAGTCCATCAAGAGCTATGTCCACGCGCATATATATATATATATATATATATATATATATATATATATATATATATATACATCGACGGATGCATCGCCCCCGTATAGTAGTTACGACCAGTAGCATGCCATCCCGGGCCGGCATGGCCGGCACACTTGTCGTACACGGCGTTCCTATCAGACAAATGGGCGCTAGTGGTCTGTTAGGATGCAGTTTTTGTCAAAAATATGGGTTCAATAATTAAGCTCAATAACACGATTCACAATATTATCTTGAAGACGGTTGACGGGTCAAATTAACCTTTTCGCGTGTGGCGACCGCTTCTAAAATAGTAGTACATGAATAGTACGTAGTAGCTGTGTTGCTGGAGACCTAGCTACGTAGGCAGTAGGTATATATACATAACACACAATATAATATATACATCGATCAAGAACCTTGATACACTGCTACAATGATGTTCATCTCTGTATTTTTAATTACTAGTAAAACACTACCACTAATCATTGCGCATGAAAATTCTCACTGAGAGACGTTTAGTTAGAAAAGTTTGTACTAAATTTTTTTAAATACCAAAATATTATGAAATCTCCACTTGTTATACCAAATTATATATGACATGCCTTTATAGAAATTATATATATTGTGTATATTGTGTTATGCTTGTTTTGTTGTGTCTAGTTCCACCACTAGTTTTATTTGTATATGTACGTCACTCTTAGTGTGTGTATATATATATATATATATATATATATATATATATATATATATATATATATATATATATTATATGGACATGTTGCCTCGTCCCACACGCGAGCGGTGCAAATTGAATGAACTACAAAAATATACACGCATGCACCTCATGCATACCGTATGTATATCGATAGGTTACTGGCAAGATGCAATCTATAGCTTCTTCGTTTATTTTTGAATAAAAGATAGGCTCCCAATGGTTGACTCAACAACATACATATCGTGCTAGCTCTTGATCACCTGGGATCTCGAGAGATCTCGTACCGCTTCGTTAAAAACGTTGTAGACAGCCAATTCAAATTCCAGAATCATGAATGAAACGAAACAATACAAGTAGTGCCAATATAAATCCGTTGCGTACGTGTAGTGTTGCGCGTACCTGCGACGTCAAGGTACGGCGGCAGGCCATTCGCCGGCGAGAAACTGGGCGACCGGAGCAGCGGCTCCATCTCAAAGGCATTGGGCACGACGATTCCGAGGAACGGCCCACGCCGGTTTACCATCTGCATGGACCTCGCCGTGCTCTCCTGGATGGCAGCACGAACGACGCCGAAGGAGCAACACACCGCCAGGAGCAGCAGCAGCTGTTGCAGATGCAGCGAGGTGCCGGGAAACAGCCGGCGCATGTCCAACATGGCTGGTTAAATGTTTTCGAGGCTTCGGTTTGGGATGCAAGTATGGAACAGGTAAGACAGAGGCAACAGTGGGTTATATATATAGCCATGTAGGGTTGAGGAGCCAGTAATTTAATCTTTCCAATCTTTCTTTCTACCATGTTGGCATTTAATAATAACTAGAAGAATTGTGCATGCATTATTGCAACAGGATAAATATCTTATAACATAAAGTTAGACCGTTAAAGATTTATTTTGCTGAATACATATATTGATGTGTGTAGCCATCAGGCTACCGTCATATCTGTTACTTTCACTACTAGAGAACAGACATTTGGTCGATCTTTCAAATCAGCTTTAATTTCGGCGAAATTTGAGTCCCGAACCAAAAAGGCTTTTAGTCCGGTTGATAACACCAATCAGGACTAAAAGTTCCCTCGCAATGGCTATGTTGCTAGGCATTTGCAGGAGGGACTTTCAGTCCCGGTTAGTGTCACAAACCGGGACTAAATTAAGGTTTGGTCCCGGTTTGTGACACCAACCGGGACTAATGGTTGACTTTCAGTCCCGGTTAGTGATAGGGACTGGGATTAAATGTCTCCCCCTATTTAAACTCTCCCTCCTCCACAACCCGAGGCTGAGCTCTGAGTTCTTCACTGTTCATGCTATGTTCTTCACTGTTCTTGCTCTCATTTCGGGCCATTGATCCATTTCAACACTTCTACGTCGCCATCGACTCGTTGAAAGGTTACTAACTTCACCCCTCATGTTTTAGCAACAGCATATTGTCGGATACCTGAGAATAGGGTACCCCAACTTCACACTTCGCGAAAACAAAATCATCCCCAGGAGCTCCTCCGACTCGCCCGAGCCAGGATGATGTCATCACTCCCGGGGACACATCACCTTAGCCAAACCGAAACGGTAGTACTCCCTCGGAGGCTCTCTTCCGCCCCGTCCGAGCGGGGGTGACGTCATCCACCCTTGGGGGCTTCCCCCCCCAAACCGGCTAAGGCAATGGCGCCCCCTCGGAGGATCTTCTGGCCCATCCGAGCCTGGATGACGTCATCCGTGACGCCATCTACCCTCGGGAGCTCTTTCGCCTCGTCCGAGGGCGGGTAACGTCATCCGTGACGTCGCCTGCCCTTGGAGGCTTCCCCAACCCACGGAGCACTTTAGCCCATAGTCAAAAGGTCCACAGTACTGACTCGTCCTTAGGGATGGGGGTCGAAGGCATGGAACGCCATGCCTACCTCTGTAGAATCCATGTGGGACACGCTCCAGTACCGACCGGACCACCGATTGACGTTCACCATCCCTCCGACGGACAACCGAATAGGGATTAAGGTGTATTCGTCCCTATATGACGGAACGTATGGGTACCGAGCCCCGTTCTGCCAACCTCCGCCCATGCTCAAATATGGCAACAGGAGCACCACCAAGTATAAGGCACGTGGCTATAGTTGCATCAAGGACGAACATGACTCGCGGCGTGCCAACAGGCGTAGCCTTCCTTGGGAAGGAAGGGGAATAGGAGCCAGGAGCGTCCCCCAAGTCAACAGCCTATACCGGGCCCACGTTTTCTCTCTCTCTCTCTACTGTACTCCTCCATCTCTCCCTACGTATAAAGGAGGAGAATGGACCTCGAATCTAGCTCTCTCGACACTCTGAACTCATTCACCCACACTCATACTCGCCTCCACGCGAGCTCTCACCACGAACCTCGAACCACATATGCACGAGACCTAGGAACCCATTTCCCTCTCTCACCACAGCTTGTAGCTCCCCTCTACGAGCTCTCCACGCTCGGTAATACGACCCCGCAACACACTGGACGTAGGGCGGTCGTGCCGGAACCATTATAATCCGTGTGTTCTCCGAGCGTAACCATCCGATCTCCGACACGCTTAGAAATTTACTTGTTGGCTGTCTAGACCCCGCCATTTTAGACACCGACAGTTGGCACGCCAGGTAGGGGACTTTGCGTGTCACCCGTATTTTCGAGTATCGGATGGCTTCTCGCCACGTTGATTTTGCCCCGGGCTCCATTGTTCGTTTTGGTAGCCTGGACTTCTAGTGCCACGGGCAGGGGGGCGACCTGGTTCTCCGTCGCCCTACGGCATCCTCTGAGGTAGCCGTGGACGCCATCTCGGCATCCATGGCCCACCTCAACCTGCCTCCCTTCGGGGAGCAAGTCGCTCGCGGGACAGCCGTCCAGCGGGCCGACTATCCATAGTTCGAGCGCCAGCTCGACGCGTTGATGGGACCCCAGCCGACCCATGAGTCCCTACACAACCTCTACTACGCATTCGCCAACGTGACGACACAGCTCGCGGGAGGGCAGCCGCTCTCTCCCGGGCACATCGAAGTGCCCGCCCCAGAGGCACTACCATTCGGCATGAGGAACCCCGCCGCTTCTTATTCGGAGATGGTGGCTGTTGACGGTAAATATGAGCCATTTTGTCACCATCAAAATACCGTTAACATCCTCATTTTCAAAGGAAAACAAGATTAACATGAACATATTATACTCGATAACTAGTTCCACATGTCCCTTGACTATTTAAGTGCAGGTAATGAATATCATCATATGAAAGTATATCAAATGATGAATTTGAGTAGACCATTGCGACGGGCTCGTCGAGACGATTAAAATGGAAATATTATTTGCTACGTTTGGAGCCCGAGATAAAATGATAATTGCAAATTAAAAAGGGATGTTGATGTCAGCACCCCAAGTGCAATCACAGCCGCAGGCGCTGCCTGTGGTGGCAGACAAGCGAGCCAGATGGGCCCCATCGCGCAGGCACTGCCACCCAGGCAGGGGACCAGGCGACCAGGCGGGCCAGGTGGGCCACGGCGCAGGCGCTGCCTGCTCCCCACGCGCGAGCGAGCACGCTCAGGCGTAGGAGCGTGGGCGCCCACATCCGGCCGGCCTAAGGCAGGGCGCCACGTTGGCGCCCACAGTGGCGCAGGAGCGGTGGTCTGGTCCGCGCAGTCCAGGCGCGGTTGGACCGCCTGGACCGGCCGGTTCGGCTGGTTAGCTCCTAGATTCCTCTCAGTTAACAGAAAATAGCGCCCAGTTTGCCGGTTCGGGTCCGGTTCACCGCCTTAGGGTCCGGTTCTTGACCGGTTTTCAACTCCAGCACGTGGTGGACTTCACAACTGACCTACACAAGTCGGTTTCATGCATTTGGAGCATCCTAGCCGCTGGTTCTATGCCGGTTTGGATCCAAGGGAGGCCAAACAACGTCACGCGGATTGATGAGGTGGCACCAGAGTAGCCCCTACTCCATCTCTCCACTATAAATACCCCCTCACTCCCTCTCATTCAACAGACCAAGGAGGAGCTACTCACTCTACAAGGCGAAGCCCTGTTCTACTAGTAGCATAGAAAATAGGGAGAGAGTGAGGAGAGTCTGGAGGAGAGCCGGGCCTGTCTGGTGTCTTCTCCAAGCTGTACCTCGGCGGATGTGGTCTTCTCTTTTGTAAGTCTGCATTTGAGATTCTTTTATGGTAATTGATCTTTAGTTCTAGTAAAGTATTTACTTTAGTTGTTTATTGGTTCACCGCCCTTAAACCGGTACTCTAATCAATTTCACCAGGATCCGGATTAGAGTAGTAAGATATAGTGTAGACATGGTGTCTAGGCTATACACTTACCTGTGTCTGCGGCTTGTCCAATGGTTTGTTTGTGGTACCTAGTAGGGGTGATAGACCTATCTAGGCTTTGATCCCACCACATTCGGCCAAGTTCTTAAAAGGTAGGCCTTCTTGTGCTAGGCGGTTTACCACCCTTCTCATCCCTTTCTGTTGCTAAGCGGCCTAGTGGCCCGAAGTGAACAACCTTTGTATCTTATCTTACCTTGCTAGTTTCATAACCATAGAAGATCCCCTCTACCCAACCTATCATAAACCCCTTGTGTCATCATAGGACGAACTTAGTTCTTTGTTAAGTGCACTTCACGTTACCCGTGGATTCGATACCCCTGGAATTCTCTTGGGTGAAAGCTACCTTGACAGTCGTGCGCTTGCGGTTTATCCTTTGTGCCACATTTTCTGTCAACAAGCTTTCTGGCGCCGTTGCCGGGGAACGGTAGCTATTCTTAACATAGAATCAATTCGCCCATTTATCTTTTAATTTTATCATTCATATCATGGATCAAACACCCCTTTTTCAATATGGTGCTCCAAAGGGTGCTAGTTTGGAGCCACCAAAATCATCCAAAGCTATTTTAGCTATTCGCTATGAGCTTCGCCCTGCTTTCATAGCGATGGTTCAGGCAAAACCTTTTTCTGGGGAGGAAGATGAAAACCCCTACACCCATTTACATGAGTTTGAGCAATTGTGCTCATGTCTTCATATTCAAGGTGTCACACCCCAAAATTTCACATTTTGGGTTGTGCTTAGAAAACACTAAATAAAATAAATAATTTCTATGTTCATATAAAAATTTCCAAGATTACTTTGATTTGCACAAATTTAGTATAGGAAAAGTGAATTTATAAACTTTTCTAAATCAATTTGATAGACTTTAATTGTTGTGGTGGTTGTTCATTGCTTGTCTTGATGCATGTGAGTGTTTAAAGTTTTTAAAACGCGTTTAGTAAGTCGTTTATCGGTCTCTGGTTCATCTCTATCTTTTTCTATAATCAAATTCTTGTTCTCGATCTTAATCTTTCGTTTGGACATTCCCAGTATCCGTTGTCTCTTGATCCAAATGATTCCCTTGAGTTCATAATTCATCAACATGTCTCTAAATTCTTTCCAGGAATTTTTCTGAATTTTTCCGGACCTTTTTCCTATTTATCTACGAGCAAATTCTATTTTTTAGATGCTCCAAAATATCTTTTCATGAGCTCCAAATACTTTATTTGGGTTCATTGTGTTCAAAAGTATGTCCGAGAATTTTCCCTGAATTTTTGGAGCATTCAGAGTATTTTTCGTGGCTTAATTATTAGTTCTAGACTTTTCTAGAATTATTTTATTCACGAAAATAAATAATGAAGACCTCAATTTCCCACCAGCCCACAAAGCCCATGTGCAATAATCCTCATAAATCACAAAAGTCCAAGCATTTTATTTACTAATGGGCTTTGATGGTTAATTTGGCCCGTTAGTAAATGTGAAGGTGCACCATCAATTAGTACCATATCGCTAGTTGACGTTGAGGTGGAGAGTCTTCCTCCCTATAAATATGTACCCACCCCCTTGACCAAAGCACACCACGTCTACCACAAGGGGTGCCCCTAGTTTGGGAATACCTAACGGTAGAAAATCATATCTTTTTCCTACTCTGCCATTATCGTGCAGTCTACTCTAACCGTGGTGATGCTCTCCGATCGACATCCCTTGCCCGACATCCGATCGACATCCCTTGGCCCGCTGACCCTCTCCTTCTGCACGAACGAGCAGCAGCAGCATCAAGAGCGTTCGTACAAAAGTGAAGGAAGGAGACAAGTGCAATTTTCTTTGACGGTATAATCTCTAATCTCCATCGTTTCTTCGTTTTATCTCCGTTTTAGTTCGTTCAAGTTGTGTTAGATTCATAGCGTTGTGCTCTACGCAGTAACGTTAATGTTTTTGGTGTTGCTTAATTATAATTTTTTTTATTAATATAAATATTATTGTTTATTCATGAGCTTCATAATTAATTAAAAGCATGTTAGATTTTAATTATGTTTTATACAATTTGAGTTGCGGATCATATTAATATGACCTATAAGGTAGTGCTAATGTTTATCATGTCATGCTTTTCTATATATTGTCAAATGTTAAATTGATTAAATATGTTTGCAACTAGTTTAATAATTAAAATCAACATAGATTTTATACTAAGATCTTTTGTATAGAAATATTAATATGAGTAATTGCTAATCTTAATATGCTTTTAGAATATAAGTTGCTTAGTTTAAACATGCACCATAAACTTAGATGCTCTCACATGTCTATTTTCTTTTTCAAAGATAAATCTTAACTTGTTTAATAGATTATGTGACAATTCATATGAATAAAATATGATTAGTTTAGCTTAGCTTTTATAATTCAAATATGGTTGATATAATCTGAATTCATATGATTCACATGGTTTTGCTTAAATAAAACAATCAAGCATGTAGTTTTTTCTTTTATAATATAACAAAACTCCTGATAGTCAGTTTCTTTCTATAGTAGATCCGTTCTCTGCGTTTCTTGCGTTCTCTCGACCGTAGTACCGATCTATCTTTTGTATGTTGCTTTCCCTTGTTGGTGTATTGTTCTTAGTTGTTTCTATTTGTTGTTGGTATGTTGTCTATGTGTGGTGTTTGCTACGAGTAGAACGAGAACCGCTTGTGAGAGTTGAAGATCAGAAGGTGATGACTCAAAGCTGATGGTGTGAGAGTTGAGCAAGTGTTTAAGGCAAGTATGCATGTGTTTCCTTGATATCCTATAAGGTTTTCCCTAGATTTGTACCTTATACCTTGTTACCCTGGGATTTATTCATTGAGTAGATCAAGCTAGTGCTCTTGAAAAATAAATATGATCATGTAACATTGACTAATGACTATGCAACAACAGTAAAATATGCTTTTTAGCAACATGGATTAAGGTGACCTAGAGCACAGTTTTGTTTTGAGGTGCTCAAGAACCTTTGTAAGCGATCACCCGAGATTTACAGTACAACCATGAGAGCTACATGGCTTTGGCTTTAGTTAAGTAAGGGGGTTACTTTCTCGCATGTGGTAGTTCATGAAAGTTGTCATTGACGAGCGGTTGCGGGGTACGACCGGAGTGGCTACCGCTACGCGTGTGTACCATCGAGGGGTCCCCATATACCCCTTGCCTGTGGATCCGTAGTGTCTGTTGTATGTCAGCGAGCCCCTCTGAAAGACTTCATAGTGTACCCTGCCCACTCACCTTGGCAGTGTTTTGGGAGTAATTAACCCGGGCATATGGGCAACACGACTCATGGGTAAAGATGTACAACCTCTGCAGAGTGTCTTAAAACTAATATATTAGCCGTGCTCACGGATACGAGCGGCCTGGAATTCTTATGGAACAAAATGACTTTAATCCACCACTACTTGTTTTGCTATTCATTATACATGTTCACTTGATCATATGGTTATTGGGCTTTTGATATTATTGATGCTATCCTAATGCTAAAATTGTAATAATATAAAAGCTAATGCAGTTAAACCAGTGTCATACTTTTTGAGCCCCATGAACCCCATGTTTACTTGTTGAGTACGAGATGTACTTACGCTTGTTTACTTTTCAATACTTTGGATAAAAATCCTGGATGGATAACAGAAGATGGATCTAGTGAGTTTTCGAAGAAGTGCTAGGCGTATGCAACCCCCAGTCAACTGTCCCTGCGAAGTTGGAGCTTGAAGAAAGTTTAGTGTTTTCCGCCATACTTTGATGTAAGTGTTAATGTATCTATGTTTTCGCTATATACCATTGATTTTGATATTCTCCTTTTCTGTTGTTGTATGTGTGGACTTCCTGGGCACACATATGGCTAGCCTGGTTTTGTTCTTTAAAACCGGGTGTGACACAAGGCATGACACGAGATACCTTGAAATGGAAGCTATTTCCATTCTCTTTGATGGGAGTAGCTAAACATTGGTATGCTCGACATGTAGGGAGTGTACAAGGAGACTAGGAGACCCTTCTAGCAAAATTCTACTTAGCCTTCTTCCCTGTCTCTAGAGTCGTTCATCTTCGAATGGAGGTCCTAACTTTTAAGCAAAAATATAAGGAGCCTCTAGGTCCAACATGGGTCCGTTTTACAGATCTTATCTCTTCAGGCCCCGATCTTGCTATACTCGAACCTGTGCTCTTACAACATTTCTATCTAGGTATTAGCAAGGATTCTACACAATTCCTTGATATAGCCTCTAGAGGAGCTTTCCTGCATTTATCCGCTAGTGAAGGAAGGTCTATTCTTGACAAAATCCTTGAAAACACCCCTTACACTAGCATTCATGACGAACTCCCTGAGGAAGAAGAGGAAGCACCCCCCAAACAAGAAGAAGAAGTCTTGATAGTTGAATCACCACCAATCCAATCCCAAAATTTAGCTATCAATCTTGAACCACAAATACCTCAAAGTCCAAATCCTCCAAAGGAAGAAGAAATTCAACCTTTGGATTTCCCTTTTGAAATCGAGGATGATCTTTTCTCTGATTCCGATTTTGGAAACACCTCAAATTTCTCCGTGCAAAAGAAATCTTCTGGATCTTCTACTCTAAACCTTGATCCTCCCAATCATCTAAAGGAAACGATCCAACAACTCACATCCATCATGAGTAATGAATGGTTTAAGGAGGCTGAAACTTCATCCGAAGTAATTTGGATTATTTCTCCCTCCACAACCATTCGTTGTTTCATGAAAAGTGTTGCATTAGATTCTCTTTACAACCCCACCGTCAGAGTGAGCATTATGTCTAATTCTCTAGCATATTCTCTCTTCACGGGCAATGAACCTTTGACCCCAAGTGACAAACTACTCAAAACTCCATCTAGAGAAGTCATCAAGAGTCATGGTATTGCACGCATGGTCCCAATCACAATCAACGAAATCGAGATTCTCTTGAACTTCTATATCTTTGAGATCTCAGATTTTGATCTGTTGATCGGGCACCCGCTTGAAAAGCTTTTACAAGAAAGCCAACATTCGGGGAGCCTTGATGTCAACCTCGAGAAAGGAGTGAACCTTTCGGTTCCCTTAACTCGGTCTACCAATTCAAAAGTAGAATCGAATCCCAGGTGTCAACCGATGGAGGAAGTGATGGCAGCCTTTCTTCAAGACTCCTTCGAACCAAATCTTGGAGACGATGCTCAACATTTCATCCAAGAAGAAGACAACTTGGATGAACCTATAGATTTGAAGGAATCTGAACCACCACCTAAACCTCCCATCGAGCTCAAACCCCTTCCTTCTGGCCTCAAGTATGCTTTCCTCAATGGCGATAGAGAATCCCCCGTGATAATAAGTGACAAACTTTCTTTAGTAGAGACCCTTAAACTCATCACCGTTCTGGAGAAACATCAATCCGTCTTAGGCTACTCTCTTCAAGATCTCATAGGGATTAGCCCTACTCTTTGCACACATTGCATCCCTATCGATCATGAATCCATACCATCTAGGGAACCTCAAAGGAGGCTTAACAACGCGATGAGAGAGGTTGTCAAGAAAGAGGTTTTGAAACTCTTACATATGGGATAATCTACCCTGTTCCTCATAGTGAGTGGGTTAGCCCCGTGCATGTAGTGCCTAAGAAGGGAGGAATGATAGTTGTGAAAAATGAGAAAAATGAATTGATCCCTCAATGAACCGTCACGGGTTGGAGGATGTGCATAGATTACCGAAAACTCAATAAGGCTACAAAGAAAGATCACTTTCCGTTACCCTTCATTGATGAAATGTTGGAACGGTTAGCAAAACTTTATTTCTTCTGTTTCCTTTATGGTTATTCGGGTTATCATCAAATTCCCATCTACCCCGAGGATCAAAGTAAGACAACTTTCACATGCCCTTATGGGACATATGCATATCGCCTTATGTCTTTCGGCTTATGTAATGCTTCTGCTTCTTTCCAAAGGTGCATGATGTCCATTTTCTCTAACATGATTGAACAAATCATGGAGGTTTCCATGGATGATTTCTTTGTCTATGGAAAAACCATTGATGATTGTCTTGAGAATTTGGACAAGGTCTTACAAAGATGTGAGGAAAAGCACTTAGTCCTGAATTGGGAAAATGTCATTTCATGGTTCAGGAAGGCATAGTGCTAGGACATAGAGTGTCTGAGCATGGGATCAAGGTGGATAGAGCTAAGATAGAAGTCATAGAGCAACTTCCACCTCCCACGAATGTCAAGGGTGTTAGAAGTTTTCTTGGGCATGCTAGTTTTTATAGGCGCTTCATTAAAGATTTCTCTCAAATTGCTCGCCCTTTAACCAACCTGCTTGTTAAAGATGCACCCTTTGATTTTAATGATGAGTGCTTAAATGCTTTTTGTATTCTCAAAAAACACTTGTATCTGCTCCAATCATCCAACCCCCTGATTTGAGACTCCCTTTTGAAATAATGTGTGATGCAAGTGATTATGCTATTGGTGCCGTTCTTGGCCAAACAAAAGATAAAAAGCATCATGCAATTTCTTATGCTAGCAAAACATTGGCAGGAGCTCAACTTAATTATGCAACAACGGAAAAAGAGCTCCTTGCTGTTGTGTTTGCCATTGATAAATTTAGATCTTACTTAGTTGGAGCAAAGGTTATTATTTATACTGATCATGCTGCCTTAAAATACTTGCTCACTAAGAAAGATGCTAAACCACGTTTAATAAGATGGATCTTGCTACTCCAAGAATTGGATTTGGAAATAAAAGATAAAAAAGGAGTAGAAAATTCTGTAGCCGATCACTTGTCCAGAATGCAATTACAAGATGCACATGACCCGCCGATCAATGACTTCCTAAGGGACGACATGCTCCTCAAGATCACAGACTCCGGCCCATGGTATGCGATTATTGTGAACTTTATGGTTGCAGGACATGTACCACCAGCAGAAAACAAGAAAAAGCTCATACAAGAAAGTCGAGTACATCTATGGGATGAGCCTTACCTGTATAGAGTCTGCAATGATGGTCTATTAAAGAAATGTGTCCCTGAAGTAGAATCAATCAAGATCATCGAGAGGTGTCATGCTGCACCATACGGAGGACACTATGAAGCATTTAGAACCCATGCAAAGATTTGGCAAAGTGGTTTCTTCTGGCCAACCATGTATGAAGATACAAAGAACTTCATCAAGAGATGTGTGAGGTGCCAGAAGCATGGGAACATCAATGCTCGAGATGCAATGCCACTGACAAATAACCTTCAAGTGGAGCTCTTTGACGTATGGGGTATTGACTTCATGGGACCCTTTCCAAAGTCCCGTGGATGTGAGTACATCCTAGTGGCTTTGGACTATGTATCCAAGTGGGTGGAAGCAATGCCATGCAAAGCAGCAGATGCCAAAAGCTCAAGAAAGATGTTTGAAGAAACCATCTTTCCAAGGTTTGGAACCCCAAGGCTGGTGATAAGCGACAGGGGCTCCCATTTCATTGAACGGAGCTTCCGACGCTTCCTAGAAGAGCAAGGCATCCGACACAATGTTGCAACTCTGTACCATCCCCAAACAAGTGGACAAGCAGAAACATCCAACAAAAAAATCAAGAACATATTGCAAAAGACAATAGATGAGATGGGGAAAAGATGGAGGGACAAGCTACTGTTGACACAAAAAGCGTCAGATCCATGAACACCTTGGGCTATTACCCAAAGCTCGATGTCGAGGGCGTGCCAGTCGATTTGACCAATCAATCGACAAGGATGATAACTATGACAAACTGAACGAGACGACAGCGATGCGCCCGGACGTCAAGGCTCAGATTGATCACGGATAACTAGAGCAGAGCTAAACGAGGCAAACAGCGATGCGCCCGGATTGCCAAAGCCTAGAGGTACTCCCACGCGGAACTAGCAAGGATTTTGACGGAGATCAGGGTGATGCAACCCGTCGAAAGCTTGAAGAACTCGTTAAGCTATAACTAATGCATAATAAAGGTAAATTGCGGTAAAAGTAAGATAAAAAGTAGAATTGATTTGTTTTTTAATTGGATTGATCTCTATTCCATAGCCCTCGGGCTCATATTTATACTCCCGCATGGAGAGTTGTACAAAGACACGATACATATCTTTCCTAAAAACAAACTCCTACTTTAAAGGAAACTAACTCGCGCAGGAGCCGGATAACAATATTTATTCCCTAAACAAACACACCTATTTTAAAGAAAAATAAGCGACCCATGCAAGAGTCGGACGCAAACCACTATATTAATACTGGCACAGAACACCAGTTTCCTTATACTCTTTGATGGAAACTTTCCATCGGCAGATCCCTGCAGCTTCCTTCTTTGGTCACCGGTAGTCTTCCGCTGCCACCAAGTGCTAAATCACGCCCATCGGCATCGGTAATACTTTTCTGATCGGCAATCGGCAGCATCTTCTTCATCGGCAATCGGCAACCATCTTCCATCGGCAATTGGCAACAAGCCTTCATCGGCAATCGGCAAAGACTCCTCATCGGCAATCAGTTCCAGCAAGACTTCACCGATTTGGTCGACAAGGCTCATCAGCTTCCATCGGCAAAACTCATAGCACCCTCCTATCGGCATTATCAACTCCTGATACCGATGGAGAACGACTGCTGACCAGTCAAGCCTCAGCCCATTTGACACGTGTCAAAAAACGGTGTCAACACATGCCCCCCAGTTTCGGAGCGTATAACTTTACGTGCCGAAATTCTCTCCACTGTAGCCGTTGCTGTAGCCGTTACCCCCGAGATAGGCGTACGGTTTCCTCGATTCCCCGCGTGTGGAACTGCAATTTAATAATAAAATCCCTCGATTGTAGCACGAACAGTTACAGACCACCTCGATCACCGCGCGTATCTACCGCGGGCGCCTCCACATTCCTGCACGGTGTGAAACAGAACCCCAAAATGCCCTGAACAGGCTTATAAAAGTTACTGGGGCCCATACCGTCCTTTTTACCCGAGCTCATTTTCACTTTCACCTTCCTGCCTTCATCTTCAACCTCCGGCTGCCCTGAAGAACACAAGCTCGAGCAATAGTACCCTTCGCAATCTAAGGACGAACCAAGCACTCCTCTCGACTCCAATGGCGATCCAGGTCGACATCCCAAAGGTAAAACTTATCCTCCTCCCAATCCAGCTCCCTGCAACCCGCACGAATCTGGATCTGTCTTCGTTCCTTCCTGACTGCTCTTCGCCTTCTTCTTTGAATCTTAGGAACTGTACAATAGGGTAGTAATTCCGCTTACCGGTTCTACCTTCAGTTGCTTAGGCCCCATGGGGAACCCAGATCCCAGCTATATAATCAATGCAGAAACCAACCGGATTCCGTTTAGATCTGAATGTTTTGGTTTGGGATTGTGGAAAGATGCATTCCGATCATGGCCCAAGCCCACCAAAGGGTGGAAGAACTGGTACCTCAGAGTTGCCAGCGCGCAGCAAGTTTACTGGCAGGAGCGCAGTCTGGACCAATGTATCAGGCTGTCCATTGCCGATATGGAGAAGAATGAGAACATGTTAATAGCCGCCTCTTACTTCTGGTCAGACACCCTGAACGCATTCTTATTCCGACATGGACCAACTACCCCCACTCTTGCCGATGTTCACATGCTGACCGGTTTAGACATCTCCTCTGCCGATACCCCCTCATTGTTTAATAGGAAAGCCGAGCACAGAATAAATACCCGGAACATCGGCGGTTGGACGGGTTACATTCAGGAATACCAGAAAACTGGATCGGTAAACCAAAGAGAGCACGCCACCTTCCTGAACATGTGGCTGGATAAATTCATCTTCTGCGGTAAGGCAGTTGGACCTACCACCATGTATCTCCCAGCAGCTGAGATGCTTGCCAATGGGACAGGGCTTCCTTTGGGCAGATATCTTCTAGGATCATTATATCGTCTCCTCCATCAAGTGTCCCAGAAGTTACTGCTAGGTGAGCACATCGGCAATCTTGGAGGCCCCTGGTGGTTTATTAACATGTGGCTGCACGCTCATATGCAGAAAACACTCCAGCTTGACTTATTCGCTCAACGATTCCCAAGAGATATACCAGAGGACCACCAGTGCGGAGAGGGTGAATCGGCAACTCGCTCTCCACTCAATTTTGGAGAGGCCACGATCACGCTGCCAGGAAACGATGCCGATGCGGAGCAATTCGGCCTCTTCTTTCAGAAGTTTTACAATGGAATTCCTGCTGCAGAACGGCTCTGGTGGCCATATGCCGATGTAGATAACCAGTTCCCATTGTTATTTAATCTTACCGATGGGGATGTCCCTGAAAATCAGACAATGATGAAGGCCAGTATCGTCCCTCGGGCTATCCCAGTGAACATATTTGGATCGGGAAAGAACGCCCCCATCATTTGAATTTTACTATCCATCGGTAGCGGCAAGACAACTGGCGTTCGGCCAACTGCCAATCAAGCTCTGTTACTCCAAGGTAGTGCAGCCTAGACAAACATTCTCCAGTGCTCTGGACTGGAACAAAGTTGTCAGTCTTCCTGCCGATGCTGATGTATCGGATCTTGACTTATCCTCCTGGTCGCCCACATCCTTCATCACTAATGAATACAAGTCTTGGTGGCAAGAGTGGAGGTGTTAATTGTTCGCCAAGTCATCGCACTATTATCGGCATATGATCGATGCCGATCATATCATCCCCGACGACGCAGTAAATCCTCATCCCGATGCATTCCTCATTTGTAACTTCGCCATCGGTACTTGACCTTCTTGTGTTTGACAGGTCGATGACCCGATTCCTCCGATGAGCAAGAGCGGCAAGCCTTTCAAGCTTCGAATGATCAGTCCCGTATCACTCATCGGCCATAAGGCTCCTTCGTTAGTTGCCTTCATCCCACGACAGGTACCCTCACCGACACCTGCAAAAGCCAAGGCTACATTGGCCGCTGCTGCTGCCCTGACGCGGGCGTTTGCAGTAAACTCATCTTCACTCATACCGATTATATACTGTTTAATCGGCAACATCTACTTCGTATAACTTGCATTGAATGTTTTCAGGCTATAAGGTCATCGGCAACTGCTCCGAGCAGACAAGCACCTTCAAGTCCAGCTGTCGATGCCCCCCAGTCTTCATCGAAATGAGTCGGATCCTCTGCTGCCGCACCCAAGAAAAGGAGACGTTTGAGGCTGGCTAGCCCATCTTCGTCATCGGTACAAGCAGCACCACCAACCGTCGGCGTGTCATCGGCGGAAACTCCAATGGCTCCCATCCCGGATCAGCCGATGGACGACGTCGTTGGTCAGGAGGCAGCCTCATCCGCTGCAGAGGCAGAGGCAGTATCGGCACCATCAGCCGAAGCTTTCGACGAAACCCCCATGGTGGCGGCATCGGCATCGGTACCATCAGCCGATGTCCCTGATGAAGCAGCTGTACCTACAGCAGCCGAAGCAACATTATCGGCACCGTCAACCGAAGTCGCCGATGAGACAGTCCCGCTCGTCGTAGCGGCAAAGGCAACATCGGCATCAATACCAACTGAAGATCCCGATGAAAGGGCAGCATCAGCGCCACAACCAAGTATTATGCCAGAAGCAACACCAACGACAATGCCGCCATTGCCAACGACACCGATTGTTCTTCTGACAGAAGCTCATCCATCGACACTTGCTGCTGATGTTCAAGACGAGGCTAGACCATCTAGAATGCCAAGCCCTTGGCAAGAAATCCGCTTCAAGATGGTAAGTCAATCACCTGAAAACTCTAGTATAATTTTAGAATCGGCATATTATAACCCTTCTGTTTTCAGGCCCAAGATTCCCCAGATAGCCTCTTCTCTTTCAGTCTCAATCCGCAGGATGAAGATAGGCGCCAAGATCCCCTCCGATCAGATAGTTTATTTTCCTTCTCAGTTGATACACCCGATGACGAGGAGGAAGAGAGCTCTGTCCCAGCTTTACCGGCAGAGATTAAAACCAAGCTTAAGGCACTGCTTTCTTTGCTGCTACAAGAGACATCCCAGCTCATCCAAGACTCATCGGCAGCAAGGATTGCTTTCAAAGATATCCAAAGTCATCTCCCCGCCGACGCAGCAGAAGTCCTTCTCCAGGCAGCCTCTATCGACGTCAAACAGATTCAGTACCAGAGGCTCGCCTGTCGTATTGCCGATAGGGCCGCTCAAGCCAAGAGCGAAGAAGAGAAACTTAAATATAAACACCTTTCCGATGAGAAGCACAGAAACATCGGTCAAGCAAAAGCTTCCATCGGCAACCTAGACCAAGACATCTCTCGACTATCGGCAAGGAAGGAGGAGCTATTGGCGGAGCTACACAAGGTCGAGGAGGATCTGACTGCAGCTAACCAACACGAAACTCAACTATCTGATTCCATCAAGGTTCTGCAGCAAGAAAGGGATCAGCATGCCCGGCAAGCCATCTTATGGAAGAAGAAGATCAAACTGGTTGAGGGTTCTGCCGATGCCGACGCCAAGGAGATGGACGAGATAGAACAGATTCGCCTGCGCGCGATAGACCTTATTCATTCCTTACTGTAATGCATATTGTATCAGCAAAAATGTAATCCGATACTTAATCTCGTCTTGTAATATAATATTTGCATTGTTTTTACCGATGTATTACAATTTTTCTCATCGGCATTCAAACGAATACGTCGTACGTCAACCCCTTCGGGAACTTCTGACATGTATGCTCTGCTAGAGGTAGACTGTCTTATCCAGTAGGAACTTGATTAGAAAACCCCCAGGCCTAGAACTCAATCCTGATCGGTAAAATCAATCTCCATTCTAGAGTACCACCGGCAAACTTGTTTACCCAGTCATCGACAATCATTACCGATAGCATAACTCATCAAATCAGCTAAAATGTTGAGTGATCCAACTCATTAACTAACCCTGGTACTTAGCCTGATTGTAACAAAAATCGGCAGCGAGACTTCATATTTCCACCGGATAAGAATCAGGATAACGCCGATAGACCCACCGCAAAGCATGCACCCCAGGACGTGTGCAACACATACTTAGTTATCATGCGCAAGCGCAGCAGAACCATTCTCACATCCGTCTTCTGGCAACCAACGCATCTATCGGCAGCGCGGCACCTCTATATGCAAACCATCGGTAGGTGTCCCCAAGTATAATAATTGAAATCGCCAGTCTGCCGATTGCAGCCCCCAAGCCTGCAGGTCTAAGATTGACCTCGATTAGACCGTTGGCACAATGCTGCCGTCTGCCGATGGACTCCCATCCTTACGCTTTGGCCTCCACTGTTTCTCCCTTGAAGGTTTTGCATCATCGTACAGGTTCTTGCGGCGTCGGCGCTCAGTTCTTCTTTTCTGGGTTTTGTTCGGACCTTTAGGGCACCATTGAGGTCTGGTTTTCCGAGCAGGCTGGTGCTGCCTCTCACTTCTTAAATCGGCGTTTCTTCCGATGCTTGAATTTCTGGAGAGCACTTCTTCGTCGGGTATTTTTGTCTTGGCCTGCTCCTTGCTCTCCCTTTGATCAACCCGCCTGCCAAGCCTGCTATGGGCATCAAGCTTGCCCCCCAGTTGGTCGCGTACCGATCTCCTCTTTCCGAGTGGCTTGGCGCACCTAGATGCCCGATCATCCAAACAAGACTTACTCGACTGATCGGCAGTGCGATACCCATTGCATTCAGGACAGTCATCGGCAGTGGGTAGCTTAATGCCCTCTTCCCAGCAGTAAATGAAGAAGGGACACCTCCAATGATCTTTCCGACGAAGCCACTCCCGCTGTTCCTTTTCTTTCTGCCGATACCGTTCATTTCGTGATTGCCGATAGTCCCGCCTTGGTAGCTTGTGTGTGATTATTATGCCAGGAGCCCTGCTGACACAAGTACCTTTATCGGCAATTCTTTTGCCTTTCCTGTCATCGGCAAACTTCCCGATGTCACGCTCGGCCACCTGATGATCGGGATCCACCGATGCACTCTTTTGTAGCAGCGTCCGATGTCAGCACCTTAGTTTTGCCACCGGCTTCCACCATATTATTTGGAAACGGACGCTAATCAATTTCCATCGGTTCTTGGACTTTAGGACCTTCAAATTGGATCCGCCCAGAGTTAATTTCTGACTGCAGTTGTTGCCTAAACACTTTGCAGTCGCCGGTACTGTGAGAAGTTGTATTGTGCCACTTGCAGTACCCGGTATCTTTGAGCTCCTCGGCCGATGGAATTACCTGATTAGGGGTTAGCTTAATCCGCCCTTCCTGAAGCAACAAGTCAAATATCCCATCGGCCTTCGTGACATCGAAGGTGAACTTTCCAGCCTTGTTCTGGCTGAGCGCACGTGGCATCGGCTCCCCATCGTTTACCCATTCAACAGTACCGACGTCCATCTCGTGAAATGGTTCAACATCCTGATCGGCGTTCGTAATGTCAAAAGTGAATGTCTCCAACTCAGCAATGTCGAGGCCTGGCTCTTCGCCCAGCTCTGAATGTTTTACCTTGGCCGAAAACACCTTTGTATCTTGCCGATGCGCAAATTCGTTCTCTAGTGGGACAGCTGGACGTGCTCCTCCATGTTTCCGCGGCGAGCAAGTCGGAGCAGTTGATACATCAGCAGCATTAAGCATCGGCAGCCTAACCGATGAGCAATCCTGGACGCCCACTGTCTGAGTAGATTGGTGCATCTCCCCAGGTCTTCGCATTAAGCAAGCCGGAACGATCGGCTCATCGGCAGTACCAACCTGCTGAATACTGTGCATCGGTTGATTGACCGATGGGCCACTCTGGATGTCCATTAGTTGATGTACTTCATATCCCTGTGGCGAGCAAATCGAAGGAACCGATATATTAGTAACACCAATCTGTTGAGTGTTGTATATCGACTGATTAACCGATGAGCAATTCTGGATGCCAGTCGGCTGAGTATGCTGAATTATCTCTTTAGATCCTGTCATCGAAGCACTTGGAATGATTGGCGCATGCACAGCACTAGTCATAATAACACCGTGCACCGGCTGTGTTGCCGATGAGCAATTTTGCACCACCGCTAGCTTGTGCCGTGGCGTTATATCTATTGCATCCATCGGTTGCTGTACCGATGTACCATCGTATACCCCTCCCGGATGATACTGTAGAGTCCTTGCCACTTGGAGCCCAGACCGTGCAACTCGTCGCTGAATCGGCGATTGACTAATCCAATCTACAATCTGTGTCATCGGCACATGACTTACCGATGGTTGACAACTAGTTGATTCTCGCAGCCTTTGCACATTTAGATGATAGCCTTGACTCGCGAATACCATAGGCTGGGCAGCTACCGCCGATGCAGACTGATTGACACTCGGTGTGTTTTGCTGCACCGACCCAAGACTTGCCGATGGTTGGCAGCCAACTGATTCCTGCAACCCTTGTACTCTTGGATGATAGCTTTGATTTGTAGGTTCCAAGGGTTGAGCAGCTACGGCCGATACAGGTTGATTGACAATCGGCACGCCTTGTTGTATCGGCCAAGCAGTTGCCGGTGACTGATAGTCAGTTGAGGCTGGTTGCGCCGCTACGACCGATGTAGGCTGACCGACGCTAAACATGTTTGATTGCATCGGCCAAGCATTTGCCAATTTATGCTGATTAACTATCGGTGCGTCTTGTTGCACCGGAAAAGTATTCGCCGATAACCAATAACCGGCGGGCGTTTGTTCTTGTTGTACTCTTGATTGATCACCTGGACTCACGGGTACCGCAGCTTGAGTAGCTATTGCCGATGCAGGTTGACTGATAGTTGGCGCACCTTGTTGCATCGGCCAACAAGCTGCCGATGTCTGATAGCCGGCTGATGCCTGCTGCTCTTGTGGCGCCGGACAATTAATAACATAGCTGCCTTGATTAGCAGGTGTCCCAGTTTGAAGAACCATTGTCGCCATAGGTTGACTCACCACTGCCGGGCTTCGTTGAATCGGCGAGTGGCCTGCCGATGGCTGAACGCACGGCACTCTAGGCATTGCCGTTTGTAGATTCCCTGTTAGCGACTGCATTATTGGAGAGGACGTAGTGTAATGCATCATTGGGACCATCGGCTGTGCAGACATTGCCGATGCCATAGGAACTTCCCCTCCTGCATGGTTAACTTGGACCAATCTGGAATCAGCAGATAGACTTAGATGTGTATCATACCTCCAACAATTGGCTGGAGTTGGCCGATTCTGGATGACAGGTCCGGACATTGCTGAAGCCGCCGGATTTGTATTCACTTGAGTAAAGCCCGCTGGGCTTGGTCTCGGTGGCCTGACCTCACCGGTAGATTGGTTCACGATCGGTGAAGACGCCTCTGGAACCGCCGATGGGGTTGCAAAAGATGCCGATCCGAGTTGACGACGCTCTGGACCAACATAATATGGTGCCTGTCCCTTGAACGTTTGCTTGACAGCATTGCATACAGCATCGGACAGCACGTTGGATTGGCTAATTAATGCATTATTAAATGCAGAATTGACCATCTCTCGTATTTTACCAGGATCGGCGTTGAGAATGGTCTGCCGCGGCGACAGCGGATTTTGCTTCTGTATTGCTTCGCCGATTCCGTTTAGACTGAAGGATCTAAGATACGAGCGCTTGTATTCCTCCATTGCCTGCTCCAGAGCCTGTTTCTGATGACCTGTCAGATCTGCTGTGGAGACTTCAATGACACTCCTGGGATTAGTCATGATAAATATATTTATATAATCGTGTCTCACTGGGTGTGCCAAAAGAGGTGTTGACACAAAAAGCGTCAGATCCGTGAACACCTTGGGCTATTACCCAAAGCTCGATTTCGAGGGCGTGCCAGTCGATTTGACCAATCAATCGACAAGGATGATAACTATGACAAACTGAACGAGACGACAGTGATGCGCCCGGACGTCAAGGCTCAGATTGATCACGGATAACTAGAGCAGAGCTAGACGAGGCAAACAGCGATGCGCCCGGATTGCCAAAGCCTAGAGGTACTCCCACGCGGAACTAGCAAGGATTTTGATGGAGATCAGGGTGATGCAGCCCGTCGAAAGCTTGAAGAACTCGTTAAGCTATAACTAATGCATAATAAAGGTAAATTGCGGTAAAAGTAAGATAAAAAGTAGAATTGATTTGTTTTTTAATTGGATTGATCTCTATTCCATAGCCCTCGGGCTCATATTTATACTCCCGCATGGAGAGTTGTACAAAGACACGATACATATCTTTCCTAAAAACAAACTCCTACTTTAAAGGAAACTGACTCGCGCAGGAGCCGGATAACAATATTTATTCCCTAAACAAACACACCTATTTTAAAGAAAAATAAGCGACCCATGCAAGAGTCGGACGCAAACCACTATATTAATACTGGCACAGAACACCAGTTTCCTTATACTCTTCGATGGAAACTTTCCATCGGCAGATCCCTGCAGCTTCCTTCTTTGGTCACCGGTAGTCTTCCGCTGCCACCAAGTGCTAAATCACGCCCATCGGCATCGGTAATACTTTTCCGATCGGCAATCGGCAGCATCTTCTTCATCGGCAATCGACAACCATCTTCCATTGGCAATCGGCAACAAGCCTTCATCGGCAATCGGCAAAGACTCCTCATCGGCAATCAGTCCTCAGCCCATTTGACACGTGTCAAAAAACGGTGTCAACAGCTACCTGATGCACTATGGGCATACATGACTGCATTCAAGACACCCATTGGCATGTCACCATACCAAATAGTATATGGGAAGACTTGTCACCTCCCGGTCGAGTTGGAGTTTCGAGCACATTGGGCCATAAAGAATTGGAATATGGATCTACAAGCTGCAGGAAGGCATAGGAAAAATGCAAATTTAAGAATTAGCAGAATGGAGGGAGAGAGCATACCACAATGTCAAAATATACAAGGAAAGAACAAAGAGATGGCATGACAAAAGGATAAAGAAAAAGGAGTTCAAGCTAGGAGACAAGGTACTCATGTTCAACTCAAGAGTAAGGTTATTTGGACATGGAAAACTTCGAAGCAAATGGGAAGGGCCATTTCAAGTCATCGACACTTCACCTCATGGAGCTATTACACTTCAAGATGATGAAGGTAAGGTCTTTAAGGTAAATGGCCAACGATTAAAAGTATACTTTGAACCTGATAAACTAGATGATGAAATAGACATGATTGGATTCAAACCTTTCCATGATCTAACTTAAAAAAATCTTGTCTAGTCCCTTATCCTTATGCCTTGTGTTTCTTTGTCTCGTTTGCTTAATCAAGTTTCTCCTTCCAATACTATTCTATATCTTGCTCCATTCAAATAAAATTTTGACTCGCTAGTGTGTCCCACTAGTAGAGTCCTTTGTGCTCTCACGTTTGTTCTCTATGAATAAAAAAAAAGCCAGATACACCTTCAACGAAGTGTGGGGGGGTCAGCCGACCCCAACCTTCACAAGTGCGGGCACCAAGATGGCCAAAGGCACCAAAGTGGGGTCGGCCGACCCCACTATGGACCCCTGATCCAACCAGTCAGCATCCACACATTCTCAACCTGCTTCCTGACTGGTTTGCCAATCTTCCCCCTCTTCTTCTTTCAATGCATTTCTTTTCTTTAGTTTATTTCCCTTTTAATATTGAATAAAAACAAGAAGATTGCATCTGAACTTAAAATTTGAAAAGTGACATGATCTATGACATTCAAGGGGCAAAAGCGTCATAAAGATGAATTCTTGCTTTTGCTTATGCTAGTGGGAAACATATCTTGATAGGAAAATCATATTGACTAAGTTGTTGATTAATGTGATTAGTTCTTGGCTCATGATTCATACCCTGTCTATTTAAAGTGCTTGGAGATTAATTTTTGAAAATGTCATAAAACCATAATGTCACTACTCCTCTATAGTGAGAAAATTCCTACCACAGCCATATATGCTCTTTCATGATATAAGCTTTCTACATAAGCTTCTTACTTTCTACATAAGCTGCTTACTTTGTGCTCCCAAGATCAAGATCACGTACACGCCACATATATATGTTGCTTCTACACTAGAAGTACACAAAAACATGCCTCACATTTTCCACATAGTTCATGCTCCATGTTCTAATAGAAAATTCTCTCTTAGTGTGTTGATAGTAAATGAGACATAGACTATGCAAAATTATGAAAAATAAAAAAAATATAGGGGCACATGAAGGCCCCAAGTCTTAGGAAAAAAATATAATGAGCAAATGAAAGCTCATAGAAAAAAAGAAAGATAGTTATGTCTCAAAATAATAAGTTAGAAAGAGAGACCTTATCAAACAAAGGAGTATTGATCATTTTCCATGTTCCACACACTTGCACATCTTGATCTAAGAGTATGACACTTCTCTCCTTGGATCTGAAATTTGACTTTACAATATATGCAAGGTTGAAGGACCGAGAACGACGACCAGAGGGGGGGGGATGAATGGGAGCCTCAAATTTCTCTCGAAATATTCGGGCCACTCTTCCCAAAAGCCAAACCTAGTTGATGGGTGCTCAGACAAAAACGGAGAAAAGAGAGCTCACCGACAATGGAGAGAAACTCACCAGAAACCCCAAAACACAGGTTCTCAACCCCTAGGGAAAAGAGGCAAGAACCTAGGCAAAATAGGCGAGAACAGCAACCGTCGGACCACTCTGTCAGGACCTCTGAACCATAGCACAAGGTCCGGAGCCTTGGTCCGATGCTTCTGCAGGTGACCATCGAACTGGTCCGACATCCACTTTGGAAAGTCCGACGCTCACGCAGAAACCATGCAGGGAGTGCCGAAGCTCCGGACCACTGGTCTGACACTCATCTCAAATTCCCTGCTCATAAGATCTGAAAACTTGGCAACTAGAGCATGAGAAGAACCACCAAAGATGATATCATCCACGTATATTTGGACAAGGAGAGTGCCTTTGCCTTGCTTGAGGAGAAACAATGTTTTATCGACCGATCCCATTATAAAACCCTTAGCGAGCAAAAATGTTTTTAGCCTATCATACCATGCTCTAGGTGCTTGTTTCAAACCATACAACGCTTTTTGAAGTTTAAAAGCATGGTTTGGAAACTTGAGATTTTCGAAACCGGGAGGTTGTTTAACATAAACTTCCTCCTCTATGTAGCCATTTAAGAAAGCACTTTTAACGTCCATTTGAAAATGTTTGAACCACTTAGAAGCCGCAAAAGCTAAAAGGATTCTAATGGCGTCTAAACGAGCTACGGGAGCAACAGTTTCCTCATAGTATATTCCCTCCTTTTGATAAAAGCCTTGAGCTACCAACCTAGGCTTGTTGCGCACTACCACCCCATCCTCACTTTGTTTGTTTTTGAAAACCCATTTGGTATCTATGGGGTGGCAACTAGGTGGTGGAGGAACTAAGACCCAAACATGGTTTCGCTCAAAGTTTTCTAACTCCCTCATGCATGGCATTAACCCAATCCGGATCCATCAAAGCGTGTCCAACATCTCGGGGCTCAAAAGAAGCAACAAAAGCCGAATGAGCAAAGTGAGAGATATAGGACCTGGACCGCGTGAATCGACGGTCAATGTCGCCGATGATGTTCTCTGGCGGGTGCTGCCACTGGATGTGGCGGGGAGCCTGCCTGGATGAAGTGGCCTCCCCCTTGAGAGCAGCTAGAACTTACTCAGGTGCAACGGGCACCGACTGAGGAAGCTGCTCGAACGGCCCCCATGTAGAGAAAGTAGTCGGATCGGGACCATGAGCCGAAGTGGACGTCGCAGGGTCGACACGGGCAGCCAGTGGAGTTGGCTCGGGATCACCCCAATCGGCATTGTCCTGCTGCTCCTCCACAAAGATGCTAGTGTTCACCTCATCATCACCTGCAAGCTCAAAAGCAGTGGAAACACAGGGCATAGTCTCATCGAAGGTAATCTCACAAGTCTCGATCACTCGGTTAGTCTCAAGGTTAAGTGCACGATAAGCACGAGAGTGAGTAGAATAACCAAGAAAGATATCGTCAGAAGACCGTGATTCAAATTTATCCAACTTACCACCCTTTTTGAGGATGAAGCACCTGCACCCAAATACCCGTAGGTGACTTACCTTGGGTGGTCTCCCAAATTGCAGCTCATAAGAGGTCTTCTTCTTGAAAGCTCGGAGAAAAATGCGATTAGAAACATAGCAAGCAGAATTGAGTGCTTTGGCCCAATACCGCCTAGGAGTCCTATGCTCATCGAGCATCGTCCTGGCCATCTCAACAAGGGTCCGATTCTTGCGCTCAACAACACCGTTCTGCTGGGGAGTGTAAGGTGAGAAAAACTGGTGATTGAGACCCAAGGAAGAGCAAAGAGTTGCAACGTGAGCATTCTTAAATTCTGTGCCATTGTCACTGCAGATAGCTCTCATGGCATTCTTAGGTAGCTCATTTTGCAATCTCAAAATCAGATCTTGAACAAGTGGAAAAGCCTCATCCTTACTCTCCAAAAAGAACACCCAAGAGTACCTCGAGTAGTCATCAACGACTACAACAACATACCACTTCCCTCCTTCCGATCTGACCTGAGCTGGACCAACTGTGTCCATGTGTAAGAGCTCGCCAAGTCGAGTGGTCATGACCTCAGTCACAGGAGGATGGGAAGCAACAACCATCTTGCCTTGCCTGCAAGGATGGCAAACCAAGTCCTTCTCGAACTTTAGCTTTGGCAATCCTTGGATAAGGTCCATTGAGCTAAGACTTGCAAGCAAGTCAAAACTCAAATGTCCCAATCTCCTATGCCACTTCCAAAGCTCGGAGGAAGAACCGGCAAGAAGACAAGGAGAAGGTCCGGAAGAGATAGAAAAATCCGCACGAAAAACCTTCCCGAAGGGTAAAATCTGGCAAACAAGCTCACCACGAGAGTCCAAAATCCGAGAGAGATTAGGCTTGAAACTCACTTCAAAACCGTCATCAAGGAGTTGCGAAACCGAAAGAAGGTTAAAATGCAAATTTGCAACCAAAGCAACATCCTTGAGGACAAAAGAAGAGTTCACTCGGATGGACCCTCGGGAGACAACCTTACCTTTACTCTTGTCCCCGAATGTAATGTACTCAGTGTGGCGCACGGGGTCGAGACTGGAGAACCACTTGGCACTTCCGGTCATATGGCGTGAGCATCTGGATTCCACAAGCCAAGTCTCCTCCAATCCTCCTTCCTACATCAATAAAAAGACATAGGGTGAGCAAACGGACCAACACTAGGGTTAGTAAACTGTGAAGGATACCAGTGTTGTCCGACTTGCCCAAAGAATGGGTTAGGAGAAAACCCAAACATCTCCTGCCCCATAGAGGGATAGCGGTCACCACAATTGGGAAAACGTGGTCCGCTAGAGAAGGGTGGAGTAAGGCCACCGCCACGAGGCCTGTAGTCGTATGGGTCACGACCAGTACCACGTCGGGCACGACCACCACGTGGTCTCGCCTCCTGAGGCCTAGACCCTTGATTAATTGTACCTCTGGGCCTAGAAGTGCGCCTCTGAACTTCCGGTTCACGCACCCAAACACGTGGGTGGTACATGTCCTGGTTGTTCAACTCAACCTGCCCATCCCTCTCACAATAGTCACAATGGTACCTCACCGCACTCTTGGTAGGCACTCTCTTGTAGGGTTGGGTGGCTCTAGCTTTCTTAGGAAGGGGATCACTAGAGATATCTCGCAGGGTGTCAAGTGGGTTGCGAAGGTGGTTTGATTTTGCAATCCACACTTGCTTCTGTGGAGTGGTTTTGGGTGGCTTGGGAGTTGTGGTGGGTTTCTCACTCTCGCTCAAACCACTGCACTCACCGATCTTACCGAACATGCTATCGTCCTTCCCACCTATAGCAAAGCCTACTCCTGTGCCGCCAGCCCTTTTGCATTGGCTAAGCATCATCCCCAACTGCGGCTCTCGGCCAGACACCCAGCTCAAGATGGACCGAAGGTATGTGTTTTCTTCCTCGGTACGCATCTTATCGTGTCTGCACGACGCGATCTCAAGCTCCAAAGCCTCAATGCGATCCGACTCTCTAGTTCTATCTGAGCTGACCTTCTCTACCACTGCGATCCTAGCATCCTTCTGTGCCAGCTCAGAACGCAAGCCTAAGCAAGACTTGTACGCACCAAGTAAGCTAGGTACTTTGCCTTAAAGTCGTTCCTCTCACAAGCGGCATGCTTGAGCAATGCATCTTGACTCATCAAGGTGTCGTTCAGAGACTCAATCTCAAGAGAGAGGGACTTGACGGTGGGTGGTACCTTGGGCGTGTCGGAGTCGTAGTCGTAGTCGGGGCCATCCTTGCGCTTGCCGACCTTGCCTTCTTCAATCGCCATGGTGCAAAAGCCACCGTGATTGGCGTCGGCATAGAAGCATAGGCCGTTAAACTTGTCCTCAACCTTTCCCTTCGACTCATCATCGCTTGAGGAACCACCTCCGTCAGAGGAGGCATCGATGTCGCTGAGGGAGGCGAGCAAGGCTCGGTGCTTGGCCTTCACCTTGTCGATCACCTTCTTGGAGGACCTTCGGTGGTAGTCGCCCTTGGGCTTGCGCTTGTCCTCGAAGTGGTGCTCGCGCTTGTCCTTGTGCTTGGTGAAGTCACCCGCAACTTTCTTAGGGTAGTTTGCGATGAAGTGATCCTCATCACCGCAATGGTAGCACCCCTTGGCTGAGCAACCACGCCGATGGTTCAAACGGTTGTTGTGAAACCGTGAGAACTTGGTGATGAACAAAGCCAACTCATCATCTCCAAGAGCCTCCACTTGATCCTCTGTCACAGAAATCAAAGACAGAGCGAACAAAGAGTGTGAAGGGTCAGAGGAGGAAGAAGACGTACCGCCGGGGCCAGAAACCAACGCCATAGATGGTTTCGACGGGTTTTCAAGCTTGGCCCGGGTCTAGTAGTCAATCTCCGAGGACTTGAGCTTGCTGAACAGCTCGTCCATGGTCAGGGCATCATAGCCCGGTGACTCCTAAATGGCAACCACCTTCATCTCCCACACCTTCCGATCAAGAGCATGCAAAAGCTTGATAGCCATCTCATGATCATCATAAGGCAAGTTGGCTCGATTAGCATGCATCATGTTGACGATAGATTGGAAGCGAGTGAACATCCCGTCAACAGATTCGCCGGCCAACTGAGATGTTGCGTGATTTGCAGCTCATTAATCCGAGCGCCAAGAACCACGTAGTCAGCACTCTCACAAATCTCCCAATACTTCGTATCAATCCCTTGGAGGTAAGAGGACATGCGCACCTTCCAATAGGCGAAGTTTGTTCCATCGAAGAACGGAGGTTTGCCAGTACCTCGCTCCATGTCGCCTTCGCGGATCAAGAACAGTGTAAGGTGGATTGATCCTTAACCGGCTCTGATACCAATTGAAGGACCGAGAACGACGACCAGAGGGGGGGGCGTGAATGGGAGCCTCAAATTTCTCTCGAAATATTCGGGCCACTCTTCCCAAAAGCCAAACCCAGTTGATGGGTGCTCCACTGGCAGTGGAGAGAAACTCACCGGAAACCCCAAAACATAGGTTTTCAACCCCTAGGGAAAAGAGGCAAGAACCTAGGCAAAACAGGCGAGAACAGCAACCGTCGGACCACTCTGTCAGGACCTCCGGACCATAGCACAAGGTCCGGAGCCTTGGTCCAACGCTTCTGCAGGTGACCGTCGGACTGGTCCGACGCCCACTTTGGAAAGTCCGACGCTCACGCAGAAACCACGCAGGTAGTGCCGAAGCTCCGGACCACTGGTCTGACACTCACCGTCGGACTATGGAAAGTAGTCCGGTGCTCACTCCAGCCTCTGTGCAAAACAACACAGCAAGCTCCCTAGCTCCGAACTTTGGTCCGACGCTCACCGTCGGACTAAAACGCCTAGTCCGACGTCCTTAGCTTCTTGACATGTGAACTGGTCAAGACCACTGTACCACTTGCAATGGTCTGGAGCTTAGGGGAAGTTGTCCGACGCCTGGTCCGACGCTCTCGAGCAGAAACTCTGAAGCCCGCGAAAACGGTTTCCACTCCGCCAAATGTTCCCAAAACCCAAACAAATGATCACCAACTGCAACCAAACTTTGTAGGCATGATCCTAGTGCGGTTGGGGAGCTATCCCAAAGAAACCATCGCTCAATTTGGCTTAGAGCAACGGGAGGAGAAGAGATTTGGGGAAAGACTCAAGAACAAAGAACTCCGCAAAGAAATCACCCAATCTACGCACTCTTGAGGTTTCAGGAGAATTCCTTCAGTGCAAAGATGCTCCTCACGAATACGAACAACTTGGTTCAAACGGATTTGCAAGAGCTACTCCCTACAAAGAGAAATCATCTCGGGAAAAAGAGGGAGCAAAAGCAAAACGCGAAGAAGACAAGCAAAACGGGGAAACGATCACGAAAGCGAAGCCACCATGGCTTACGGAAGTTACGGCCTCCGATTCCTCGCAGCAAAATTAAGTTCTTACAAAGGTTGGTAGAAACAACCTTGGGATCTCATGAACTAGAGAGAGACAGAGACGGGGCAAGTAATTAGGGTTCAAGAGATAGGATGGGGATACCCCTTCATCCTCTATTTAACGGGGCTTTGGCTATTTCCCAAAGACCCCCCTAGATACATGACTGAATTACCTAGCCCTAAGACATTGTAATCCAAATCGATAACTCTCAGCCACTCGTTTGAATGGACAACCCCGCTTCCTGCCGGGAGTTGTCGTCGCCTCGACGCAACCTCTAGGATTCCGCCACGTGCCATCCCTGCTTCCTCGGAAGCTTCGCTTAGGTTTTGAGGCCCAAACCCAGGAAACCCGTCACCGGTAGCTTTGGGCTCAACAACCGAACCCCGAGTTTTGCGGCCCAAACTCGGAAACCGACGCAGATGGTTTTGAGGCCCAAACCACCAAACCACTCGACGCGAGGCACCTTGTCTTCGCCTGGTCGGACTCCGAGTCCTCTGAGCCTCCGCTTAACTCGCGCGTCCACCGTCTTGACTTGGCCGACTCGGTCTACCTCCATGTCTTCTCGCACTCGCCGGTGCCAAGTACTAGCCACCACAGCTAGTCCACCGGCACCCATGGTCCCTCAGTCCGAGCGCCGGTTCCGCCCTTCACCGTTCTCAGTCCATCGCACGGCAAGCCTCTACTAGACCTTCTCCACGCCATTGACCACTGTCACTAGGCATAGCATCTGCACACCACAAACCGATAGACAGGCACACATTTGCTTTCGCAAAGGGTTAGGGTAAGCCACTCAAACTGAACTGCTCAAGTGTTAGGCAATCACTCATCACAAAACTGAACATCATGGGTACTTATCCACCATGTGTTCGCAAAGGTAAGTTTGCTACATTCTTTATCCCTACCTAAACTCCACATAAGCCATGTAGAAGTAGGAAGATAAAAAGAAGGCAACCTCATACTATGCCATGGTAAGGAATCATATACCTTGTGAGTGATCTAGAGTGCTATATGAGGAGTAAGTTGACTTATGAGCTTTCTTTTGAAAATTTATCAAAAACTTTAAGTACTAAAATATGATTTGGGAAGATGACTTTGCTTTGAGAACTTTTCCATTTCTCAACCTCTCAAGGATTTATGTTAGCCAATACCACATAACCCACTTGTTTAAGAAATGTCTTGAAGGAAACTTTATGCCTGCTATATGCCTTAATGATGTTATAGTCATGTTAACTTTTAACCTTTAATCGAGAACGAGCAAAGAGCTAAGTATGGGGGATCTTGTTGACGGTAAATATGAGCCATTTTGTCACCATCAAAATACTGTCAACATCCTCATTTTCAAAGGATGACTATTTAAGTGCAGGTAATGAATATCATCATATGAAAGTATATCAAATGATGAATTTGAGTACACCATTGCGACGGGCTCGTCGAGACGATTAAAATGGATATATTATTTGCTACGTTTGGAGCCCGAGATAAAATGATAATTGCAAATTAAAAAGAGATGCTGATGTCATCCTAACGTCAGCACCCCAAGTGCACCCACGACCGCAGGTGCTGCCTGTGGTGGCAGAGAAGCGGGCCAGATGGGCCCCATCGCGGCAGGCACTGCCACCCTAGCAGGGGACCAGGTGACCAGGCGGGCCAGGTGGGCCCCGCCGTAGGCGCTGCCTGCTCCCCACGCGCAAGCGAGCACGCTCAGGCGCAGGAGCGTGGGCGGGCGCATCCGGCTGGCCTAGAGGGCCACGTGGCGCGCCACAGTTGGTGTAGGGAGGCGGTGGTCCGGTCCGCGCGGTCCAGGCACGGTTGGACTGCCTGGACCGGCCGGTTCGGCTGGTCAACTCGTAGATTCCTCTCCAGTTAAGAGAAAATAGCGCCCAGTCCGCTGGTTCGGGTCCAGATCACCGCCTTAGGGTCCGGTTCTTGCCCGATTTTCAACTCCAGCACGTGGTGAACTTCACAACCGACCTACACAAGTCGGTTGCATGCATTTGGAGAATCCTAGCTGCTGGTTCTATGACGGTTTGGATCCAAGGGAGGCCAAACAACGTCATGCAGATTGATGAGGTGGCACTAGAGTAGCCCCTACTCCACCTCTCCACTATAAATACCCCCTCACTCCCTCTCATTCAACACACCAAGGAGGAGCTACTCACTCTACAAGGCGAAGCCCTGTTCTACTTGTAGAATAGAAAATAGGGACATAGTGAGGAGAGTTTGGAGGAGAGCCGGACCTGTCTGGTGTCTTCTCCAAGCTGTACCTCGGTGGATGCGGTCTTCTGTTTTGTAAGTCTGCATTTGAGATTCTTTTATGGTAATTGATCTTTAGTTCTGGTAAAGTATTTACTTTAGTTGTTGTTGACACAAAAAGCGTCAGGATCTGTGAACACCTCGGGCTTATACCCGAATTCGATATCCAAATGTGTGTCAGTCGATTTGACCAGTTAATCGACAAGGACGATGACTAAGAACAAGATCTAAGCAAGACAACGGCGATACGCCCGGATGTCGAGGCTCGGACTTGATCAGGATAACTAGAGCAGAGCTGAACGAGACAACAGCGATGCGCTCGGATGTCAAAGCTCAGAGTACTCCCACGCGGAACTTGCAAGGGTTGACGGAGATCGATGAGATGTAGCCCGTCGAGACTTGAAGAACTCGTAAATAAACTAAGACTAATGCGGTAAAAGTAGATTGCTGGTAAAGTAGATAAAAGTAATTGATTTGTTTGATGTATATTGATTGTTTATCTCACGACCCCTGGGTACATATTTATACTCCAACAATAGGAGTTGGAAATAGACACGACTCGTACCTTTCCTAAATAAAACAAACTCCTATTTTAAAGGAAATAACTAACTCGCAGAGGAGTCGGACTCAAATAACAATATTATTTTCCTAAACAAACACCCCTATCTTTAAGGAAACAAACAACTCGTGCAAGAGTCGAACTCAAACTTCTATAATAATACTAGCATAAGATCACCAGTTTCCTTATGTTTTTTTTCTTCTATGAAACTTTCCATCGGCAGACTCTTCAATCCGCAACTTCCTCTATGGCCATCGGCAATCCTTCACTGACGTCAACCATTATCACCCTGTACCCATTGGCATCATCATCTTGTGCCCATCGGCATTATCTCCTTATCGGTAACACTTTCCAATCGGCAACCTTCCAGTCCCATTGGTAACTTGTCTTCACCAATCAACTCCCATCGGCAAGGATCGCCCAGCTTCCATCGGCAACAAACTTACCCCTTTCACAGCATTAATTCTCATTGGTAAATCTAACTGATGACTTTCCGATGCCGATAGAAAATGGCTACCGATCAATGCAGGTCTTAGCTCATTTGACACATGCCGAAAAAACGGTGTCAACACATGCCCCCCAATTTCGGAGTGTAGAATATTTTACACGCCGAAATTCTCTCTATTGTAACTGTTCCCTCCAAGATAGTTGCACCATTTCCATATTCCTGTCAGTGCGAAGAAAATTCCAAAATGCCCCTGACCAGGATTATAAAAGTTACCACGATCCAATCTGCTTTTTACCCTGAGCCCACTTTCACTCTCATCTGCCTTCATCTTCAACCTCGGCGGCGGCTCCCAAGAACAGACCCGTGAACTCAAGTAGCGGCGATTTCCCCAAGCAGAATACGAACCGCAAGAACTTCTCCAGCTCCAATGGCCATCCACTTCGACGTCCCCAAAGTAAATCTTCTTCTTCCTCGCTTTACTTTCTGCATGTTCCTTTTCCGTCTCGATTTTATAATCCTTTTTCCCCTTTTTTCTTTGATTTTTTTTAAAAACCTAGGAACTGTACAACAGAGTAGTAATCCCCATCGAGCAATCCAACTTCAACTGCCTAGGCCCAATGGGACATCCTGATCCTACGAATTTGATCAATGTAGAAACCAACCGCATCCCCTTCAGATCCGAATGCTTTAGCCTAGGGTTATGGAAGGATGCTTTCCACTCATGGCCCAAATACACCAAGGGATGGAAAAATTGGTACCTCAGAATAATCAGAACACAACAAGTCAACTGGTCTAAACGTAACCTAGATCAGTGTATCAGGCTCTCCATCGCTGATATGGAGAAGAACGAAAACATGATGATAGCAGCTTCTTACTTTTGGTCCGATACAATGAATGCCTTTTTATTTAGACACGGACCTGCTACTCCCACCCTTGCCAATGTGCACATGCTTACCGGCCTTGATGTCTCCTCTGCCAATACCCCCACTTTGTTCAATAGGAAGGCTGAGCATAAGGTGAACACAAGAAATATTGGCGGCTGGACTGGTTACATCCGGGAATGCCAAAATACCGGATCAGTAGGTTAGAGGGAGCACTCCACTTTCCTGAACATGTGGCTAGAAAAGTTTATCTTCTGTGGCAGAACAGTTGGACCTACCACAATTTACCTCCCTGCGGCAGAACTTCTAGCCGATGGAACAAGGCTCCCGCTCGGACGATACCTCCTTGGATCGGTATACCATCTCCTACACCAAGTGTCCAAGAAGTTATTGTTAGGCGAGTCCATCGGCAACCTCGGGGGTCCTTGGTGGTTTATAAACATGTGGTTAACGCACACATGTACAAAACCCTTCAATTTGACTTGTTCAATCAACAATTCCCAAGGGATATATCAGAAAATTATGTATTTGATGAGGATGAATCGACAACTCGTCCTCCACTCAATTTCGGAGAGGCCATCATAGTTCTACCAGGAACCGATGCCGATGCAAACCAGTTCGGCAGATTCTTCCAGAAGTTTTATAATGGAATCCCTGCCTCAGAATGGCTTTGGTGGCCATACATTGATGAGGACAACCGATTTCCCTCGCTATTCAACCTTACCGATTGGAACGTGCCTCGTAATGAAATAATCATGAAGGCTAGTATTGTTCCCCGAGCTATTCCAGTCACTATTTTTGGAACTAGGAAGAATGCTCCTTCATCTTTTGAGTTCTATTATCCATCGGTAGCAGCTAGACAACTGGTATTCAGCCAATTACCGATCAAGCTTTGCTATGCCAAGGTGATAAAACCCAGACAAATCATCTCCGGTGCCACGGATTGGAACAAAGTTGTCAACCTCCCTCCCGATGCCGATACATCAAACATTGATCTATCCTCCTGGGCTCCAACATCTTTCATCACGGAGGAATACAAATTTTGGTGGGAAGAATGGAGAAGCCAACTGTTCGCCAAGTCATCGCACTACTATCGGCACTTGATCGACGCCGATCATATCATCCCCGATGATGCGGTAAGTTTTATTCGAATACATTTTTTATTATTCACTTTTACCATCGGCATCTAACCCTCCTTTGCTTAACAGGTTGATGATCCAATCCCCCAAACGAGCAAGAGTGGAAAACCCTTCCATCTTCGAGTGATGAGCCCCGTATCGATTATCGGCAACAAAGCTCCTACACTGGCTGCTTTCACTCCCCAGAGGATACCGAAAGTCACTCTCAAACCCAAGCTGACGTCTGCAAAGACAACTGCTACTCCATCGGCTGCCGCCGCCATCTTGGCATGAGCTTTTGCAGTAAATTTCATTTTTACTTATACCGATAACAGACTGCTCATCGGCAATATTTACTCTATGTAACTTGCACCAAACATTTCACAGGCGGCGAGATCATCGACATCTGCTCTAGATGAACAAGCTTCTCCAACTCCGGCTGCCGATGCCCCCCAAACCTCGCAACCGAAACGGGCTGGTTCACCAACCGCTGCCCCAAAGAAGAAACACCTGAGGCGAGCCACTCCAACTGCATCATCAACTCCTGCCGATGCACCGACAGAAGAGCCACCATCGGCGTCTGTTCCCGATCAGCCAGCGGACCAAGAAACAATACCACTGTCGCATGAACCAGTTGCAACATCGGCATCGGCACCAGCAACAGATAACATCCAAGACCAAAGGATGGCATCACCACCACGGGAGCCAGCCACTGCAGCAGAGACAGCTCCAGCAATAGCGCCAACAGCACCGACTGCTCCTCCTATAGAAGCATGTTCATCGCAACCATTGCCGATCTCCAGGATGAGGCCATACCAGCCAACTTCCCAAGTCCCAGGCAAGAAATCCGCTTCAAGATGGTAAGCCGACTATCTAAAAACTTACAGTATAAACTTATGATCGACAAATTTTAACTTTCTCCCTTTCAGGCCCAAGACTCCCCTGACAGCTTGTTCTCCTTCGGCATCAACCTCCCTGACGAAGACGAAGACCAAGAAGGCCCTGCTCCAGCGAACAACCTGTTCTCCTTCGCCGTCAACCTTCCCGATGAAGACGAAGACGAAGAAAGCTCTGCTCCAGCTTTATCGGCAGAAGTCAAAGTCAAGCTGGAGACGTTACTATCTTTACTGCAACAAGACACATCCCATCTCGTTCAAGATTCCACTGCAGTAAAGATAGCTTTCAAGGACATCCAAGGCCACTTATCTGCCGATATAGAGGAAACACTTTTCCAGGCAGCGTTTCTTGAGAGCAAGCAACTCCAGTATCAAAGACTTTCTCGTCGCATAGCCGATAGGACTGCTCGATCAAAGATTGAAGAAGAGATGCTTAAGTTCAAACAAATTGCCGATGAGAAGCATAAGGACATTGGCCAAGTAGAAGCCTCCGGCACCAATATTGAGCAAGAAATCATTCAGTTATCGGCAAGGAAGGAAGAGCTGCTGACTGAACTGAAAAGGGTTGAAGAAGCCCTAAACATAGCCAGCCAAAAGAAAGCTCAACTGCCCGATGCCATCAAGGCTCTGCGACAAGAAAGAGACCGAAACGCCCGACAAGCCATCTTGCTGAAAAAGAAGATCAAGCCAGTTGAAGGGTCTGCCGATGATGATGCTAGGGAGATGGAACAAATAGAGCAAATTCGCTTGCGTGCGATATCAGCTATTCAATCCCTATTGTAATTTGCTATAATTCATCATATCGGCAAATGTAACACTTGACTTTGCTTTGTAATATATGCTTTTACCGATTTTTATATAACTTTTCCTTTCATCGGCATTTAACTGAGCATTTTACGCATCCACCCAAATACTAGGGTAATATTTCTTCAAGTATTTACCGTTGATCGCTCTGGAGAATGCAACTCCTTCGAGAGTTTCCAAAATGTAGGCATTGCCAGGAACAGACTGATTTATCGAAAACGGACCCTCCCAATTAGGAGACCACTTTCCAAACTTAGAACTCTTAGTCCCAATCGGTAAAATCAATTTCCACACCAGGTCACCATCGGCAAATTCTTTCACCTTCACCTTCTTGTCATACCATCTGGCAATCCTTTTCTTGTTTTCTTCAATACTGATCAAAGCCATCAACCGATGACTTGCTAAATCTTCTAACTCATCCTTCATAAGAGTATCATACTCATCGGCTGTCAATTGATCTTGTGAAAACAATCGCCTAGAACCAGTTTTAACTTCCCAAGGCAGGACAACATCATGTCCATAGACCAACTGATACGGCGAAACTTTGATTGCACCATGACATGCCATCCGATACGACCATAAGGCTTCATTTAACACTATATGCCACCTCCTAGGGTTCTCTTCAATATTGCGCTTGATAAGCTTAATAACTCCTTTATTAGTTGCTTCAGCCTGACCATTAGCTTGAGCATAATAAGGAGAAGAATTCAATACCTTGAACCCCATACTAGCAGCAAACTCATCAAACTCTCCCGATGTAAACATGGTCCCTTGATCGGTAGTAATAGTTTGACGAATACTGAATCGGTAAACAATGTGTTCTTTTACAAAATCTACCATGTTTGCCGATGTCACCTTCTTCAACGGAATTGCTTCAACCCATTTCGTGAAGTAATCGGTAGCAACGAGTATAAACTTATGCCCTTTACTTGACGGTGGATAAATTTGGCCGATGAGATCAATAGCCCATCCCCTAAACGGCCAAGGCTTGATTATAGGATTCATTGTCGATGCAGGCGCCCTCTGAACATTACCAAACTTCTGACAATCCTGGCACCCTTTAAAATACTTAAAGCAATCTTCAAAAAAAGTCAGCCAATAATATCCATTTTTTCTAATCATCCACTTCATTTTGAATGCTGATTGATGTGCCCCACACACACCTTCATGAATCTCGCCCATTAACTCCTTTGATTCCTCTTTACCAAGGCATCTGAGCAAAACTCCATGAATCGTCCGATAATATAATTCATCATCAAGGAGCACATATTTAGTGGCTTGAAACCTTAGACGCCTTTCAACTTTCCTAGACGGATCTTTTAAGTAATCGGCAATTTCCCTTCTCCAGTCATCGGCAACCATCACCGATGTCATGACCTCTTGAATTGGCTGATATCCTGAAGCATTCTACGCTAACCGATTGGCCTCTTCGTTATGCAACCTAGGAATATGCTCAAGGTGTTATTCTTTGAATCTTTTCAATAACCGTAAACACTTCTCATAGTGTGCAATCAACACTTCACTTCAGCATTCATATACCCCAGCCAATTGATTGATTACCAACATAAAATCGCCAAAGATTTCAACGGCATCGGCATGTACTTCCCTGAGCAATTCCAACCCCTTTATCAGAGCCTGATACTCAGCCTGATTGTTTGTCGATGTAGCAACAATCGGCAAGGAAATCTCATACTTCCGTCCCCGGGGTGAAATTAAGCGAACACCGATATCTGCCGCTTCTTTGCATGTAGACCCATCAAAGAACAAAGTCCAAGGAGCAATCTCTACAGAGCTTACCATATTGCAATGCTAAGTAACAAAATCGGCCATCACCTGACCCTTAACTGCCTTAGCCGATTCATACTTTAAATCAAACTCCGAAAGTGCTAGAATCCATTTGCCAATTCTCCCACTTAATATCGGCATCGACAGCATATACTTAACCACATCATCTTTGCAAATAACAGTGCATTCAGTCGACAATAAATAATGCCTTAATTTTATGCAAGAGAAATACAAACACAAACATAATCTTTCTATGGCCGACTACCTGGTTTCAGCATCTACCAACCTTCTGCTCAAATAATATATTACACGTTCTTTCCCTTTAAATTCCTGAATCAAAGCCAACCCGATAACATTGTCATCGGCAGACAAATACAACCTGAAAGGCTTCCCGTGTTGAGGTGGAACCAAGACTGGAGGGTTTACCAAATACCTCTTAATCTCCTCCAGAGCTAATTGCTGTTCCTCTTTCCATGTAAACTCTTGATCGGCCTTTAGCTTCAACAATGGACTAAAAGATTTAATCTTCCCAGATAAGTTAGATATAAATCTCCTAATGAAATTAATCTTGCCGATCAAGGATTGCAGCTCAGTCTTGTTTGTAGGAGCAACCACTTTGTTAATTGCATCAATAGATTTTCTGTTGATCTCGATGCCTCTCTGATGCACCATAAAACCCAGAAACTGACCTGCCGATACACCGAATGCACATTTGTTAGGATTCATCCTCAACCCATGTTCTCTTGTGCATTCCAGGATTTTTCGCAAATCAGCAAGATGCTTCTCAAAATTTCCAGATTTAACCACCACATCATCAATATAGATTTCAACTATCGTGCCGATATACTTATGAAAAATTAAATTCATTGCTCTCTGATAAGTAGCACCGGCGTTCTTCAGACCGAAAGTCATCACAACCCACTCAAATAAACTGATGTGACCTGGACATCTGAAAGCAGTCTTGGATATATCTTCTTCGGCCATGAATATCTGATTATATCCAGTGTTACCATCCATGAAGCTAATGATTTGATGTCCAACAGCAGCATCAACTAGTGGATCGGCAACAGGCATCGGATAACCATCCATCGGCGTAGCTTTATTGAGATTCTTGAAATCAATGCAAACACGTAATTTTCCATTTTTCTTATACACAGGAACCATATTAGAAATCCATTCAGCATATCGGCATTGCCGAATAAATCCAGCTTCAATTAACTTTGTAATCTCAGCCTTAATGTCAGGAAGAATAGTGGGATTGCATCGGCGCGCAGATTGCCGATGTGGTTGGAAACCAGACTTAATAGGCAACCGATGTTCAACTATTGATCGGTCTAAACCAGACATTTCTGTATAATCCCAAGCAAAACAATCTTTATATTCTTTTAACAAATTAGTCAACTGTTGTTTACATTGGGAATCTAACTTAGTACTAATGAAAGTTGGCCTAGGTTTATCACCATCGCCGATGTCTATTTGTTACAAATCATCGGCGGATGTGAACCCCTGTCCCAGTTTTCCATCATCAATGAACTGATCCATTAAAACTCTTCTTCGAGACCGACTGCTTGGATCGGTATAATGCTGTAATCGGCAACTTTGAGGAATTCTATATCCCAAGCTTCTCCTGATATGCATCTAGTCTGCTCATAAGTTTCCGATTCTGCCGACGCGATAATCGACAGGGTCTCACTCCGGACGACCTCAATCTTATCTCTGACCCACTGCACAAGGCTTTGGTGCATTGTAGAAGGAATACAACAATTAGCGTGGATCCAATCCCTACCTAGGAGTAAGTTATAGGTACCTTTGCCACTGATTACAAAAAATGTCGTCGGCAAAGTTTTGCTGCCGATGGTTAACTCAACACATACGGCTCCCATAGCTGGCGACGCATTGCCTTCAAAATCTTTAAGCTTCATGTCCGTCTTGACTAAGTCTTGGTTGCCTTTCCCAAGCTTCCTGAACATGACGTACGGCATTATGTTGATCGACGCTCCACCATCCACCAACATCTTTGTTACAAGCTGCCCATCTACCTTGCCTTTAACGAATAGAGCCCTTAGGTGCTGCCTTTCACTATCGTTAGGCCTCTCAAAGACAGCTGCCATCGGATCCAACACCAATTTTGCCATTTCAGCAGCCTCTTCTTCGTCGCTGACGGGTGCCATGAACTCCATCGGCAACACGACCACCATATTGATTTCTATCGACGGATCTCTATCCTTGCGCTTTGGCTTCCATTCCCTGACTAGGGAACTCTCTCGTGCAAAACTCTCACCGTGACATAAATCGTTCTGGCGTTCACGCTGCATCCTTCTTTTTTGACTCTTGGTCAGACCCTTGGGGCACCATTGAGGAAGTCTGGTTTTCCAAACAGGTTGGTGTCGCCTTTCACTGCTTGCATCAGCATCACCCCTTACGTTCGGATCTCTGGAGAATATTTCTTCATCGGGCACTCTTGCATTGGCCATCTCCTCAAGCTCCTCTTGATCAACACGCCTGCCAAGCCTGTTATGCGCGCTGAGCCTGCCCCCCAGTCAGTCATGTGCCGATTTCTTTTCCCTGAGCGACCTAGCATACCTGGGTGTCTGGTCGTCAAAGCGAGGCTTCTTTCCCGACTGATCGGCAGGGTAGTATCCATTGCATTCAGGACAATTATCGATAGTAGGTAGCTTGATACCTTCTTCCCAACAATGAACGAAGAAGGGACACTTCCAGTGGTCCTTATGCCGAAGCCACTCTTGATTCTCTTCTTCTTCCTGACGATGTCGCCCCCTTTGCGAGTGCCGATACTCTTGCCTTGGCTGCTTATGTGTAATTATAACACCAGGAGCCCTGTTGGCACTGCCACCTTCACTAACCACTTTCTTGCCCTTTTTGTCATCAGCAAACCTTCTCTCATCACGTCTAGCTACTTGGTGGTTAGGATCTACCGACACGTTCTTCCTGGCAGCTTCTGATGTCAGCACTTTAGTTTTTCCACTGGTTTTCGCCACATTATTTGGAAATAGGGGCTGATCAATCTTCATCGGCTTCTGGGCTTTAGAATTTTCAAACTTAATTCGTCCAGATTCAATTTCTGACTGCAACTGTTGCCTAAATACTTTGCAGTCATTGGTACTGTGCAAAGTTGCATTGTGCCACTTGCAATACCTGATCCTTTTGAGTTCTTCGGCCGATGGAATTACTTGGTTAGGCACCAACTGGATCCGCCCCTCTTGAAGTAACAAGTCAAACATCCTATCGGCCTTGGTGATATCGAAGGTGAACCTTTCAGCTTCCTTCTGGCCAAACGGACAAGACACAGATTTCTTATCCTTCACCCATTCAACAGCGCTGATGTTTAGCTCCTCATCAGAATCCTCTTCTTGCTCGATGAAGGTCACCTTCTTATTCCAAGTCTTTCTAGGTTCAAAAATCCTTGACGTCTTGATCGGCAATTCTCTGCACAAGGTGGCTTAGGCTTTCAAACTCTTGAAACGCGTACTTATCTTTGATGTGCGGCAGCAATCCTTGGAAGGCCAAATCTTCATCTCTCGCAGTCTCTGGATAAAGCTCCCCACCAATTCGTCATTACACTGCTTCAATTTGACCAAATCGGTAAGCTTCTTTTCATGTATGCCCGCGAAGAAATATTTGTGAAATTGTTTTTCTAGATCAGCCCAAGTAATCACAGAGTTTGGAGGCAATGAAATAAACCATGTGAATGCCGATCCCGATAATGATGATGAAAACAATCTCACCCTTAACTCCTCTCTGCTGGCAGCCTCTCCGCACTGAATAATGAAGCGATTGATGTGCTCCATTGTTGACGTGTCATCTTGGCCAGAGAATTTAGTAAAATCAGGCACCTTGTACCGATTCGGGAGAGGAATTAAGTCATATGCCGGAGGATATGGCGTCCGATAAGAGTATGTGTTAACCTTGGGTTTAATGCCGAATTGTTCCTTCATCACTTCGGCAATCTTATTAGTCCAATATGCATCCTGATCTTGCCGACTCATTGGCTGATTGATGACTGGTGGAGTTGGCTGATGCACCCCTTTAGGTCTTGGTAGAAGATGATTCGGAGTAATTGGCATGGGCGTAGCACCAGTCATCTGGACATTATGCATCGGTTGACTTACCAATGGATAATTCTGCACATTCACTGGATTATGTTGTGGCATCATGTTCATCGGTTGTTGTACCGATGTTCCACTCTGAATGTTTGCCGGACTTCCATACTGATACATTAGTACACCAGGCTGTTGAACTGACGGTTGACTAGTCCATCCAGGATTATAAATCATCGGCATGTGACTTACCGATGGCTGATAGCTAACTGGCGCCTGCTGCTCTTGCACCTTGGAGTAATCAACAAATTGGTTACCCTGATGTGTTAGAATTCTAGCTTGAGGATTCACCAACATAGGTTGACTCCCAGTTGCTAAGTTTTGTTGCATCGGCACAGCATTTGCCGATGGTGGCATCAGAGGTACTTTAGGAATTACCACCTGGAAATCTTCTGATGGCACTTGCACAGTTGGAGAAGACGTAGAGTAATGCATCATAGGGATCATCGGCTGTGATTGCATTGCCGATGACATGGAGCCCTTCCAAGCTGAACTATCCCCCTGCACTAGACTAGAACCAGCGGAAGAATTTGAAGGCATACCATATCCCCACTAGTTAGCGGGTGCCGGATGGTTCTGGATAGCCGGTCTTGAGATTGCCGACGCCTCTGGATCTATGTTAAGCTTGGTGACGCATTCAGGACTTGACCTTGGCAGTGTAGCCACATCGGCAGACGGATCCACGGGAGTGGAAGACGCCATTGGGGCTGCCGATGGGTTTATAGATGCAGATCCAGGTTGATGATACGCTGGACCAACATACTGGGGTGCTTGTCCTTCTTTGAAATATTGCATGACAGCATTGTAGACAGTATTGGACATCACACTGGAGTGGCTAATTAATGCTTGATTTAAAGAAGAATTAACTATCTCTTGCAACTTACCAGGATTGGCATTAAACGTGACCTGTCGCGGCAACGGGGGATCTTGCTTCTGGATGGCTTCGCCGCTCCTGCTTAGGCTGAAGGACCTCAGATACAATTGTTTGTACTCCTCCATAGCCCACTCCATAGCCAGCCTCTGATCGTCTTTTAGATCGGCCTCGGAGACTTCAATGACGTTCCTTTGGTTAACGTCGGTATGATCGCCCATGATAGATGTATAATTTGTATAATTGGGTCCCACTGGGCGTGCCAAAAGATGTGTTGACACAAAAAGCGTCAGGATCTGCAAACACCTTGGGCTTATACCCGAATTCGATATCCAAATGTGTGCCAGTCGATTTGACCAGTTAATCGACAAGGACGATAACTAAGAACAAGATCTAAGCAAGACAACGGTGATACGCCCGGATGTCGAGGCTCGGACTTGATCAGGCTAACTAGAGCAGAGCTGAACGAGACAACAGCGATGCGCCCGGATGTCAAAGCTCAGAGTACTCCCACGCGGAACTTGCAAGGGTTGACGGAGATCGATGAGATGCAGCCCGTCGAGACTTGAAGAACTCGTAAATAAACTAAGACTAATGCGGTAAAAGTAGATTGCTGGTAAAGTAGATAAAAGTAATTGATTTGTTTGATGTATATTGATTGTTTATCTCACGACCCCTGGGTACATATTTATACTCCAACAATAGGAGTTGGAAACAGACACGACTCGTACCTTTCCAAAATAAAACAAACTCCTATTTTAAAAGAAATAACTAACTCGCGGAGGAGTCGGACTCAAATAAAAATATTATTTTCCTAAACAGACACCCTATCTTTAAGGAAACAAACGACTCGTGCAAGAGTCGGACTCAAACTTCTATAATAATACTAGCATAAGATCACCAGTTTCCTTATGTTTTTTTTCTTCGATGAAACTTTCCATTGGCAGACTCTTCAATCCGCAACTTCCTCTATGGCCATCGGCAATCCTTCACTGACGTCAACCATTATCACCCTGTACCCATCGGCATCATCATCTTGTGCCCATCGGCATTATCTCCTTATCGGTAACACTTTCCAATCGGCAACCTTCCAGCCCCATTGGTAACTTGTCTTCTTCACCAATCAACTCCCATCGGCAAGGATTGCCCAGCTTCCATCGGCAACAAACTTACCCCTTTCACAGCATTAATTCTCATCGGTAAATCTAACCGATGACTTTCCGATGCCGATAGAAAATGGCTACCGATCAATGCAGGTCTTAGCTCATTTGACAGATGCCGAAAAATGATGTCAACAATTGTTCATTGGTTCACCGCCCTTAAACTGGTACTCTAATCAATTTCACTGGGATCCAGATTAGTGTAGTAAGATATAGTGTAGACGTGGTGTCTAGGCTATACGCTTACCTGTGTCTGCGGCTTGTCCAACGGTTTGTTTGTGGTACCTAGTAGGGGTGACAGACTCATCTAGGCTTTGATCCCACCACGTTCGGCCAAGTTCTTAAAACATAGGCCTTCTTGTGCTAGGCGGTTTAGCACCCTTCTCATCCCTTTCTGTTGCTAAGCGGCCTAGTGGCTCGAAGTGAACAACCTTTGTATCTTACCTTACCTTGCTAGTTTCATAACCATAGAAGATCCTCTCTACCCAACCTATGATAAAACCCTTGTGTCATCATAGGACGAACTTAGTTCTTTGTTAAGTACACTTCACGTTCCCTGTGGATTTGATACCCCTGGAATACTCTTGGGTAAAAGCTATGTTGACAATCGTGCGTTTGCGGTTTATCCTTTGTGCCACCTTTTGTGTCAACAGTGGTCGCATCGTTCCATGCTGACCCCGCGGAAGGGACACGCATCGGGCCTACGTCCCACCACCCCCAGTCCGTCTCCAGTCTCCTCACAAGCTCGGAGGCCACCTCTTACGCCGGCTCTAGCGGTGGGAGCGTTGAACCGTGGGAGCCCCTGGACTTCGAAGTTCTTGGGGATAAGGAGGCCTTATACGGTTTCCTCCATGCTAGCGACTACCTGCTCGACTCCGGCTCGAGCGATTGCAGCGAGGGCAGTGGTCGCGACTGCTTCATGTGCGACGCGCCGCCACCCAGAGCCACTGTCGACCCCACCCTCATCGACGAAGGGGACGTTGACGGCGATGGCAACCACACACCCGTGCACCAGACGGGTGTTCCGGCACCCCCACCATGGCCCGATCCGCAGCCTTTGGACGTATTTGGCAGCAGCAGCTTCATGACCTTCGCGACATGGAACGGCAGCTCGCGGAGTGCCAGCTAAAGGTGACGTTCGAGCGCGAAGCCGCTAGGGATCCCACAGAGCCCCACACTTGCAGGGAGGCCCGAGCGGTACACCAGCACATCATCAATGACGAACATGGCACGCCACAGTTTACACGGGCAAGCCAAAACATCGCAGCAGCAAGGATGCTGCTTCGCAACCTTCCGGTCCCAGATGCTTCCGACGACAAGCTCTCCCATGACGAGCTGAAGACCCTTCTGGAGCGGGCTGCGACACAACAGGCTGAGAGCTCCGCATCGCGGAGGTGCGGGTTCAGCACCGGTCATCCAGCCAGTGCAGCACCCAACGACAACGAGGGGTCAGTCCACCTGGACCCCACACCAGCTCAGCGCCGGCGTCCGACGGTGCACGCTCGCGTAGGCAAAAAGCGTGACGTATGCGACATGCTTGACGCGTGCAAACATGCCAAGCAGGATGGTGCCAGCAGAGGCTAGGATGTCCGCCGCGGAGGCCGATATGACAGCGATGAAGACCGACCTCCCACGCCAGAGCTGCCGGGCCCCTTGGCGTTCATTTGCTGCATCCACCGCGCACCGTTCCCGCAACCGTTCCGGCAGCCAACCAACATCGTCCGGTATTCCGGTGAAACGAATCCCGGGCTCTGGCTCGATGACTACCGCCTTGCCTGTCAGGCCGGCGGCGCAGACGATGATGACTTCATCATCCGCAACTTGCCTCTCCACCTCTCGGACACGACTCGCACGTGGCTCGAGCATCTACCCCCTAACACCATCGATGGGTGGGTTTCCCTACGACAGGCCTTCGTTGGGAATTTTCAAGGCACATACACGCGCCCAGGAAACCCTTGGGACCTCCACAGCTGCAGGCAAAAGGCGGATGAGCCCCTCCAGGATTACATTCGTCGCTTCTCCCAACAGTGCACCAAGCTCCCGACCGCGGCCGACACGGACATGGTCGGAGCTTTCCTTGTGGGCACCACCTGCAAAAAGCTGGCCCACGAGCTATGCCGCAGCAACCCTCGCACCACCGAGAGACTCCACGACATTGCCACGAGCTACGCCTCGGGTGAGGAGGCAGTCGGTGCAATCTTCCATCCCGACAAGGGAAAGGGCAAGGAAGTCGAGACCGCTGGCGAAGGCGGCTGGAACCGCGCCCAGAACAAGAACAAGAAGAGGGGCAAGCCGTAGCGTGGCGGTGGCGACAACGTCGTCGCGGCAGCAGACCGCAAGGCTCCCCGTCCCCAGGGTGGGAAAAAGGTGGGCAAGTTCGACGACATGCTCACAAAACCATGACCGTACCACAATGGGCAGATCAAGCACACAGTATAGCAGTGTGACATGATGGCCAGGTACTTAAAGGCCGTCCCTAACAAGGACGAGCCGAAGTAGTCGGAAGGCCAGGACGGGGACGGGGGTCACGAGGACTCCTAAACCCACGTCAACAAGTGCCTCATGATCTTCGGGGGCCCTGAGGCATACGACTGCAAGCGTCAGTAGAAGAAGGAGCGACGCGAAGTCTTCACGACCGCCCCGGCGACTCCGGCTTTCCTCGACTGGCCAGAACTCGACATCACGTTCGGTCGAGATGACCACTCGAGCCACATTCCATACCCAGGTCGTTACCCACTCGTCGTGGACCCAATCATAGGGAGCGTGCGCTTCACCAAAGTACTGATGGACGTGGGCAGCAACCTAAACAGCATGTACTACAACGCCTTTGAGGCCCTCGGCCTACGTAGGGAAAAGCTTTCACCCTCCGGGGCTCCCTTTCAGGGAATCGTCCCTGGAAGACAAACGGTACCCATAGGGCAGGTCGTCCTTCCCATCACGTTCGGGGAGCCGGACAACTTCCAGAGCGAGTACCTCACCTTCAAGGTCGTGTCTTACCAAGGGACTTATCACGCGGTGTTGGGAAGGCCATGCTACGCAAAGTTCATGGCCGTCCCCAACTACACCTACCTCAAGCTCAAGATGCCAGGACCCCACAGAGCCATCACGGTCACCTCCGAGCTTGCAGAGTCATACCAGTGCGACGTGGATAGTTGCGAGAATGCCATGGCCGCGGCATGATTTCCGCGACAGGCGGCGACGATCGAAGCAACGAGCTACGAGAGAGCTGACTCTAAAGGTGCGGGGAACTTCACCCCCTCGAGGGGGTAAAAGAGATCCTGCTGAACCCGTCTAATACGGATGGTCGGATGCTGCGCATCAGCGTCTCCCTGGGCCCGGAACAGGAGTCGGCAATCATCGATTTCCTCCGTGCGAACAGCGATATGTTCGCGTGGAGTCCCTCGGACGTCCCAGGCATACCGAGGGACATAGCCGAGAATGCCTTGAGGATCCAACCCGACGCCTGTCCGGTGAAACAACGCCTGCGACATTTCGACGAGGAGAAGCTGCGGGCCATCGACGAGGAGCTCCGCAAGCTTTTGGCAGCCGGGTTCATCAAAGAGGTATTCCACCCCGAATGGCTTTCTAATCCAGTATTAGTAAAGAAGAAGAACGGAAAATGGAGAATGCATGTTGACTACACCAACCTGAACAAGGCATGCGGCAAAGACCTGTACCCCCTCCCATGCATTGATCAGATTGTCGATTGCACCTCGGGGTGTGAAACACTATCTTTCCTTGATGCGTACTCCGGTACCATCAAATCCAGAGGAAGGAGTCCAATCATCTCGCGACATCTTTCATCACACCATTTGGATCGTTTTGCTACGTCACCATGCCATTCGGCCTTAGAAACGCGGGAGCAACGTACCAACGGTGCATGTGCTCAGTTTTTGGGGACCTCATCGGGAGGACTGTCCAGGCGTACATGGATGACATTGTAGTATGGGGGCAGAGACCATGATCGCCGATGTCGAGACAGCGTTCGAGGCCCTGAAACTCAAGCATGTCAAACCCAACCCTGAGAAGTGTGTGTTCGGAGTGCCGCGTGGCAAGCTCCTCGGTTCATTGTCTCTGAACGTGATATCGAGGTCAACCTCGATAAAATTTCCGCCATCACTAGTATGGGGGCGATTCATAATGTAAAGGGGGTGCAGCGAGGCATGGGGTGCCTCTCGTCCCTAAGCCGCTTCATCTCACACCTCGGCGAACGAGGCCTCCCCCTTTATTGACTCCTCAAGAAGACGAAGCACTTCACCTGGACCCTCGAAGCGCAGGAGGCCCTAGACAGGCTCAAGGCGATTCTTACAAGCGCAGGTGGTGAGCGAGACGCCGACGTCGCCAACGCCGACGCCGCGTGAGGCCCTTCTCCTGTACATTGCCACTACCACCCAGGTGGTGAGCGTCGTCATCGTCGTCGAAAGGGAGGAGGAGGGTTACGCTCTAAAAGTCTAGCGTCCAGTGTACTTCATCAGCGAGGTATTATCCGAGACTAAAACCAGATACCCTCAGATTCAGAAACACCTCTACGCGGTCCTCATCACGCGAAGAAAGCTGGCCCACTACTTCGACAACCACCACGTCACCGTTGTATCGTCCTACCCTCTCGGGAGGTGATACAGAGCCGCGAGACCACGGGACAGGTGGCAAAGTGGGGTCTCGAGCTCATGGAGAGTTCATATCCTACGCGCCGTGGATGGCCATCAAATCCCAGCTCCTCGTAGATTTCGTCGTCGAGTCGACCGAAATCTAGCTGCCGCCAACACTGGAGAACCAGGAGTGCCGAGTCATGTACTTCGACGGGTCGCTGATGAAAACCGGCACCGACGCCGGCTTGGTTTTCGTCTCCCCGCTCAGGGTCTGGCTCAAGTACATATTCTTCCCGGCGTCCAACAACGTCGCAGAATACGAGGCCCTGGTAAACGGGCTACGCATATCAACGGAGCTAGGCATCAAAAGACTCGACGCACGGGGCGACTCCCAGCTCATAGTCGAACAGGTCATGAAGGAGTTGAACTGCAATGACCCCAAGATGACGGCATACTGCTAGGCGGTCCGTCGCCTGGAAGAGAAGTTTGACGGCCTGGAGCTCAACCACATCGCCAGGAAGCACAACGAGGCGGCGGACGAGCTTGCGAAGTTGGCCTCCGGCTGAGGGGTTGTTCCCCCTGGAGTCTTCGCCAGCGACCTCCACAAGCCATCTGTCGCCTGGCGCGCAGATCCCGAAACCGAGGCCCCGACGACATCCCCGGAGGAGGTCATGGACGTCGAGGAAACACGAAGCGGCGCGGACGATGCACCAGCCGGCGACGACGACCCCCTTCCCGACTGGAGAGTTTCTATCCTGGACTGGTTAATTTGGGAGCAGCTCCCGGATGATAGAAACAAGGCGTGCCGCATCACGCGACGCGCTAAATCCTTTGTCTTCATCGACCAGGATCTCTATAGGCGCAACCCTACAGGGATCTTGCAACGTTGCATCCCCACAGAGTAGGGTGTGAGCCTGCTGGAGGACATACACGCGGGGGAATGCGGGCACCACGCAGCCCCCCGCACAATCGTCAGAAAAGCTTTCTGCCTAGGCTTCTACTGGACAACGGCCCTAGCGAACATCATGGAGGTGGTACGCTCCTGCCAAGGGTGCCAGTTCTACGCAAGGAAAACTCACCTGCCCTCGCAGGCACTACAGACCATCCCTCTCACGTGGGCTTTCGCGGTCTGGGGCTTGGACCTAATTGGACCACTGCACAAGGCGCCCGGGCGCTTCGACTACTTACTCGTTGCCATCGATAAGTTCTCGAAATGGATCAAGGCACGCCCTCTAGCCCAGATCAAATCAGAGTAGGCAATCCTGTTCTTCACAGACATAATACATCGGTTCGGAGTACCCAACACGATCATCAACGACAATGGTACCCAGTTCACCGGGAAAAAGTTCCTGGACTTTTGTGACAGAAGTCAGATCTGTGTGGACTGGGCGGCTATCGCGCACCCCCAAACGAACGGGCAGGTCGAGCGCGCTAACGGGATGATCTTGCACGGGCTCAAGCCAAGGATATTCGATCGGCTCAAAAAGTTTGGAGGCCGTTGGGTCGCGGAGCTCCCAGCCGTCATCTGGAGCCTTAGGATGATGCAAAGCAGAGCAACCGGATGCTCCCCTTTCTTCATGCTCTACGGGGCGGAAGCCGTGCTCCCAACTGACCTGGAGTACGGCTCGCCATGGGTGAAGGCCTACGACGAAGAAAGCAACCAAGCGAACATGGCAAGGGACATGGCTCAAGCCGTATATCAGTTGGACGAGGCAAGGGACATGGCCCTCCTACATTCTGCAAAGTACCAGCAGGCCCTGAGAAGGTACCACGACCGTCGAGTACAAAAGCGCGAGTTCAACGTCGGCGACCTGGTGCTTTGACTCAAGGAGAGCAACAAGGACAAGCACAAGCTCACGCCATCATGGGAAGGGCCCTACGTTGTGGTGGAGGTCCTCCGTCCCGGAAGTTACATGATCACTATTGTAGGGCCTGCCAGCCAGGTCTTCTCCACCGCCTGGAACATCGAAAAGCTACGTAGCTTCTATCCCTGAACACTTCCCCCCGAATCATATGTATACGCACGTATCTTTCCTATAAAAGATCTAGTATGCACAGCGCAAGCAGCAGTCAGTCTGGGCACTAAGCAAGACGCGTGCCCATTTGCGGGTTCACGTCTTGCTCGGAGGCTGGGCAGGGGGCTCTTCCCCTTTTTTTCTTTCAAAAAAATTCCCTTCACTCCGACCTTTCCCTCCAACACCACTCCCGCTCAATTTGTTCCCTAGGCCGCATGAACATTTTTTTCGGATATTCGCAGGAACACTAGAGAGCTCGCAGCTGGTGAAGGTCACCCAGGGCCAGGGCCGCATTTACCCACAGATGCAAACAGGGCTCAGTCCGACCCCGATCCAACTCAACTGACGTCTGCAGAAATCGGACGGACGCCTATGCACCGCCATTAACGGGGACGACCTATGGGCCCAGGTAAGACAAAGGGATAAGGTCTATAGACGCCCCGACGGCCCATTACGGTCCAAAGATATGGAGGCCACCCTAGCAGGGGTCGAAATGACTGACTCAGGACATCAGAGCGAGGGGCGGATAGGGAATGGACACACTAGCGGTCATTAAATTGGCAAGCGGATGCTAAGGTCATTCCCAGATTTTGTATTTGAGTCTGTTCTTACAGATGATTGGTTCATGGTTGTCGGATACCTAATAATAGGGTACCCAAACTCCTTGCCTTGCAAAAACAAAATCATCCCCGAGGACTCTCCTCCTCGTCCGAGCAGGAGTGACGTCACTACCCTTAGGGGCTTTCCTACCCCCGGATCAGTTAAGACAACGGTACGCCCTCCGGGGCTCTTCTGCCTCGCCCGAGCTAGGGTGATGTCATCCGTGACGCCACCCACCCTCGGGGGCTCCTGCGCTTCGTCCGAGCTGGGGTGACATCATATGTGACGACATCTATCCATGGGGGTTTCCCGCCCCAAAATGGCTAAGGCAATGACACTCCCTCGGAGGATCTTCCGAATCGTCGGAGCCTGGACGATGTCGCCCGTGACACCATCTACCCTCGGGGGGTTCTCCTCCTTGTCCGAGCCCGGGTGACATCATCAGTGATGTCACTCGCCCTCGGAGGTTTCACCGGCCCATGACGCACTTTACCCTATAGTCAAAAGGTCCACAGTACCGGCTTGTCCTCAGGGATGGGGGTTGAGGGCGTGGAACGCCATGCCTACCCCTGTTGAGTTCCTGTGGTAGGCGCTCCAGTATCGATTGGACCATCGAATGACACTTGCCATCCCTCCGGTCGACATCTGAACAGGTATCGGGGCATACTCGGTACTGTCCGACGGAACGCAGGGGTACCTGGCCCTGTTCTGCCCACCTTCGCCCATACCCAAATATGGCAACAGGTACATCACCGATCACCAGGCGCGTGGCTACAGTCACACCCAGGATGAATAGGATTCAGGCGGCGTGCCAACATGAGCAATCTTCCTGGGGAAGGAAGGCAAACAGAAGCCAAAGGCGTCCAAGTCAACAGCCCACACGGGTCCCACGATCTCTCTCTCTGTCTACTGTACTCCTCCATCTCTCCCTACGTATAAAGGGGGAGAATGGGCCTCCAATCTCGTTGTCTCGACATTCTGAACTCATTCATACACACATACTCGCTTCCACGCAAGCTCTCACAACAAACCTCGAACCACATACGTATGAGACCTGGGAATCGGCTCCCCTCTCTCACCAAAGCTTGTAGCTCCCCTCTACGACTCAGCAGCAAACTGGACGTAGGGCGTTCGTGCCCGAACCAGTATAAACCTTCTGCTCTCCGGGCGTAACCATCCGATCTCCGACACGCTTAGAAATTTTCTCGTTGGCCGTCTAGACCCCGCCAGTTTAGACACCGACAGTTGGCGCGCCAGGTAGGGGACCTTTGCGTGTCACCTGTATTTTCGAGTTTCGGATGGCTAACCGCCACGCTGATTTCGCTCCGGGCTCCATTGTTCGTTTTGGTAGCCTAGACTTCCAGTGCCATGGGCAGGGAGGCGACCTGGCTCTCTGTCGCCCTACGGCATCCTCCGAGGTAGCCATGGACGCCATCTCCGCGTCCATGGCCCACCTCCACCTCTCTCCCTTCGGGGAACAAGTCGCTCGCGGGGTAGTCGTCCCGCGGGCCGACTACCCTCAGTTCGAGCACCAGCTCGACACGCTGATGGGACCTCAGCCAACTTAGGAGTCCCTGCATAACCTCTACTTCGCGTTCGCCAACGTGACGACGCAACTCGCGGGAGGGCATCCGCTCTCTCCCGGGCACATCGAAGCGCCCGTCCCAGAGCTACTACCACTCGACATGAGGAATGCCACCACGTCTTATTCGGAGATGGTGGCCGCATGGTTCCATGCTGACCCCGCGGAAGGGACACGCATCGGGCTTGCGTCCAACCACCCCCGGTCCATCTCCGGTCTCCTCACAAGCTCTTAGGCCACCTCCTACGCCGACTCTAGCCATGGGAGCGTTGATCCCTGGGATCCCCTGGACTTCGACGGTCTGAGGGATAAGGAGGCCTTCTACGGTTTTCTTCATGCCAGCGATTACCTGCTCGACTCCGGCTCGAGCGACCGCAGCGAGGGTCGTGGCCGCGAGTGCTTCATGTGCGATGCACCACCACCCGGAGCCATTGTCGACCCCACCCTCATCGACGAGGGGGACGACGATGGCGATGGCAACCACACACCGGTGCGCAAGACGGGTGTTCCATACCCCCACCATGGCCCGATCCACAGCCTTAGGAGGCCTGGCAGCAGCAGCTTCGCGACCTCCGCGACATAGAACAGCAGCTCGCGGAGCACCAGCGAAAGGTGACATTCGAGCGCGAAGCTGCCAGGGATCCCACAGAGCCCCACGCTCGCAGGGAGGCCCGAGCGGTACACCATCTCATCATCAACGATGAACATGGCACGCCACCGTTCTCGAGGGCAAGCCAGAACATCACGGTAGCACGGATGCTGCTCCGCAACCTTCCGATACCAGATGCTCCCGACGGCAAGCTCGCTCACGATGAGCTGAAGACCCATCTAGAGCGGGTCGCGGAACAAAAGGCCAAGAGCTCCATGTCATTGAGGGAGGGCTCAGCACTGGCCATCCAGCCGGTGCGGCTCCTAATGACCGCGAGGGATCGGTCCACCCGGATCCCGTACCGGCCGAGCGCCGGCGTACGATGGTGCATGCTCGCGTGAGCGAAAAGCGTGACGTGCACGACATGCTTGACGCGCGCAAGCATGCCAAGCACGATGGTGCCAGTATAGGCTATCACGTTCGTTGGGGGGGCTGATACGACAGCGACGAGGACCGGTCTCCCACGCCGGAACCATCGGGACCCTTGGCGTTCATTCGCTGCATCCACCACGCACCGTTCCCGCAACCATTCTGACAACCAACCAACGTCGTCCGGTACTCTGGGGAAATGAACCCCGAGCTCTGGCTCGACGACTACCGCCTCGCCTGCTAGGCCGGCGGCGCAGACGATGACAATTTCATTATCCGCAACTTGCCTCTCCATCTTTCGGACTCGACCCGCACGTGGCTCGAGCATCTACCCCCAACACCATCAATGGGTGGGATTCCCTGCGACAGGCCTTTGTCGAGAACTTCCAAGGCACCTACACACGCCCAGGGAACATCTGTCGCTTCTCCCAGCAATGCACCAAGCTCCCGACTGGGGCCGACGCGGACGTGGCTGGGGTGTTTCTCGCAGGCACCACCTGCAAAAAGCTGGTCCACAAGCTGGGCCGCAACAGCCCTCGCACCACCGAACGACTCCTCGACATCGCCACGAGCTACGCATAGGGAGAGGAGGCGGTCGGTGCAATCTTCCACCCCGACAAGGGAAAGGACAAGGAAGTCGAGACCACCGGCGAAGGCGGCTCGAACCGCGCCTAGAACAGGAACAAGAAAATGGGCAAGCCGCAGTGTGGCGGTGGCGACAACGTTGTCGCAGCGGCAGACCGCAAGGCTCCCCGCCCCCACGGCGGAAAGAAAGTGGGCAAGTTTGATGACATGCTCACCCAGCCATGCCCGTACCATAATGGACCGGTCAAGCACACACTCTAGCAGTGTGACATGATGCCCAGGTACTTCAAGGTTGTCCCTGACAAGGATGAGCTGAAGCAGTCTGAAGGCGGGGACGGGGATGAGGGTCGCGAAGACTCCTACCCCCATGTCAACAAGTGCCTCATGATCTTCGGGGGCCCAGAGGCCTACGTCTGCAAGCGTCGGCAGAAGAGGGAGCGGCGCGAGTGTTGGGAATATGCCCTAGAGGTAATCATAGAGATGATTGTATTTCCTTGTATCCATGACATGTTATGAGTTCAATGAATATCCATTAAAGACAACTTGTATCGATAAGCAATTATGTGAATTGTTTGTGAAACTCTTTTACTTGTATGGTTATTCTAAAGTTGTCCCTGATTGAAGTTCGTACTAGAATGTACATGAATATTGGATCAGCACATTATTAGTTGATGACTATGTTTCACAAGTCATGGACATGAAGATGTCGAACTAATAATGTGGGCACATGTAGGACATGGTGCTGGACAGACCCGGCATGATATTGTCTCTATACACATCATGTACCTTATGTCCTTAGACCTGAGATTGTCGTATGTACTCAAGATGTGAAACAATCTACATAGAGACTACCAAACGCTACTCTGTAACTGGGTAGTTATAAAGGTGGCTTTCGGGTTTGTCGGGAAACATGCTGTGAGACATAGTCAATCAAGATGGAATTTGCCACTCTTCATATGAGAGAGATATCACTGGACTACACAAATGATTAGATCATGAAATGCATGGCCCTGCTTGGGTTAAGTGTTAACCCACGAGTTGTACCAAATATCGTGAGGCAAAGGAATAACAAGTATATTGTATTGTGGTGGTTCGTCTGATATGATCATAGCGTATGCATAGGAGTTGACACGCCTTGCTAGAGGCCGCTATCAACTATTGGTCGAGTAAGAGTACTTGGGCCATGTCTATGTGTGCGTGAGCCCATAGGGTCGCACGCTTAAGGGGCTGGAAGCCTAATTCGGGTTGGACCCGAATTAGACTAGGTTTAGGGTTGCTAATGGGCCTCCAACGTGGGAGCTCATTAGGTCACCTATATAAGCAAGGGGAGACGCGGGGTGAGTCGCACCCACATCCTTTAGCAGCAGCCATTGCCCTCCCCACGCTCGCGCCTAGTACTCCTCGCGGACCTAGCAGTCCAGAGGCGTGACGCTTCTTCTCTGCACGTGTGGGATTCCTCGGAGGTGCGGCATCTGGAGCACAAGGCCGAACCGCGAGTAAGAGACATTGAGACGGACGACCTCGCAACTGCACGGCACTACTGCGACGCGCCCGACTACATCAAGTCGTTTCCGCTACACCTGCGCGTCTAGTGGTAACCACGTGATCTATAACTAGCACTAGTTCCTTGTTTATGGGGTAGAAAAATTTTGTTTTCTAGCTAGCGTAGCAACCTCATAACCCTACAGTGAGGTTTTCGCAGTTGCCCCAGCAACTCCGACCTTCCTCGACTGGTCGGAATCTGACATCACTTTCGGTCGAGATGACCATTCGAGCCACATTCCCTACCCGGGTCATTATCCACTCGTCATGGACCCGATCATAGGGAGCATGCGCTTCACCAAAGTGCATATGGATGGGGGCAGCAGCCTCAACATCATGTACTACAACGCCTTCGAGGCCCTTGTTGATGGTCCTTAATTATCAAATTCAACCGTAAACTAGACAAGGAAAAGGATCTTTATGAAACCAACACTTAGAAATAAGGTTTACACTGACATAATTCCACGAGTTTTGGTGAATGTCTATTTCTGCAGGGGGCTATCCAGAAATATGGAGGAAAGACCCACATGTCATGATTACATAGAGATAAACATCATTCGTACAAACAAGAATACTCTAGAAGAGTCAAGAAGGCGCCGGAAGGAACCAGAGGCTGAGCGGGCCCAGGGGCAGGGCACCCTCCCTACCCCTTGGGGCGGCTGCCCGAGAGCAAGGCCCATTAGGGTCTGCCTTGTGGGACCACCTCTCCACCGCCTTTGAGATCACATCTAGGCCCTCCATCAAGGTCGGTTTGATCCGACGGCCGACGTTCATTTGAGGGGCCTATATAAGGAAGGCCCCCTTACCCTAAGGAGGAGAGCCTCTCTAACCTAACTCATTATTCATCATCCATCTCAAGAGGAGAAGCCCCTGATCAAGCCCTAGAGCCACCACATCAACTAGATCTCTAGTTTAGCATAGCTATATAGGATTAGAACTAGAAGGAGTCAATCTTCGATTGGTTTCTGGATCTGTCAAGAGGATTATTGGTAATTCTCTCCCTAGTTCTTCCTTGTTATTCATTTGTTCTTCAATATTATGGATATGACTTTGCTCTACTTCATTATATTGATTATGACTTTACTCTATTCGTTTATGTTCTTAGTTATATTGTTCTTAGTTTATTATGATTATATACTTGGCTTAGTTAGATCTGAATCATATCCATGTTTAGGATCATATAGTGTTTATCCACCAGTAGTATGGGTAAATGATAGATGTTGTGTAGGCATGGTGCCTAGACCGTATTTATCTGCGATTGTACCCTACATTCTGGATCGTGAGGTAGTTCACGGGAGTGACAGTCCTGTTGAGTCCTTTGTAGTTCTCCTCCTGTTTGTAGGGCAGGCACAACAGTACTATTACGGGGAAGTGAATGCTATGTTCTTCATCTTCCTTAGTAATACTCACTACACATGAATATCTCTTTTCTTGCCATGATTGCCAAGTGTAATTGCACTAATCATAGTATGCTAGACTGTATAGTTAAGAATGACTCCTAGTTAAAATGCTACATCGGTATAATTTGTGCGCTTGCAGAAACACATTTATATTTCATTAGAGCAATTGCATATTTCAATACCACATCTCTTTGCCATGCTGGGGATGACAACCTAGATTAAGTGTCATAAGAGATGTGAACAAGCATTTTTGGCGCTGTTGCCGGGGAAGGTTGATTAGCTATCAAAAGGAATAAATGAGTTATCACTTGCATCACTAATGTGATTGAGAAAACATCAATTCTCTACTCGTACAACCTTACCCTTGATCTTTGCCTATATTTCATATCATCTTTATGCAAGGTAATGTATGAATAGATTTGATCTTCCAGACAATTTTGTTGAGAATCCCGAAGCATTATTCAGAAGGACAAAAGCCAAGCCAAGAAAGTAATAGAATCATCATCATATCAGCTTGAAGCTTCATCCAGTGAAGAAGATCATCGAAACATCGTTCGAGACTTGACACTAGGGTTCGAAGCCATGGCAGACAAGTCAATCCGTGAGTTCTCAGCCCCCACCACGGACAACATCCGCACTGGACCTGCTGCGAACATTGATCGGTCATTTGAGCTCAAACCTGCACTCATCAACATGGTGCAAGCAAGCCAGTTCCGTGGGAAAGCACACGAAAATGCTAGTGCTCATCTCCAACCCTTCCTGGAGATTTGCAGCACATTCACTATCAAGGATATCCCTAGAGACGCAATACTACTTCGCCTTTTCCCATTCTCACTCTTGGGAAGAGCAAAGCAGTGGTTCTATGCAACCAAGGAGAAGAATACCATGTGGGCACTATGTTCCACCAATTTCCTAGCAAAGTTCTTTCCCATGGGGAAGACCAATGCTCTCCGTGGGAAGATTTCAAGTTTTCAGCAACAACATGACAAGTCCGTTCCAGAAGCATGGGAGCGCTTCCAATATTACATCCTAGAATGTCCCCATCATGGAATGGAGAATTGGTTACTTATGCAAACCTTCTATCATGGGCTCAACAACAGCACTCGTGAGACCATGGATTCTGCTGTTGGAGGAGCGTTCCTATCACTTACAATACCACATGCCACATCTCTTGTGGAGAAGATGGCATCCAACCAAGGTTGGAGTGAAGAAAGAACTCAACCTCGCAAGAAAAGTGGAGGTATGCACCAGCTCAAAGAGGTAGACATGCTGTCAGCAAAGCTAGACCTGCTCATGAAGAGACTCGATGAGAAAGCTGGAGAGAAGAAAGAAGTTATGAACATCTACGACTCTCACATGACCTATGAGGAGTGTGGAGACACTGGACACTCAGACTCTCATTGTCCATAATTGCAAGAGGACGTGAACTACATCAACAACAACTACTACTACAATCGTCCTCAGCAAAATCAAGGTTGGAATCAACAACAACAACAAAGGCCTAACTACTCAGGTAATTATCAAGGTAACAATTCCTATAATAATCCTAGTTTTCCACCTTTGAGAGAGTTAGTGTCTAATCAAGGAAAGTTAATGGATAACATGTCTAAGAAATTAGCATCCAATGATAAAATACTAGAAACCATAAATAATAGGATGGATAATTTTTCTGTTGCCATCAAGAATCAAATTAGCTTTAATAAACTGATTGAATCTCAGTTAACGCAAATAGCTGCTGCTGTTCCTATCACTAACCCCGGTATTCCCTCACAACCTGAAGGATTAGAATCTGCAAATCTTGTAGAAATATTTGATGCAGGTGCTTATTGGAACAACCCCACAGAAGAGTGGTGTGGCAACTCTATGCCAACCAAGAAAGGAGATCCAGGACGACCAGTCATCCCAATTTCCATTGGCGTCACAGAGTTTCCTGAAGCACTTTGCGATTTTGGCACAAGCGTCAATGTCATGCCCAGGGTAATCTATGAGAAATTCTTTAATTATCCTTTATCAGAGAGAACCCTATGTTTGCAGCTTGCAGATCGGACACTATGCTATCCAAAAGGAATATTAAAAGATATCCGTGTCCGAATTGGGACCTCATATGTTCCTGCAGACTTCATGGTGATAGAAACCAGAGTTGATGAGAAGTCACCCATCATCCTTGGGAGGCCAATCTTGAACACTGCCGGAGCTGTCATCTATGCTAGCACCGCCAAGATCAGTTTCATCATCAAAGGGAAGATGGAGACATTTACCTTCAAGAACAAAACCTTACAAGCTCTTTGTCGGGTACGAAGGTAAGGGGTACCCTAAACCCTTCGATAAATTAACGCTAAACATAGCAACCATTTTTAAGGCAAGGACCAGCCCACTACTCGATAAAATGCGGCCCATCAATCGGGGGGCCCCTCTGCACCAACTGCGGCAACAAGCCACGGCCGGCTCCACCTCGACGACGAACGAGGGGTCGAACGAATGACCCCGGCTCCACCTCGACGACGAACGAGGGGTCGAACGAACGACCCCGGCTCCACCTCGACGACGGACGAGGGGTCGAACGAACGACCCCCGGCTCCACCTCGACGACGGACGAGGGGTCGAACGAACGACCCCCGGCTCCACCTCGACGACGAACGAGGGGTCGAACGAACAACCCCCGGCTCCACCTCGACGACGGACGAGGGGTCGAACAAACGACCCCCGGCTGCACCTCGACGACGGACGAGGGGTCGAACGAACGACCCCCCGACCTCTACCTCGACTTCGACCTGTCCAACCCCGTCGACGCCTCGACCTCCCCTCGACCAAGGGTCAAGCAGACGACCCTCAGACGAGGGGCTCGATTAACCCAACTACTCCGGCATGGGTTAAAGTGAACCCACCTAACGACATGGGAGCCCGCGTCCGCTATCAAATCCGCCAACTCCCCGTCCAGTCCCCGATTCCCGTCAACTGTGCCGCCACTGTTGCCACTACGTGAGTACGGACTCCAATAGTACCCCTCGGAAAGTGAATAGTGCGACCCTCGACGACGACTTCGGGAACGCGACGGAGTCACACAGGGCTCGACCCCCTCCCTCGACCGGGGGCTCGACCCCTCCTCCTCAACAACTCCGGTACGGGAGCCGTCCCATCCGCCCCGTCCCGCTTCAGCTGTGGGACTCGCGCCTGCCTGTAAACACTGCACCGCGACGACTTCTACTGCCGCCACGACCGGGGACGCCAGAAGGAAGGGAAGGCCATGCCGCCACAGTGCTCGACGTCTCTCCGCCAACACTGTGCCGCGGATACGCCGCCCATACTTCTACTGTTAGGACCCTGTACCCTCGGGCCTCCCCTTTGTCTATAAAAGGGGACGCCGAGGTAGAGTATGGAGGGGACTTCTGGAGACTCTCTAGGTCCGACGATCGTACTCTCGTTCCCAAGAACCCTAGTTCGTACTCTGACACTCCACACTCCACACCCCTCGCCACTCGATCGACCCCTCAGGTGGCCGACTACGTGTAACACAGCTTGTACCCCCCTTGTACGAGCACGCTTTGGGTGCGAGATAATACAAGTCATCCTCCCCCCCACTGGACGTAGGGCCTTCTTTGCCCGAACCAGGATAAATCTTGTGTCCATCTTGCATCACGTCTGAGAGAGGGAGCACGCGATATACAAATTTACTCGTTGGTGGTCTTGACCCCCGGGTCATAACACCGACAGTTGGCGCGCCAGGTAGGGGGCTTCGCGTGTCGATCAACTCCGAACTACTCTCTCAGATGGATTCCACCATCCCACCATTCCCGTTCACCACCGTCATCTGGTTCGGCAGTCTAGGGTTCGTTTCCACGGACCAGGGCGACTTCATAGTCTTTCCCTCCACCCGTGGCCTAGACATCGGCAGCTCCGCTGCGCCGGAGCCAGCAAGCATCAGGCGACGGTCCCTCCGCTTGCGTCTCTGGCCTGCGATCAGGAGGAGGCGCGAGCGGCTCCGACGCGCTCGCCGTCACGCGAGCTCTGGGGCGCCGGATGTCGTACCCCCAGTCCCAGTTGGCGACACGGCCCCATCTCCTAGGGGTCTGCTTGACCCACGCTTGTGGGCCGAGGGCGGGCGTCTCCCCGAATGGGACTTTGGCTCTTCCACGTCATCGTCCCCGGAGGCTCCCGTGTCTTCTCCGACACCCTCGACCCCGTCACCACCGCGCGACCCGTTCCCGTACGGGCTCCGCAACAGTGCCGGACTCTACTCTGCTTTCGCAGGGCTGCGGGTACATACATACGACGAGTCTCCATGGACGCCGTCGTGGGCGACGGCCGATCCCGTCACCAGTACTTCACCAGGCGAGCCAGAGCTGCCCCGTATGTGGGGCACGTTACGGCAGCGCCTGGAGGAGGAAGAAATGGCAGGCTCTTCCCCCACTTCTACCAACGCCGACTTCGACTCGGACTCTCCCGACGAGAGTTACGACTCCACTCGGGAGTGCTTCCACCTCGACGAGCAAACCGTCCTCCAGGACGACGTCGACGACACCGCGGCCACCGAAGAAAGGGAAGGGGCCAACGCCACACCACCTCGAGATGCCATCCCCCCGAGTCCTGATAGAGCCGATCCACCCCCCGACGTCCAGATTACACAGGTCCGAGAGCTTCTCGGCAAGCTCGAGGAGGAGCGTCTGCGTCTTCAGCAGCTCGAACACGCCCTCGAGCAGGATCGAGGGCGTCCTCGGGGTGGAGGAGCTCGCGAGTGGGCCCGGGAGGTCCACCGGCAGATCATCGAGGAGGGGAACGCCGAACCCCGAGTCTTCAACCGCGCCAGCCAGAATGTCGTAGCAGCCGTGATGCTGCTCCATGACATGCTGGCGCCATCGACCCCCCAGGCACGACGTATCAGGGAAGAAATCCAGGGGCTGCTCCAAACTGCGGCCGTGCAGCAGGCGGAGAGCTCGGCCTCGAGGCGTCGAGGGGCTGCCTCTGAGCGGCAAGCAACGCCCCCTCGACAAAATCGGGAGGCCTCTGTCCACCAGAACAAGGCGCCCCAGGCCGGGTCGAGCCACGACCGGTTCAGGAGCACCTCGTCGACGACCTCCCCCCTCGAGTGAACAATCGACTTCGATACGGCGACGCCGAGGCTCGAGGCTACAGCGCTCACCGAGGTGGGCGCTACGACAGCGACGAAGACCGATGTCGGTCTCCGGAGCCGCCGGGGCCCCGAGTCTTCGGAAGAACTATCCGGCGGGCTTCCCTGCCCGTACGTTTCCGTCCACCCACCAGCCTGATCAAATACAACGGCAAAACCAAGCCAGAGCTCTGGCTTGCCAACTTCAGGCTGGCATGCCAGCTAGGGGGAGCCAAAGATGACCTCGTCATCATCCGGCAACTCCCATTGTTCCTCTCCGACACCGCTCGAAGGTGGCTCGAGGCGCTACCCTGGACTTGATCCAGGACTGGTCCGACCTGGTCCGGATATTCGAGGGCAACTTCAAGGGCACCTACGAGCGCCCGGGCAACTCCTGGGACCTTCCCAGCTGCAAGCAGAAACTAGGGGAGACCCTCCGCGCCTTCACCCGCCGATTCTCGAAGCAGCGTACCGCACTGACCCACATCTCCGACCACGAGGTCATCACGGCGTTCATCACCGGGACAACCTGCAAGGAGTTGGTGCGGGAGCTGGGGCGAAACATCCCCAAAACCGCCAATGAGCTCATGGACGTCATCGCCAACTACGCGGCTGGCGAGGAGGCCGTTGGCGCATTCTTCCAGATTCCCCCAGGGAAGGGGAAGGGCGATACGGATGAACCCGGGGGTTCGGACGATGGGCCCAAGAGAAACAAGGGGCCCAGGAGGAACAACGACGGCAACGGCGGCCGGAAGAAGAAGAAGAAGAAGAAGAACCAACCGGGCCGGCGCAACGTCGAGCCCAACGTCGAGCACGACGACGACCCCGACGACCTGGTCGCTGCAGCGGACAAGCGGAAGCCTCGAGGGCCCCCTCCCGATGGGGGCGTCTTCGACAAGATGCTGAAGGAGCCTTGCCCCTATCATATGGGGCCGGCCAACCACCGCCTCGAGGATTGCCGCATGCTCGAAGGCACTTCATCCCTCCTGCCCCCAGGAGAGACGACGGCAAGGAAGACCCGCCCTGTGACGCCCACGTCAGGGGCGATGTCCAAAAAGGAGGCTTCCCCGAGATCCACGACTGCTACCATGATCTACGGGGGACCCTCGACTCGCCTCACACGCGCCAGCGCAAGTGGAGCGTCGAGAAGTTATTTCCGTTCGGGCTCAGGCCCCGCGGTACCTCGATTGGTCACACGCGCCAATCACCTTCGATCAGGACGACCACCACGAGCACGTCCCCAACGCAGGGCTTACCCCGCTCGTCGTCGGCCCGATCATCCTCAACACCCGCCCTCACAAGGTGCTCATGGACGGGGGGAGCAGCCAAACATCATCTACGCCGAGACCCTCGACCTCCTGGGGATCCCGAGGACCATGCTCCTGCCTAGCGCGGGGGGGGGGTCCACGGGAAGGAAGAGCTGACCTTTGAGGTGGTCGCGTGGCGAGGCACCTACCACGCCATCATCGGTAGACCGGGGTACGCCCAGTTCATGGCGGTCCCGAATACTACCTACCTCAAGCTCAAGATGCCGGGACCCTCGGGGGTCATCACCGTCGACACCTCCTACGAGCACGCATACGGATACGACGTTGAGTTGCTGGAAAAAGCTGAAGCCGTGAGGATTCGGCTATCCTCACGGCCCTCAACGACTTGTCCGGAGAGATCCCCGACCCCAAGTGCCACGCTGGGAACTTCAAGCTGGCGGAAGACACCAAAGACCTTTCCCGCCGACCCTGGCCTCGTGGACGGGAAGGTGCTGATGATTCAGTGCCACCCTCGAGCCCAAATAGGAAGCCGTGCTCGTCGACTTTCTCCGTGCGAACGCTGCGTGTTTGCATGGAGTCGCTTCGGATATGCCGGGCATCCGAGGGAGGTCGCCGAGCACTCCTTGGACATCCGGCCGGGTCCAAAACCGGGTGAAGCAACGCCTGCGCCGCTTCGACGAGGAGAAGCGCAGGATCATCGGGGAGGAGGTCGACAAGCTTTTGAAGGCCGGATTCATTCAAGGAGGTACATCACCCGAGTGGTTAGCTTAATCCCGTGCATGTAAAGAAAAGGAATGGGGAAGGATAGGATGTGTGTAGACTACACCAGTTTGAATAAAGCATGTCCTAAAGTTCCTTTTCCTTACCACGCATCGACCAAATAGTAGATTCCACTTGGGATGTGAAACCCTTTGCTTCCTTGATGCGTATTCCGGCTACCACCAAATAAAGATGAAGGAGTCCGATCACTCGCGACTTCCTTCATCAACTCCCTTCGACATGATTTTGCTACCCTCACCATGCCCTTCGGCTTGCGGAACGCCGGGGCCACCTACCAGCGATGCATGCTCCACGTCTTCGGGAAACACATAGGGCCGACCGTCGGAGGGCCTACGTCGATGACATCGTGGTCATGTCCAGAACCGTCGGAAACCTGGTCGGAGACCTCGAGATCGCGTTTGGGTGCCTCAAGGCTAAATCGCATAAAACTGAACCCTGAGAAGTGTGTCTTCGGGGTCCCTCGAGGCATGCTCTTAGGGTACATAGTTTTCCCAGCGCGGCATCGAGGCCAATCCCGAGAAGGTAAACCGCCATCACGAGGATGGGCCCGATCAATGACCTCAAGAGCGTACAAAGGGTTACTGGGTGCCTCGCCGCCCTCAGTCGCTTCATCTCGAGGCTCGGAGAGAAGGCCCTACCCTTTACCGACCCTGAAGAAGATGAACACTTCGCGTGGACCGCTGAAGCCGAGGAATCGCTCTCGAAGCTCAAGGCCTTGCTCACCTCGCCCCCGGTCTTGTCCCCCCGAGCCCGGCCGAGCCCCTCTTGCTCTATGTCGTAGCGACTACCCAGGTAGTCAGCGCGGTCATAGTGGTCGAGAGGGAGGAGGAAGGACACGACCTGCCGGTTCAGAGGCCTGTCTACTCGTGAGCGAGGTCCTTTCCGAGACCAAGACGAGGTATCCACCACATCTAGAAAGCTGCTGTACGCGGTCGTCCTCACTCGGCGGAAGCTCAAACACTATTTCCTGGGCCACCCGGTCACTGTGGTCTCAATCTTTCCCCTCGGAGAGATAATCCAGAACCGGGAGGGCATCGGGAAGGATTCGCCAAGTGGTCCGCCGAGCTCATGGGGGAAACCCTCTCCTACGCCCCTTAGAAGGCTACAAGTCTCGAGCTCAAACCACGTAGCACGTCGGTACAACGAAGCTGCCGACGAGCTGGCCAAAATCGCATCTACTCGAGGGACGGTCCCCCTCGACATCTTCTCGAGGGATCTACACACACCCATCCGTCGACCTAGGCTCGGGGGCTCCCGCCCTCGAGCAAGGGGTTGACCCACCCCCCTCGACCGATTCTCCCCTCGGGCGGGGAGAGGGTCATGGAGATCGACGGGGCCGCCTCGGCCCAACCCTCCGACGGATTGGCGCGCGCCTTACCTCGAGTACCTGACGCGAGGCGAAACTCCCGGAATGACCGCACCGGAACCCGTCGAGTAGCTCGACGTGCCAAAACCTACGTCCTATACGGGGATGGTCGCGAACTATATCGACGTAGCCCGTCGGGTGTACTTCAACGATGCCTCACCCTCGAGGAGGGGAGGGCATTGTTGAAGGACCTACACTCGGGGGCTTGTGGCCAACCACGCGGCGCCAAGAACGTGGTTAGGAAGTGCCTTTCGACAGGGTTTATACTGGCCGTACGGCTGTCGACGACGCCACCAAACTCATTCGAATCCTGCCAGGGATGCCAATCTCTACGCCACGCAGAACCCACCTACCCGCCCAAGCTCTTCAGATGATACCCATAAACCTGGCCGTCGCAGTATGGGGGCTCGACTATGGTCGGTCCCCTGAAAGAACCAAGGGCGGGCACACTCACCTTCTCGTCGCCATCGACAGTTCTCGAAGTGGATCGAGGCTCGACCCATCGCCAACATCCAGTCTCGGCAAGCCGTGCTATTTCCTTTACCGACATCATCCACCGCTCGGGGTCCCCAACATCATCATCACCGACAATGGCACGCAATTTTACCGGCCAAATGTTCCTGGACTTCTGTGACCACCACCACATCAGGGTGAATTGGTCCCAGTCGCCCACCCCGAACTAACGGTCAGGTCGAACGTGCCAACGGTTATGGTTTTGCAGGGCCTCAGGCCAAGGATCTTCGACCGGCGAACAGACATGGAAGGAGATGGGTCGACGAGCTGCCCGCTTTTTGCTATGGAGTCTCCAAACGACCCAATCGAGCCACGGGGTTCCTCCGTTCTTCCTGGTCTATGGGTCCGAGGCCTCCTCCCCACCTGACCTCGAGTACGGGTTCCCCTCGACTGAAAGCCTACAGCGAGCAAGCCAACACGGTACCCGAGAGGACTCCCTCGACCAGCTCGAGGAAGCTCGTGACATGGCCTCTTCAAGTCGGCTCAGTACCAGCAAAACGTTGCGACGCTACCCCACGACAAAAACGTGCGCAAAAGGGACCTCAACGTCGGCGACCTCGTTTCTACGCCCGTCGAACAGAGCAACAGGGGCGTCACAAGCTGACACCACCTTGGAGGGACCCTTCATCGTGGCAGAGGTGCTAAAGCCCGGCACTTACAAACTGTAAGAACGAGAAGGGCGAGATCTTCACCAACGCGTGGAAATCAACAACTACGTTGTTCTATCCCTGAGGCCCCAGGGCCTTGTACATTTTTCGCATTTATGTACAAATTCTCGAATGAATAAAATGTTCTCACAACACTTTCACGTTTGTTCTTAGCCCTAAGGTAGCCTCGACTTTGCCTCAGCAAAGTCGAGGTCCCCTCGGGGGCTGACAGGAGGGCACCCCCTCCTAAGTCCCCGAAAAACCCGTATGCTTTTTCGAAACTCGACCCTCCCTCTCGATCTTCGCCTCGAGTACGCTTCATAATTAAATAAAGGCGCTCGAACCCCCTAAGGGTCGAGGGTGTCGTCGAGCCAGGGACCCACCTACGCCCCAGGGCTACGGTATCCCCGCTCGCCACCACCCCCTTCCAGGGATAAGAGCGTGCGTCGAACACTTAGTTATCAAGCGTCGAATTAGGCAAAGAAAAGCTAAGAGAGCTCGAGAAGTAGAAATAACAAGACAAACCCGTCTATAGCACTAAGGTAGCCTCGACTTTGCCTCAGCAAAGTCGAGCCTCCCTCGGGGGCTAACAGGGGGGGCACCCCCCTCCTAGGTCTCCGAAAAAACTCGAACGTTTTTTCGAAACTCGACTCTCCCTCTCGTTCTTTCCCTCGAGTACCTTTTTAACTAAGTAAAGGCGCCTCGAGTTCCCTAAGGGTCGAGGGTGTCGTCGAGCCAGGGACTCACTACGCCCTAGGGCTACGGTATCCCTACTCGCCACCCCCCTTCCAGGGATAAGAGTGTGCGTCGAACACTTAGTTCATAGGCGTCGACTTAGGCAAAGAAAAGCAGGGAAAGCTCAAAAAAACAAAATTAACTTTGTGCATATCGAGCAAAAGGCATTATATACAAAAAGCCCTCGGGGGCTTGGCATTTTATCAGTACAAAGGCCTAACTATTCCCATAGACCTTTTTGTCCAGATATGGCCGCGCCCGGGACTACCCGTCGACACCTCCCGAGGGCTACTCATCCACCGAGGGGATCACCTCGGCTCGAAGAGCGACGCCAGCAGGCCTCCGGGCACCTCTGCGTGATCCATCAACTCCTGACACTTCGCATCATTCTGTTCCTCGGTCAGATCCGGGTCGGTGGCGAACCCGTCGACAACGAGGTTGAGGTCCACGTCGTAGAAGGAGTTGACGACCGCGAGGGCCCGCTTCACGCCCACATGCAGGGCGGCTCGGATGTTCTCCGTCACCCCCCGCGTCATGGAATAGAAGCGGCACAGCAAGGAGTCCCCTCGAGTGTCCCCCTCGATCTCCGGCTGAGAGGTCGTTGCAGAAGGTGTTAATGGCGGCCGCAAGCGTCGCGTTGAGGTTTGCCTCGGTGCCAAGCAGGCCCTGAAGATTGTCCAGGTCCTTGTGGGCGCGGGCATTCTCCTTCGCAAGCTCTGCCGAAACAAGCACACAATAGTCAAAACCCAACAAAAAAGCAGAAAAAGGGTCGAGGCAGGACGAACTCTGCAACACCCGAAACACTCACCTTGGGCCTGCACATCCAAGGTGGAGTAGGCCTGCTCAGTCTCCTTGAGCTGGCGGCGGAAGTCATCAAGCTCGGAGGACTGGTCATTAACCTTGGCCTCGAGGCCCTCGATGGTCTTGTTTGCGTCCTCGAGGGCCTGCCTCTAGTTCATCGCCACCACGCCCAAAGAGGTCGCGCGGGTCCGAGCCTTCTCCTCCGAGGTGGCCAGAGCGTCGCGCTCTCGGGAGACGGCGTCGAGGTCTCTCCGGAGCCCTCGGATGTCCTCCCTCAGCCGGGCAGCCTCCTCCTCGGCCTTGCGCTGGGCCTCGAGGGCAGCATCCCGCTCCTGCCCGACGGTGACGGTCGACCGAAGGGCGTCGTCGACCTTCGCCTGCGCCGACGACATGGCCTCCCAGGCTTCCTTCTGGAGGGCCCCGCGTAGCCGGCCTTCGCATGGGCGATCTTCGACTCGGCATCCTTCTGGATAGTCGCCGCCTCCGCCTTCGCGCGGGCGACTTCATCCCTCACCTTCTCCGGAGAGGCGTGGAGGGTCGAGAGTTGTCCCTGTACCGGAGAATGTACTGGGACTTCTCGTAGGACGTCACCCGCAGCGACTGACGAGGATAAAAATGGAGATCGTCAACAAACGGCAACCAGACAACTCAAAGTACAATCTAAGGTAGAACAGAACTTACCTCCATTCCCTCGCGTATATCCACGGCGGCAACCTCCGCAGCGCGACGTACCGAGTGTTCGAACAAGGCCCAGTACTCCTCGACGTTCTCCCACCGTCGAAGCTCGGACTAGTCGTCTGAGCGTGAGGAAAACCCCGCTCGGGGTCTCGAGGGTCCGCCACCTCGAGAACCTCCTGGCCCCACGCCGCGCTGCGGGCGGCAATCCTCTGCTCCATCGTCCCGGTGACGCCATCGCGCAGGTCCCCCTCCTCGATAAGCGGAAAGGGGCAAGGCTTCTTCGTCTGGGCCACCTCGCGAGGACGTCGACGGCCCCGCTAAGCCGTCTCCACCGGTAGAAGAGACCCCGGTGGTAAGACGGCCCTGCGCGATGAAGGACTCCAAAAAGTTAACACACAGCAAGATAAACCCACTGCATCCCGAGTGGGTCGAAGTGTGACTTACCTCGAGACAGCGGCCCCCCCAACCTCGAGGGGAGGCCGAGCCACCTCCGGCTCCGCCCGAGGAGCTGCGATGATGGCCATCTCCGCCGGATCCACCAACTCGGCCACCATCTCGTCCACCTGGGCAGGGGTGGACTCCATCAACATCACGCCCTGCGCCGACGCGGGCGTTCCCTCGGCGCGATCAACCAGACCCCCCTCTTCGAGCCCCGGCGTCGTCGAGGGGCCTCGGGCGCGGCGGTGGTCGTGCCTCACGCTCGAGCTGGAGTCGAGCCTCCAGCGCAGCCAGGCCCTCGGGCCAACGCCCCGGCGTTGGGTGTGCCGGAGCCTCCCCCTCGATCGCAGGGGCCTGGGGCCTGACCACCTCGGCCGCAACCGCTGTCGGCAGAAGCTCCGCGGCCCCCGGGGCGCCCGACGCGACTTCTTCTGACGGCCGCCGGAGCGCCGCGACCGTCACTTCGGCGACCACCGCCGGCGAGCTCGCATCCTCCGTCGTCGAAGCAGACGCCGAGGCCCCTTGCGCCTTCCCCCGCGCAGCCACCTCCTGGGCGGGGGCCGGCGGCGCCACCGTCGACTTTTTGCCGGCCCCCACCTGCGCCGACGGGCCCGGCGCCCGTGCGCTCGACGCGGCAGGCTTCGGGGGCTCGCTCGATCGACCCTTCGACGGCGGCGCCACCTTCGTCCCCTTGCCGGTCTCCACCTGTGCCGGCGGGCCTGGCACCCGAGCGCTCGACGCGGCGGGCGTCGGGGGCTCGCTCGATCGACCCCCCGACGAGGGCTGCGGCGTCTGCGACCGCGTCTGCCGCGGCGTGACTTCTTGCGAAGCCACGGGGCGCTCCGCCCGTGGCCCAGCTTCAACAGAAGGGGCCGACCTCGAGGTCGACCCCTCCTCTCCACCAGTAGCAACGACTGCCTGTTCAGGCGCCGTCTCCTCCTCCTCCTCCTCCAGTTCGCTCCAATTTGTATCTTCCTCATGATCGTCCTCCTCCTCCGAGGGCGACAACTCCTCATCGAGGCCCAACCGCCTCTGTTGGGCCCGGCGCTGATTTCTTAGCTCTCTCTCCCGAGTCTTCCTGGCCGTCTTCGCCTTGGTTTTGTCCTTGTCGGACTTCTACTTCTCCGCGCGGAGGCGGTTCGCCTCCCTCCTGGCCCGGTCCTCCTTCATCGGCGGGCGTGAGAGTTTGTAGGACACATTCCCCTGCGGGACACGAGACGGTTAGAGAACGAGCAGAAAATACGGAAGGGGCGGGCACGAAGACTCTAACTAGAGGAAAGGACCTTACCAGCTCAAAGAAGCCCTCGTCCGGCTTCATGGGGATCTTCGCGACGTTCTTGGGGTCGAACCCCCCCCCCCCCGCGAAAGAAACGGCGGACGTGGCCGACCACCCGGTCCGGGTTCAGCTCTTCTTCGACGAAGCGGCAACCCGATAGATCGACCCCCGGACCCATCTCGTCGATGCGGAGGGGTCGAGCCATCAGCGGCAGAACCCGCCGTCGGTGGAACGCCGACGCGACAATCTCCGCGGTAAGCCCCCTCTCCTTCAGACGCTTGAGCGCGTCCAGCAAGCCGTTGAGGTGCTTCTGCTTGTCCGACGGGACGCCGTATCCCCAGCGGTCGGGTTCGGCGTCGAGCGTCCGCCCGGTGTACGCCGGGAGCAGATCATCGTCGTTCCTCAGGTAGAACCACCCGGAATGCCACCCGGAGTGGCTCGAGGACGGGTTCGCCGGGAGCCAAAGCGGCGGCCGCTTGACGAAGATGCTGCAGCACCCGGCCCTGACCTTCCGGCGGGTGCCCTTGTTGACCGAGGCATGGAAGATGTTGGCCTTGAAGATGTGAAGCCACAGGTCCCAATGGGGCTCGATCCCCAGGTAGCCTTCGCACACCGCGGCGAAGACCGCCGCCTGGCTGACGCCATTGGGGAGAGGTGCTGGAGCTCCACTTCGTAGTGGTAGAGGAGCGCGCGCAGAAAGCGGCTGGGTGGGGCCCCCAGCCCCGCCCGGTGGAAGACCTCGAACGACACCACGTACCCCTCCGGCGGGTTGGGCTCGGCGTGGTCCCGCGGCGGAGCTATCCACTCCGGCCTCTCCGCCGTGGTAACGGGCCGGAGAAGACCACTCTCCACCAACTCCATCAGATACGACCGACGGATCGAGGAGGCGGGCCAGGCGTTGGCACCGACGAGCTGGAAGGTGGCCATAGGGACGGTGGTTTTCTCGGACTTGGAGGCAGACGGAACGTTCCCTATCTTTCTCTTTCTCTCTCGCTCGCGCAGAGTTCCTGCTCGCGGGACGCCTAAGGTAGAGGCGGAGAGAAGAAGGCAAGGAAGACGAAGGCAGGGAGGCGGGGAAGGCAAGTGCGCAGAAAAGGCACCAGACCCCTCACCCTCACTACTTATACGCGGGAGGCCAACGGACGGATCCGGCAACAGGCAAGAGAATCTCCGCATTTAATTCGCCTGTACTTCGTTCCTCGTATTCCCTCCAGGATAAGGCATACCGTCCCATCATCGGGCTCCGCGCCGCACTCCCCCCTGTAACCGCACTGTTGCGCCGAACGGGCACCGCCTAAAAAGGCGCGCGGCCGGAAACGTCGTCTTCGAGGGTAAGGAATCTTGAGGCAGCGAGAGCTGGCCCTCGAAGGAGGGTTCGACAGCTACCCTCGAGTGCCCGAGGCCAGAAATGACCTCGGGTTAGGACCTCGGTCCACCCCCAAAATCTCGAGGGGACAAAGGCCGGCTTACGAACGAGCTCGATAGCCCCCATCGAGTACCCGAGGCCTGACGGGGCCTCGGGTCGTCAACTGCAGATTGTTCCATGGCCTCGAAGGGGTATAGGCTGGCCCGTCCGGGGGTTCGACAGCCTCCCTCGAGAGCTCCGACACAGGTATGTCCCCAAGTTCAATACGACAACCACCTGCTTTTCCCCTCGGCGGTCCACAAGGTCGGACTCCTCCTCCTGAGGATAGCGTCGGATGACGAACCATCCGTCAAATCTTGAGGGAGCGAAGGCTGGCCCTTACATAGGGTTCGACAGCCGCCCTCGAGTACCTGAGGTCAGGAAGGACCCATGGTTAACGGACTCCGGTCCACCCCCAAATCATGAGGGAGCGAAGGCTGGCTCCACAAACGGAGTTCGACAGCCGCCCTCGAGTACACTAGTCAGGGATGTCCCGGTAGCTCGAGAACGAACTCTCGAGGCTCCCTGGGAAATATCCGAGGCATACCTAGGAACACCTAAGGATCCCTGCGCTGGGAGGCATCAAGCCACCAACTCCTATCGAATGGGGTTGGCACCTTGGTGGTCCACGTGGTCATGCTTAGCGAGCCGTACGGCTTGCTTAAAAATGAGAACGCCTCCGGGCCACTAGTCGATCCCTATCGAACGGGGTCGAGTTCTCACTCGGATTTTTACCCGTACAGGGCACCATTTCTAATGGACTCATGCCCGAGAACAGCTCACCGAGGACGTCGGGCTCGTCCTAACGAGGATAGCACGATGCTCTTCACCCCACAATCTGAACGAAAGGATCCGTGAGAAGGACGCTATGAGGTAGTGAAGGCCTAGCCATTCGAGGGCTCGAGGGCCCGACTACGCACGGCACCCCTCGACGAAAGAGGGTCGAAAACTCGTAACCTGGCAGACAGAGTTGACCTCTTGGGCGGGGCGCTCTGACTCTAGTGGTGCTCGAGGGAGCGAAGGCTGGCCCTCGGTAGGGTTCGACAGCCGCCCTCGAACACTTCTCTTTTCAGGAAAAGGAATGGAATCAACCCCTCGACAGGGTGCCACGCCTCCAGGTATCCTTTAAAGACCCCACTATACAACGTGTTTTAGCCCCCAAAGGAGTTCTTAATCACTCCTCTGGGGCCTCGGGGGCTACCCCCGTGGGGTGCGCTCGCGCGCACCCCGCGGAGAATCGGATTTCTCACTAACCCTGCAGGCCAAGGACAAAACCTCCGGGCAATCCTTACTCCCTCTGAGAAACGCGTATCATAGCCCCCAGAGGAGTTCTAAATCACTCCTCTGGGGCCTCGGGGGCTATGTCGGGTACGAAGGTAAGGGGTACCCTAAACCCTTCGATAAATTAACGCTAAACATAGCAACCATTTTTAAGGCAAGGACCAGCCCACTACTCGGTAAAATGCAGCCCATCAATCGGGGCCCCCTTTGCACCAACTGCGGCAACAAGCCACGGGCCGGCTCCACCTCGACGACGAATGAGGGGTCGAACGAATGACCCCCGGCTCCACCTCGACGACGAACGAGGGGTCGAACGAATGCCCCCGGCTCCACCTCGACGACGGACGAGGGGTCGAACGAACGACCCCGGCTCCACCTCGACGACGGACGAGGGGTCGAACGAATGACCCCCGGCTCCACCTCGACGACGGACGAGGGGTCGAACGAACGACCCCGGCTGCACCTCGACGACGGACAAGGGGTCGAACAAATGATCCCCCGACCTCTACCTCGACTTCGACCTGTCCAACCCCGTCGACGCCTCGACCTCCCTTCGACCAAGGGTCAAGCAGACGACGCTCAGACGAGGGGCTCGAATAACCCAACTGCTCCAGCATGGGTTAAAGTGAACCCACCTAACGACATGGGCGCCCGTGTCCGCTGTCAAATCCGCCAACTCCCCGTCCAGTCCTCGATTCCCGTCAACTGTGCCGCCACTGTTGCCACTACGTGAGTACGGACTCCAACAGTACCCCTCGAAAAGTGAACAGTGCGACCCTCGACGACGACTTCGGGAACGCAACAGAGTCACACAGGGCTCGACCCCCTCCCTCGACCGGGGGGCTCGACCCCTCCTCTTCAACAACTCCGGTACGGGAGCCGTCCCATCCGCCCCGTCCCGCTTCAGCTGTGGGACTCGCGCCTGCCTGTAAACACTGCACCGCGACGACTTCTACTGCCGCCACGACCGGGGACGCCAGAAGGAAGGGAAGGCCATGCCGCCACAGTGCTCGACGTCTCTCCGCCAACACTGTGTCGCGGATACGCCGCACATACTTCTACTGTTAGGACCCTGTACCCTCGGGCCTCCCCTTTGTCTATAAAAGGGGACGCCAAGGTAGAGTATGGAGGGGACTTCTGGAGACTCTCTAGGTCGGACGATCGTACTCTCGTTCCCAAGAACCCTAGTTCGGACTCTGACACTCCACACTCCACACCCCTCACCACTCGATCGACCCCTCGGGTGGCCGACTCCGTGTAACAAAGCTTGTACCCCCCCTGTACGAGCACGCTTTGGGTGCGAGATAATACAAGTCATCCTCCCCCCCCCCGCTGGACGTAGGGCCTTCCTTGCCCGAACCAGGATAAATCTTGTGTCCATCTTGCATCACGTCTGAGAGAGGGAGCACGCGATATACAAATTCACTCGTTGGTGGTCTTGACCCCCGGGTCATAACACCGACACTCTTGAACAACCTCAAGATGAACCAAAGAAGAGGACCAATGGGAGGAACAAGCAGAATAAGAAGAACAACAAGAAGCAAGTACGGACAGAGTCAGTGAAGATGGTCACGACACTCCACAATAATCAAGATCACCAAATCAGATCCCCTCATTTGATCAAGAAGGACGACCCAGGTGTCCCTACAATAGAATGCACAATCAACAGATGCTCATTCCACAAAGAAATCTGTGACATCGGGTCGGGCGTCAACATTATGGCCAAGTTGACCTACGAGTTTCTGTATGACACAATGCCTCTACATCCAACATACACTCAACTCCAGATGGCAGATCAGACATGCCGCGTCATTGAAGGCATAGCAAAAGATGTCCCCATCCAGATTGATGATCACTTCATCCCTACAGACTTCATAGTCGTTGATATGGGAGAAGATGATTATGATCCACCTATCATCCTTGGAAGATCATTACTAAGCACCACCAAAGCTATCATCTATATCGGGACAGGAGAAGTGCACCTACACTTCCCCTCTGAAAAGGTATGACGTTACTTTAATGCTAACTACATTATTGAAGAAGCTAAGCAGAATAGAATGAGAAGAAGACGTCGCTACCACAACCAGAAGAAGCAGAACACCAAGGACGGATGGGCAGACTATAAAGGAGAAGTATCCAGATATGAAGAGAGATACCCCAAAGAAGAAGAGTCATTATACGCAACTCCACTCTCGAGGCCGAACACACCACCAACTCCAAGGTTGGGAAATGAAAGATCACTCTATGACTACCCCAGGCACGAGAGCGAAGAATCTTGGGAAGAAGGAGAGGTACGTCCCTCGAATTATAATAAATATCTAGAAAAGATAACTTGTCCTAGGGAGGCCACCGCACCAACACAAGTATGGACACAAAAATAAATCATACCAGAAGAAGAGGCACCAGCTACACCGTCCCATGAGCCCCAGGACAACTAAGGACGTGAGGAGTCCTGTTCGAAGGACTTAAAACCACCGAACGCCATGCCGAGAGGTAACACTTGGTAGTTATCTTTTTCTTTCATTATTTACTTTTCCAAATTAGTTAATCATGTTTACACCATCTTTAAAAGAAGATAAAAAATGTTTAAAACTATTAATCCCCATATGAATAGACTCGTGGCATAAAACCCATAAGTGTACTCGTTGTGGTGGCATAAAAAATAATAATAAATAAAATTTTATCTTATAAAATAAAAATATAAAAATATTGAGTTTATGATCTTGCTAAATTCTGACATCCATTAGAGGAAACTCGACATGATCAAAGCTAGAGATTTATGACTAACACTTAATCAGTTTCACAAGCTTTGTTGTCTATTCGAGTTTTCACAGAATCCAAGGATCAAAGAAGAGCAGCAACCAGAGGACATCTTACCCATTGTCAGAATACTCTGACAAGATAAGAACACCTCTACTACCTGTCAACTACACCAGAAGAAATTACGCCAAAATCAAGCTTGGAGGAGAGCACCCCCACGTACCAACTACATCAGAAGAAATTACGTCAAAATCCAGCTTGGGGGAGAGCATCCCCATACTCAGCTAAGTATTTCTACCTATCAGTTTTTATATCTATACTTTGATAAATATAAAAAGATGCATAATTAAAGAAACCCAATAAATATTTTCCCGTTTATATATATGTGTGTTTTTTTGATTAGTTAAGAGTTTGCTAAATAATAATAAAATAAAATAGCTATGCTAAAATAAACCACAATGATAAACTCTTAACATGGAAATGATGAATAGTTGCTTTGTTGTAATACCTTTCAAGTACCTAATTTTCGAATTTGAACTCTCTCTCAAGTTTAGGCATAATTGTTATGATTTGAAATTTGCTCTGAACCTAAAACTTGTGGGAAGAGTACCTGATCTAAAGTCTAAGTCGTTGACGGATATGATATGGGAAGGTTTGAGTTGCTATTTATATGTTCCTAGAGATACTAGAATTCTGGAGAATTTTATCTTTTGAAAACTTTAAAAATGCTACATGATGAGTTCCTATATGAAGAGAGTTTCAAATTTCTACCACAGTCATATATACGTGCTTACTAGATTAGGAAACCACACATTTTTACATACTGCTTATAAGCTGTTGACACCATTTTTGGTACATGTCAATATGAGCTAAGTATACTGATTGGCAGGAAAATAGTTGTTGACACAAAAAGCGTCAGGATCTGCGAACACCTCGGGCTTATACCCGAAATTCGATATCCGGAGGCGTGCCAGTCGATTTGATCAGTTAATCGACAAGGACGATAACTAGAACAAGATTCAATTAAGACAACGGCGATGCGCCCGGATGCCAAGATTGAGGCTTGATCAGGATAACTAGAGCATCGCTGAACGAGACAACAGCGATGCGCCCGGATGTCAAAGCTCAGAGATACTCCCACGTGGAACTTACAAGGATTTGACGGAGATCAAGGTGATGCAGCCCGTCGAAGCTCGAAGAACTCGTAGATAAACTATAGCTAATGCAAAAAGGGTAAATTGCAGTAAAAGTAGAATAAGAGTATGGAGAGTTACACGCAGCCCTTGGGCATATATTTATACTCCCGCATGGAGAGTTGTACAAAGACACGACCCGTATCTTTCCTAAAACAAACCCTATCTTTAAGGAAACTGACTCGCGCAGGAGTCGGATCTAAAATAACAATATTATTTTCCTAAACAAACACACCTATTTTAAAGGAAAATAAACGACTCATGCAAGAGTCGGACACAAACTGCCATAATAATACTGGTACAAAAATCACCAGTTTCCTTATGTCTTGCCCTTCGATGAAAACTTTCCATCGGCAGATCCCTTCAATCCGCAACTTCCTTCTTTGGCCACCGGTAATCTTCTGCTGACATCAAACGCTAAGTCACCCTGTGCTCATCGGCACCCCATGCCCATCGGCATCGGCAATACTTCCCGATCGGCAACCTTATACTGGTAACTGTCTTCACCAATCAATCCCTATCAGCAATCGGCATCGACAACACCTCCTCATCGGCAATCAGCATCAGCAACATTGCAATCGGCCTCTGGTGAGCCATTCAACTCCTATCGACAACGTCTGAGACTTCTAGCTTCTATCGGCAACACACTTAGTCTTCTCACAGCACAATCCCATTGGCAATACTGACCTATGTCCTCCCGATGCCGATTGAAAACGGCTGACGATCAACACAAGCCTTAGTTCATTTGACACGTGCTAAAAAATGGTGTCAACACATGCCCCCCAGTTTCGGAGTGTATAATACTTTACGCGCCGAAATTCTCTTTACTATAGCCGTTACCTTCGAGATAACTGCACAACTTCCTCGATCTCCGCGCGCAGAACCACAATTTATTAATAAAATCCCTCGATTATAGCACAAACAGTTGCAAATCTGACAATATCTCCTTGATTATCGCACATATCCACCGCAGGCCTCTCCACATTCCTACACAGCATGAACCGAAATCCCAAAATACCCCTGGCTCAGGCCTATAAAGAGTCACCACGATCCAACTCACTTTTTTTACCCTAGGCCCACTTTCACTTTTCACTGCCTTCGTCTTCAATCTCCAGCGGCGCCTCCGAAGAACTCGAGCTCAAGCAACAGTTTCTCCCCGAGCCAAGTACGAGCTGCAAGAACTCCCTCAGCTCCAATGGCGATCCAAGTTGACATCCCTAAGGTAAATCCACTTTCCTCCTCATCCAATCTCCTGCTGGTTCCTTTGTCTGTATGAATCCCGTAATTTTTCCCCTTTCCTTCTTTGATTCTTTCATTTCCTTTCTTTTCGAACCCTAGCAACTGTACAACAAGTTAGTGATCCCTCTTGAGCAGTCCAGCTTCACCTGTCTAGGCCCCATGGGGAATCCGGATCCTAGTTACATGATCAACGCAGAAACCAACCGTATTCTTTTTAGATCTGAATGCTTCGGTTTAGGATTATGGAAGGATGCTTTCCGGTCATGGCCCAAGCCCACCAAAGGGTGGAAGAACTGGTACCTTAGGGTCGCTAGAACACAGCAATTGTATTGGTCAGAGCGCAACTTGGATCAGTGTATCAGGCTCTCCATTGCCGATATGGAGAAAAATGAAAACATGCTGATAGCGGCCTCCTACTTCTGGTCTGACACCATGAACGCCTTCCTATTCCGACATGGACTAGCCACTCCCACACTTGCCGATGTCCATATGTTGACTGGCCTGGATGTCTCCTCTGCCGATACCTTTCCTCTGTTCAACAGGAAGGCCGAGTACAAAGTGAACACTCGGAATATCGGCGGCTGGACTGGCTATATCCAGGAGTATCAGAAGATCGGATCGGTAAACCAGAGGGAGCATGCCATTTTCTTGAACATGTGGCTGGAAAAATTTATCTTCTGCGGTAGGGCAGTCGGACCCACTACCATGCACCTTCCAGCAGCTGAGCTCCTTGCCGATGGGACAAGACTCTCTCTCGGCCGATACCTTCTTGGATCAGTGTACCGCCTGCTACATCAAGTGTCCAAGAAGCTGTTGTTAGGTGAGCCCATCGACAACCTTGGAGGCCCCTGGTGGTTCATAAACATGTGGTTAAATGCACACATGTACAAAACCCTCCAATTTGACTTGTTCGCTCAGCAATTCCGAAGAGACATATCGGAAAACCACCAATACAGGGATGATGAATCGGCAACTCGTTCTCCACTCAACTTCGGAGAAGCCATCATAGTGCTGCCAGGGACCGATGCCGATGCAGAACAGTTTGGCCTGTTCTTCCAGAAATTCTACAACGGAATCCCTGCTTTGGAACGGCTCTGGTGGGCCATACATTGACAAAGACAACCGATTCCAGCTGCTGTTCAACCTCACCAATGGGAATGTGCCTCAGAACCAAATAATCATGAAGGCCAGCATTGTTCCCCGAGCTATTCCAGTGAACATCTTCGGATCCGGGAAGAATGCCCCTCCATCGTTTGAGTTCTACTACCCATCGGCAGCGGCAAGACAACTGGCATTTGGCCAACTGCCGATCAAACTTTGCTACTCCAAGGTAGTAAAGCCCAGGCAGACTATTTCCAGCGCTCTAGACTGGAACAAAGTCATCAATCTTCCTCCCAATGCCGATACATCAGATATTGACTTGTCCTCCTGGTCACCAACATCCTTCATCACGATTGAGTATAAATTCTGGTGGCAAGAATGGAGATATCAATTATTTGCTAAGTCATCGCACTACTATTGGCATATGATTGACACCAACCACATCATCCCCGACGACGCAGTAAGTTTTTATCCCGATGCTTTCCTTATTACTTTACTTTTATCATCGGCATCTGACCCCCTTATGCTTAACAGGTTGACGATCCGATTCCCACGATGACCAACAGTGGCAAGCCCTTCAACCTTCGAATGATGAGTCCTATATCACTCATCGGCAACAATGCGCCAACGCTAGCTGCCTTCACCCCTCAGAAGGTACCCAAACCGACGCCTGCAAAAACCAAGGCTACATCGGCTGCTGCTGCTGCCTTGACGCGGGTTTTTGCAGTAAACTCATCTTCACTCATACCGATTACATACCGTTTTATCGGCAACAAGTTACTTTGTATAACTTATACTAATATTTTAGGGTTTTCAGGCAATGAGGTCATCGGCAGCTGCTCCAAGCACGCGAGCATCTCCAAGCCCTGTTGCCCATGCCCCTCAGGCTTCATCGAAACGGGTTGGCCCCTCCACTGCCGAACCAAGGAAGAAAAGGCGCCTGAGATTAGCCACTCCATCTTCGCCATCGACCCTAGTCGCATCACCAACTACCGATGCGCCAATGGCAAGACCGTCATCGGCTCCAATCCCTGATCATGCACTAGATGACATCCTTGATCAGGAGACAACTCCATCCGCTGCAGCAGCGGAGGCGACATCGGCATCGGCACCAGCCGAAATCCCCGATGAGAGAACGGTGTCGCCACCACAGGAGCCAGCTACCACAGCAGAAGCGACGCCAGCAACAACGCCACCAGCACCAACGGCGTCAACTGCTTCCCCAACAGAGGCTCACTCATCGGCAACCGCTGCCGATCTCCAAGATGAGGCTAGACCATCTAACATGCCAAGTCCTAGGCAAGAAATTCGCTTTAAAATGGTAAGTTAGTCACCTAAAATCTGTAACATAACCTTATAATCGGAATATCATAACTTCTTTTTTCAGGCCCAAGACTCCCCAGACAACCTGTTTTCCTTCGGCCTCAACCTCCAGGATGAGGATGAACATCAAGAAGGCCCCGCTCGAGCAGACAGCCTATTCTCCTTCGCTATCGACATCCCTGATGAGGATGAGGACGAAGAAAGCTCTGCTCCAGCTCTATCGGCACAGATCAAATCCAAACTCGAAGCACTACTTTCCCTGCTGTAGCAGGATACATCCTAGCTCATCCAGGACTCAACCGCAGCAAGGATAGCTTTCAAGGATATCCAAGGCCACCTTCCTGCCGATACGGAAGAAACTCTTTTCCAGGCAACTTTCCTCGACAGCAAGCAGATCCAATACCAGAGGCTCTCCCGTCGCATAGCTGATAGGGTCGCCCAATCTCAGGCTGAGGAAGAGAAGCTCAAATTCAAAAGTATTGCCGATGAAAAGCACAAGAGCATCGGCCAAGCAGAAGTCTCCAGCACTAACCTTGAGCGAGAAATTACTAAGTTATCGACAAGGAAAGAAGAGCTACTGACTAAGTTAAAAAAGGTTGAGGAAGCTTTGAACACGGCCAATCAGAAGAAAGCCCAACTGTCGGACACCATTAGAGCTCTACAGCAAGAAAGGGACCAAAATGCCCGACAAGCCATTTTACTGAAGAAAAAGATCAAGCCAGTCGAGGGCTCTGCCGATGCCGACGCAAAGGAGATGGATGAGATAGAGCAGATCCGCCTGCTTGCGATATCGGCCATCCAATCCTTGTTGTAATTTATCCATTGTATTGGCAAATGTAATATTAATACTCAATGTTGCTCTGTAATACAATGCCAGTATGTTTTTACCGATGTATTATAACTTTCTCTTTCATCGGCACTCAAACGAGCACGCTATGCGTCTACTCAAATACTAGGGTAATATTTCTTCAAGTATTTACCGTTGATTGCCCTAGAAAATGCAACTCCTTCGAGAGTCTCCAAAATATAAGTATTGCCAGGAGCAGACTGTTTTATCTGATAAGGGCCCTCCCAATCAGGAGACCATTTTCCAAACTTAGAACTTAGTCCCAATCGGTAAAACCAACTTCCATACTAGACTACCATCGGCAAATTCTTTCACCTAGTTATCGGCAACCATCGCTGACACTATGACTAATCGAATCGGCTGACATACTCCCTGAGTAATCCCAACTTTTAGCAGAACCTGGTATTCAGCACGATTGTTTGTTGAAGTAGCAATAACCAGCAACTAAATTTCATACTTCCATCGGAACGAAATTAAGACAATGCCGATTTCTTTGCGTATAGACCCACCAAAGAAAGTCCAAGGAGCACCCTCCCCTAAAATGCTTGCACCACATACTTAATTATCGCACACAAGCACGACAGAATCATTCCTACAATCATTTTCTTGTGGCAACTAACAAATTCACCGGCAGTGCCGCTTTTAATACACAAATTGTTTACTCAACCGGCCGGTGCTCCCAAGTGTAATAATTTGAATCGCCAGAGTTTGCCGAGTGCTGCTCCCAAGTCAAAATGTCCAAGATCGACTCCGGTTATACCATCGGCGATATATTGACATTTGCCGATGGATCTCCATCTTTGCGCTTTGGCCTCCACTGCTTTTCCCTTGAAGGAATTTCACTGTCATATAAGTCATTTCGGCGCTCGCGCTGAATTCTTCTTTTCTGAGTCTTTGTTAGACCCTTAGGGCACCACTGAGGGAGTTTGGTTTTCCAGACAGGCTGGTGCTGCCTCTCATTATTTGCATCGGCTCTTCTCCCGATGTTTGGATCTCTGGAGAGCACGTCCTCATCGGTCACTCTTGCACTGGTCGTCTCCTCAAGCTCCTCTTGGTCAACGCGCCTGACAAGCCTATGATGCGCACTGAGCTTGCCCCCCAGTCGGTCATGTGTCGATTTCTTCTCTCTGAGCGGCCTAGTATACCTGGATGTCTGATCATCAAAACAAGGTTTCTTACCTGACCAATCGACAGCGTAGTACCCGTTGCATTCAGGGCAATTATCGGTAGTAGGTAGCTTGATGCCTTCTTCCCAACAGTGAACGAAGAAGGGACACCTCCAGTGGTTCTTCTGCCGAAGCCATTCTTGATGTTCTTCTTTTTCTTGCCGACGTCGCTCTTTTTGCGATTGCCGATATTCGTGCCTTGGCTGTTTGTGCGTGATTACAACACCAGGAGCCCTTCTGGCACTGCTACCTTCATCGGCAACTCTCTTGACTTTCCTGCCATCGGCAAACTTTTCTTCATCACGTTCAGCCACTTGATGATCAGGATCTACCGATGCACTTTTCTTGGCAGCTTCTGATGTCAGCACCTTAGTCTTTCCATTGGTTTCCACCATATTATTCGGAAACGGGTGCTGATCAACCTACATCGGTTTCTGGACTTTAGAAATTTCAAATTTGATTCATCCAGAGTCAATCTCTGACTGCAACTGCTGCCTGAACACTTTGCAGTCATTGGTACTGTGACAAGTTGCATTGTGCCACTTGCAGTACCTGGTCTTCTTGAGTTCCTCGGCCGATGGAATAATTGATTAGGGGCTAGCTTAACTCGCCCTTCCTGAAGCAATAGGTCAAATATCCTATCGGCCTTAGTAACATCGAAAGTGAACTTTTCAGTTCTTTTCTGGCCACGCGGACAAAGTACCGGCTCTTCATCTCTTACCCATTCAATAGTGCCGATGTTCACCTTCTCATCTAACTCAGAATCCCCTTGTCCAACGAAGAGCACCTTTGCACTCCAAGTCTTCTTAGGCTCGAACGATTTAACATCCTGATCGGCCTCTGTGATATCAAAGGTGAACTTTTCCAATTCAGCAACGTTGATATTTGGCTCCTCGTCCAAATCTGAATCTTCTATTTTCTTGGTCAAAAGCACCTTTGTGTCTTGATCTTGCCGATGCACAGACTCGTTAATCGGTGGAGCAGGTTGATGCACCTCTTCATATCTTTGTGAATATCTGCAGCATCAGTCTGTTGAATATTATACATCAGCTGATTGACCGATGGGTAACTCTGGACATCCACTGGTTGAGTCGGTTGATGTACTTCTTCAGGTCTTGACATCAAAGTACTTGAACTGATTGGTGCGTGCACAGTACCAGTCATTAGAACACTATGCATCGGCTGCACCGCCGATGAGCAATTTTGCACAATTACTGGCTTGTGTTGTGGCATTATATTCATCGATTGATGTACCGATGCCTCATTGTACACATTCACCTGCGAGTATTCGTTGTAGTACTTATCGGCTGATGTACCGATATTTCATTCTGAAGATTTGCCGGATGACACTGCGGGGTTTTGCTACTTGATGTCCAGGCTGCACAACCTGCTGCTGAATCGGTAATTGACCGATGCAACTTGCAATAGGTGTCACCGGCACGTGACTCACCGATGGCTGGTAGCTAGCTAATTCTTGTAGCCCTTGTACCCGTGGATGATAGCCTTGATTTGCGGGTACCATAGGTTGAGCAACATTGGCGATACAAGCTGATTGTCAATCGGCATGCCTTGTTGCATCGGCCAAGAATTCGTCGATAGCTGATAACTAGCTAATGCTTGTTCTTGTGGCGCCGGGTAATTCATTGCCGCCATGGGTTGACTTGTAGCTGCTGGGCCTTGTTGTATCGGCAAGTGATCTACCGATGGTTGGGCATAAGGCACTCTGGGTATTGCCCTTTGAAGATTCCCTGCTGGCAACTGCACCGTTGGGGAAGATGTAGTATAATGCATCACTGGAACCATCGGCTGTACAGGTGTTGCCGATGCTATAGGAATCTTCCACCCTGCATGGTTATCTTGAACCAATCTGGAATCAGCAGATGGACTTGGAGACATACCGTATCCCCACCAGTTGGCAGAAGTTGGTTGATTCTGGATCACAGGTCCAGGCATTATTGAAGCCACTAGATTTGTGTTCACCTGAGTGATGCTTGTTGGGCTCAATCTTGGTGGCGCGATCTCATTGGCAGATCGGCTCATAACTGGTGCGGACACCCTTGGAACCGCCGATGGAATCGTAACAGATGCCGATCCGAGTTGACGATACTCCAGACCAACATAATATGGTGCCTGTCCTCCCTTGAACGTTTTCTTAACAGCATTGCATACAGTATCGAACAGTACATTGGATTGGATAATTAATACATTATTTAATGCACAATCAACCATCTCTTGTATTTTACCAGGATCGGTGTCGAAAGTGATCTGCCGCGGCGACAGCGGATCTTGCTTCTGGACTGCTTCGCCGATTCTGTTTAGGCTAAAGGATTTGAGATACAACCGCTTGTACTCTTCCATAGCCCTCTCCATAGCCAGCCTCTGATCATCTGTCAGATTTGCTTTGGAGACTTCAATAACACTCCTTGGATTAATCATGATAGATGTAAAAATTGTATAATCGGGTCCCACCGAGCGTGCCAAAAGAGGTATTGACACAAAAAGCGTCAGGATCTGCGAACACCTCGGGCTTATACCCAAAATTCGATATCCGAAGCCATGCCAGTCGATTTGACCAGTTAATCGACAAGGACGATAACTAGAACAAGATTCAATCAAGACAACGGCGATGCGCCCGGATGCCAAGATTGAGGCTTGATCAGGATAACTAGAGCAGAGCTGAACGAGACAACAGCGATGTGCCCGGATGTCAAAGCTCAGAGATACTCCCACGTGGAACTTACAAGGATTTGACGGAGATCAAGGTGATGCAGCCCGTCGAAGCTCTAAGAACTCGTAGAAAAACTATAGCTAATGCAAAAAGGGTAAATTGCAGTAAAAGTAGAATAAGAGTATGGAGAGTTACACGCAGCCCTTGGGATCATATTTATACTCCCGCATGGAGAGTTGTACAAAGACACGACCCGTATCTTTCCTAAAACAAACCCCTATCTTTAAGGAAACTGACTCGCACAGGAGTCGGATCTAAAATAACAATATTATTTTCCTAAACAAACACACCTATTTTAAAGGAAAACAAAAAAACACATGCAAGAGTAGGACTCAAACTGCCATAATAATACTGGTACAAAAATCACCAGTTTCCTTATGTCTTGCCCTTTGATGAAAACTTTCCATCGGCAGATCCCTTCAATCCGTGACTTCCTTCTTTGGCCACCAGTAATCTTCTGCTGACATCAAACGCTAAGTCACCCTGTGCTCATCGGCACCCCATGCCCATCGGCATCGACAATACTTCCCAATTGGCAACCTTATACTGGTAATTTGTCTTCACCAATCAATCCCTATCAGCAATCGGCATCGGCAACACCTCCTCATCGGCAATCGGCATCATCAACTTTGCAATCGGCCTCTGGTGATCCATTCAACTCCTATCGACAACGTCTGAGACTTCTAGCTTCTATCGGCAACACACTTAGTCTTCTCACAGCACAATCCCATCGGCAATACTGACCTATGTCCTCCCGATGCCGATTGAAAACGGCTGTCGATCAACACAAGCCTTAGTTCATTTGACACGTGCTAAAAAACGGTGTCAACAATAGTTGTTGTTTCCTATCGGTATCAAAGTTGTACCAGTTGTTTGCCGATAGGAGCAGAGAAGATTGCCGATGGCGAAAGTGATTGTAGAAGCGTTAAGGAAGAAGAGGATGTTGCTGATAGGGAAGTGCTGCCGATGGATATAGGATAACGTGGTCGACGTCAGCAGTAAATTGCCGATGACAATAGAAGACGGTCGTAGATTGGAGGAAGTCTGCCGATGGAAAGTTTCATCGTAAAGAAGATGGCTCTGGAAACTGGTAGTTTTATACCAGTATTATTATTTAGTTTGAATCCGACTCTTGCACGAGTGGTTTATTTCCTTAAAAATAGGAGTTTTGTTTAGGTAGGAGTCGTATCTGTTTACAACTCCTACCGGAGTATAAATATGTGCTGAGAGGTGGTGTAAAAGATATACACAATCAATCAAAGAAATCTATTATTTTCATCTACTTTTCCAGCAAAACTACTTTTATCGCATTAGTTCTAGTTTATCTACGAGTTCTTGCGAGGTTTCGATGGGCTGTGTAACACCTCGGCCTAGGGCTTAATAGGATTAATAGGATACTCATACCAACAAGTTGCAACTTCTTTTCCAGAAGCTCATCTCTAAACAACTCCGAGGTTAAGCGTGCTTGTCCTGGAGCAATTTAGGGATGGGTGACCGACCTGGAAGTTCTTCCCGGGGGCGCATGAGTGAGGACAAAGTGCGCCGAAAAGACTAGTGTTGGTCTGTGAGGGCAGTCTATGTCCTATGAAAGCTATCAGGCGTTAACGGGCCTGGCCTCGTGGAGGCGGGACGTTACAAATGGTATCAGAGCCGACCCTTGCGGTTTCACGGACGCGTGTGTGTCAGTTGTGCAGGCATGGTGCGCATGGCTGGTGTGGATCCAGAGTGGTCACACAGCATGGCACATGCGTTGGCACTGGACACACGGACGTGGCCAAGAGGGGACGTTCCTGGCCTGAGGTTGACCGACGAGGACGTCGGTCTCCTAAGGGGGTGAGGATGTAACACCCCGGCCTAGGGCTTAATAGGATTAATAGGATACTCATACCAACAAGTTACAATTTATTTTCCGGAAGCTCATCTCTAAACAACTCCGAGGTTAAGCGTGCTTGTCCTGGAGCAATTTAGGGACGGGTGACCGACCGGGAAGTTCTTCCTAGGGGCGCAGGAGTGAGGACAAAGTGCGCCGAAAAGACTAGTGTTGGTCTATAAGGGTAGTCTATGTCCTATGAAAGCTATCAGGCGTTAACGGGCTTGGCCTCGTGGAGGCGGGATGTTACAGGCTACTGCATCTACAAGACCTCCGTCAGCTTTGTTAGTTCCGCGTTTTGTTCAAGTTGAGCTTTGACGTCCGGGCGTATCGCTGTTGTCTCGTTCAATTTTGTTCTAGTTATCGTCCTTGTCAATTAACTAGTCAAATCAACTAGCACACTTTGGATATCGAATTTGGGTATAAGCCCGAGGTGTTCGCAGTTCTGACGCTTTTTGTGTCAACAATACTGCTTATGAGCATTGAGTGTGGTCAAGCGGTGCGACCCTCGGGAACTAGTCTCCTAAGGCCTCGGAATCCAAAAACATAACCAAACACCATAAGTACTCTCGGAAGCCTCCGGTGTAGTCCATCACTACATCGCAGGCTCAGGGGCTACTGTTGGATACCTGAGAATAGGGTAGCCCAACTTCACACGTCACAAAAACAAAATCATCCCCGGGAGCTCCTCCGACTGGCCTGAGCCATGATGACGTCATCACTCCCGGGGACACATCGCCTTAGCCAAACCGAAAGGGCAGTACTCCCTCGGAGGCTCTTCCGCCCCATCCGAGCAGGGGTGACGTCATCTGTGATGTCATCCACCCTCGGGGGCTTTGTGGTAGAACCGCCCAAATTATAAGAGATCAAGTACCAAAATAGCCGATTTAACGACCACTTTGAAAACTTGAGCCCATATAATCCCGGTAGTCTGGAAATCTCGAAGGATTTCTAACAATCGTATCTCCAACCAAGATCGCGCAAAGTCAGGTATGCACATTCGAACGAACCAACAATTAAACGAAAAACTTGAAGTACGAAATAAAGTTATTACAACACTTTGTCCCAAATAAAGTAGTACTCACGCCACAACACATGTGGCCAAATAAAACATTGTTTTGAATCTCAACCCAAAGTCTTACTCCACGCAAATACCATACTAGATAGGGGTGCCCACGAGACCTCGTCGAACAACAACAAAAGATGAGCTCATAGAAGACCTTGCCCAAAGCCTACTCCTCTTCTCCTTCGACAGGATAGAGACAGTGCTTACAATAGCCAAAGTATACTTGGCCATCTGCAACAAACGGGATAAACCTTGAGTACGGGAATGTACTCAGCTAGACTTACCCATCTAACTTAAAATAAAGACTCCAAGGATATGCATGGCTATTTATGTGGATCTAGATAAACTTTGCTTTTGCGGAACGCGAGAAAGATGAAACAACTAAGATTATAAGAGAGCATCCATTTTCCATCCTATTATTTTCCATCCTATTATTTATCTCTAAGAGAGCATCCTATTATTTATAAGAGAGCATCCTGTACTAGAGCACTCACTTGATCTAATCAAACAATAAGATAATACGATATCCAGTTCATTTGTCAATATTTTAGTAGAACCATTATCGATGTCACATGGAGTTTTACCGTGGTGAAGCTCAGCATAATCCCCCACTATCCGTTGGGAGGCGGCGACTCGAATCGATATACAGCCAGCTGGCAAGATTACCTTTAACACACGCCCACACTTTCCCCGTCGGGTCCATGCATTGGGTTACCGCTCAACACTGCCCAGGTAGTAACGTCACGAGCTCAGCGTAATCCACCCAATTGGAGAAATCAGTTGGCCACCACGGGGCAAGTCGTATCTCCAAACTAGAGGGAGCCAAAAGTGGACTGAGAGTCGGTCCGGACAGTCTTTACTCGGATTTGGGGTCGAAACTCACATCGGCCCCTATGTGAAAGGGCACATTCGAATATGTAAGAGTGCCACCATCGTATACAAACCTATACGATCCAACGGACGGACTGCCCCAAGTCTAAGCCACTTGGTGCCCTTGCCTTCCAGTTGACCGCATTTCATTACTACCATAGGTTCTTTCCACGATAGCAAAATATAGCCAACCATGATCGGTATTTTCCCTATGGGATAATACTATAAATATAAATGTAACCATTTGGTCTAAGCAGGATAAGCGGTTGCTTTTACTTTTATTAACAGGGTAACAAGGTAGGTAAAATTCAATATCAAGGAAGGTAATGCATCAACTCAGATTCAATCAACTCCTGTCACCTAATGCATCACAATATAAAATACCCAAGTAGATTAATTATAAAATGCTGGGAGACTTAAGGATGCTCCGGGGCTTGCCTTGAGTGAAGGTGGAGGGATGGTGGTCAGGGCAATCGGGGAGGTTAGTGTCGAGCTCGTGGTACTCCTCGTTCAGCTCCTGCACCTCCTGGACTCCTTCCTCTGGAAGTGGCACCTGGGGTTCCTCTATTGATCCTCGATGTTTGCAATGCATATAAGTAAACTTGATGGTGCAGGGAGGATGCGTGAACAAGAATTAAACACTCAAAGATTGCTTTTAAAATTAACCTAAGTATTCATGCTAGTTCCACTTTACACAACAAGCCTAATATAAACTAGTCAGAAAAAAATCTGCAAAAATTACAGAGGACAGAACAAGCCTACTGGATGCTACTGCAGAGAATTCATCCAAAGCAAAGCTACCAGCTAGCAGATACAAAAAGATGAATTTAAATGTAGAAAAAACACTTAGAACTAGAGCTACTAGCTACCAGGGTGAAACATGCTATATCTTATTTTTAACAGGTTCTTTACTTGGAAACATATTTATCCAGAAAGTTCCATGATCAACACTACTAGATTATTTTCTATACGAATTTCCAAAGGAAACCCTAGAAAAGAACACTTGAACTACAAGTATCTTTTCTGCCATACAACATACCACATATTATATTTTTTCTAGATAGATCATGGTATACAGAGACAACACAAAAAGTTTCATGATTTATCTATGCACAGATTTACCACATGAATTAATCTAAGAAAACAACAGAAACACATTTTAATAGGTAATAAATAAACTTTACACAAAAACATGGTATGTTATATTTTTCCTAGCTTCTACGCAGGATAACAAAGCTATCATAAGAACTTCACATTTTTATTTGACCATTTCAAGCAGGAACACAATTAATTTTGATAAATGCAGAAAAAAACTATTTAAACATTAGTCCTGAAGACATTCTCCAAAATTTTCTTTTATATTTTTAACAGAAAGATCTACATTTATAGAGTCTAAGGAAATTGATTTCACCAAATTAGGATTTACCAAACTCCAGATATGAAATAAACAAGCATTATCACATTTACTGAAAATGGAAAAAAAAGGAAAAGCATTTCAGAATTCGGCCCATGGATGAACAGTGTTGGGATTGTTTCCCCGTGCACGCGGGAGGGTGGACTGACAGGAGGGACCCGTAGTAAACGCAGGGTCCACCTGTCAGTGAGCCAAGGCAGAGCACCAGCGCTGACCGGCTCGTTCTCGCCGACAGCGAGCTCGCCGATAGCGAGCTCGCCGATGGTGAGGTTGGATGCGCTGGACTCATGGTGACATCGCGCGTCGACTGGTGGGGTTGGTTGAACCGGCGCGACCCTGTAGCGAGCCGGCGGTGTGCGGTGGCGGCGAGATGCGGCGGTGCGAAGAGACGGCGTGATTACCGGCGGTGTGGTGCTAGGATAGCGGTTGCGTGAGCACCGCGGTGGTGTGGGGATTGTAGCACGAGCGTTGGTTGAGCCGGAGGAGCTCTGAGGAGGTCCGGCCACGTGCGAGCTCTGCGGCGGCGGCAATGGCGCACGACCAACGGCACTGTGACGTTCCAGGGTGCAAGGGTGCTAGCGAACGGGTGTTCTCACCTCTACTACCTCCGGTGAAGCTTCCACGAAGATGGAGGCGACGGAAGTGGTCGGAGAAGAGGTGAACGCGGTTTGGTCGTTGTTGTGGCGACTGCGATCCGAGGAACGGCGGTGGCGTTCCGGCGACTGAGAAGCTCGGCTGGCAACGTCGAGGTGAGCAGGGCGTGTGCGAGGCAAAGGCGAGACAGTGTGCGAGGTGGATCGAGCAGAGGCGCTCGGAAGGTGGCGAACGAGTGAAGGGGATGTTTGCTGCGCGTTCGGCACTTAGCGCGGTGAGTGCGAAACAGAGCGGGCGAGAGAGCGAGTGCGGGTGAGTGCCTACGAGTGCCGGAGGCAGAGGGGGTGTAGGCGCTCCTGCTGACGCGGTCATGGCCGACCGGTGATGCCGGTGGGGGCCGTGACACGACGACGCGGCGGTCGGCAGGGCGCTGGCATGTCTGCGGCGCGCGGGGCAGAGCGGCAGCACGCGGGGCAGCGCGCGACTTGGTCGACGCGCCGTTAAGGCAGATCCGCATTCGATTGTGATGGTGATGGGGCGAGCAGCCGGTCGGTGATGATGCTGCGGCGGCGTTATGGCGACGCGACGGCGAGCAGTGCGGCAGCGGCGTAGTGCTGCGCGTCGGCGGCGTGCAGAGGCAGCGAGTGGCGAGCGTGCTTGGTCAGCGCAGTGTGGCAACGTGCGGCGCATGGCGAGTGGCGCAGAGCCGGTCTCGGTGTCCGCGCGCAGGCATCGGCAATCACGCGGCAGCGACGCTGGCGTACGGCGCGGCCGCGTTCGGGTGCGGGTGCTCGCCCGTGAGTGGCGCGTGCGTTGCACGTGCGCCGTGCATGCGCGGGGCGCGCGGGTGCTGGCTGGGCCGCGGGTAAGGCCAAGCGGGCCGGCCGAAAGGGTGGCGCCGACCCATTTTCGATTTCTTTTCCTTTTTCTCATTTCTTTTATTTGTTTCAAACAAAAATTAATTCAAAACAGTTTCAAAAACTTAAAACTAGGTTTTGAAATATAAACCAAAGTTGCTCAGAATAAAATGCTCTACATTTTTCATGTAGGTCTCATTTTCTGAAAACAATTAATTTACAGGGTTCTAGATTAAAAACCAATTAAGCCATTTTAAGAAAAGAATTACTTTAATTCTTAACAAATAAACTAAGCTTAATGAGGCAGGGTAATTAATTATAAAGGACACCATTCTTTATTCTAAACATAGCAAACTTATTTAAACATGTTAATCAAGAGTAGCGCACAAAACACCTATTCAATTCTAGTGTGAAGTATATAAATAAACACACATGAAATGATGGTATAGATAAACATGAATGCAATGCAATGCTTATTCTTAGTGGCTAATGATGATCCGAATGCAAGGTTGACACAGGGTGTCAGCCCTTCCCCTCTTAAAGAAATCTCGTCCCGAGATTTGGGTTTCTTTACCATTTATTATAAAAGGCGAGGCAGTTCACGCGTAGGTAGTCTTTGGTTTACCAAGTTGCATCATTGGGACCATGATGACTCCAAAGAACCTTGAAAGTTCTCACTTCTCGGTTTCTGGTGACTCTAGTCTTGGTGTCCAAGATCTCTGAGGGTTACTCATTGTACTCCAAATGCGATCTGATCAGAATGTCGGAACTCTGAACGGCTTCTTCCTCTGGAACTCGAAGACACTTCTTGAACTGAGATACATGGAACACTGGAAAGATAGAACTCATTTCCGGGGGTAACTGCACTTGGTAAGCTACCTTGCCTTTCTTGGCAATGATCCGATAAGGTCCAACATATCAGGGTGCTCACTTCTTCTTAATTCCAAAATGACGGACACCTCTCATGGGTGATACCTTAAGGTACACATAGTGACCAACTTGAAACTCCAAAGGTCTCCTCCTTTGATCTGCATAGCCTTCCTGTCGCGACTGAGCTGCCTTGATATGTTGTTGAATAGTGCGGACTATTTCTTCTGCCTCTTTCACATAATCCGTACCATAGAATCCCTTGTCTCCTGATTCAATCCAATTGACAGGGGTTCTGCACTTTCGTCCGTACAAAGCATCGAATGGTGTCATCTTAATGCTTTCTTGGTAACTATTGTTATACGAGAACTCTGCCAAAGGTAACCATTTCTCCCAAGATCCTTTTGCTGACACAACACACGCTCTCAACATGTCTTCCAACACTTGATTCACTCTTTCCGTTTGACCATCTGTCTGAGGGTGATAAGCTGAGCTTCGAATTAACTTCGTCCCCAACTCTTTGTGCAACAGTTCCCAAAAACGAGCGATGAACTGAGATCCTCTATCGGATACGATTGTTTTGGGGATACCATGTAACCTTAAGATATTCTGAACATACAACTCTACATACTGATGCGGTCGATGAGTAACCTTGACTAGGATGAAATGAGCTACCTTGGTTAAGCGATCAACGATAACCCATATTGAGTCATTTCCTTTGGAAGAGGTAGGTAACCCTATGATGAAGTCCATACTGATATCTTCCCACTTACACTCAGGTATAGAAAGAGGTTGTAGCAAGCCGGCAGGTTTCATGTGTACAGCCTTAATGTGACAACATGTATCACACTTTGCGACATACTCCACAATGTCCAATTTCATCTTAGACGACCAATACCTTGTCCTGAGGTCATGATACATCTTACTACTGCCAGGGTGAATTGATAACTTTGAGTTATGTGCTTCGTTGAGAATTCTATCTCGTAGAGCTTGATCTTTAGGAACTACCAAACGTTGATTGAACCATAGGACTCCCTTATAATCCACTTTGAAATTTAGAGACTCACTGGTTTCCAACCTTTGTTTGGTTTGCATAAGCTCTTTGTCTGATTTCTGTCCCTCAATAATATCACTATCCAAGGTGCATTGGATAACAATATTATTTAACACCAAAGGATGCATTAGATCGAATCCATCTTCTAACAAAGGTTGCAACAAGTTGCAATGAGATTTGTGGCTCAAAGCATATGCTACAACATTCGCTTTTCCAGGATGGTAGTGCACTTCCAAGTTATAATCCTTGATTAACTCTAGCCATCTCCGTTGTCTCATGTTCAATTCAGATTGGGTAAACAAGTACTTCAAACTCCAAGTCATGTGTCGGGTAGTTCTCCTCATGCGGGCGAAGTTGACGTGAGGCATAAGCAATGACTTTTCCATTTTGCATTAACACACAACCCAAACCAATGGTTGATGCATTGCAAAACACATCAAAAGGTTCCTCCAAGTTTGGTTGTGCTAAAACTGGTGCAGTTGTTAACAGTGTCCGCAAGGTACGGAACGTTGTTTCACATTCTAGGCTCCATTCAAACTTCTTATTTTTCTGAGTTAACCTTGTCAAAGGTTTAGCTATGTTGGAGAAGTCCGGGATAAAACGACGGTAGTATCCGGCCAAACCTAGAAAGCTGCGAACCTCGTGCACGTTAACGGGTGCTTTCCAATTCATGACTTCTTTCACTTTCGAGGGATCTATTGATATACCTTCTCCTGACAAGATGTGACCCAGAAAAGGCACTTTGGTCAACCAAAACTCACGCTTGCTGAACTTAGCATACAACTTATGCTTCCGTAACCGTTTCATCACTATCCTCAGGTGTTCGGCATGATTTTTCTCATTTTCCGAGTATACCAAGATATCGTCGATGAAGACCACAACAAACTTGTCCAACTCTTGCATGACCACGGAGTTCATTAGGTACATGAAATGCGCAGGCGCATTTGTTAATCCAAAAGACATCACCAGATATTCATATAAACCGTACCGAGAGGAGAAAGCGGTCTTAGGTACATCCTCCTTTTTGATTTTAATCTGATGGTAACCTGACCTCAAGTCTATATTAGAGAACACCTTTTCTTTAGACAACTGGTCGAATAACAAATCAATCCGAGACAACGGATATTTGTTTTTGATGGTAACTACATTGAGGGGACGTGTTGACACAAAAAGCGTCAGGATCTGCGAACACCTCGGGCTTATACCCGAAATTCGATATCCGGAGGCGTGCCAGTCGATTTGACCAGTTAATCGACAAGGACGATAACTAGAACAAGATCCAATCCAGACAACGGCGATGTGCCCGGATGCTGGGATTGAGGCTTGATCAGGATAACTAGAGCAGAGCTGAACGAGGCAACAGCGATGCGCCCGGATGCCAAGGCTCAGAGGTACTCCCATGTGGAACTTTCAAGGATTTGACGGAGATCAGGGTGATGCAGCCCGTCGAAGCTTGAAGAACTCGTTGATAACCTAAACTAATGCAAAAAAGGGTAAATTGCGATAAAAAGTAGAATAAGAGTAAAATTGATTTGTTTGATATTGGATTGATTCTTCTCTTTTCGTAGCCCTCGGGCACATATTTATACTCTAGTATGAAGAGTTGTACAAAGACACGACATGTATCCTTCCTAAAACAAACTCCTAATTTTAAGGAAACTGACTCGTGCAGGAGCTGCATAACAATATTTATTTTCTTAAACAAACACGCCTATTTTAAAGGAAAATAAACGACTCATGCTAGAGTCGGACTCAAACTACTATAATAATACTGGTACAAAATCACCAGTTTCCTTATACCTCTCCTCGATGGAAACTTTCCATCGGCAGACCCCTTCAATCCGCGACTTCCGTCTTTGACCACCGGCACCCTTCTGCTGATATCAGGCGCCAAGTCACCCTTTACTCATCGGCACCTCATGCCTATCGGCATCGGCAATACTTCCCGATCAGCAACCTTGCACTGGTAACTGTCTTCACCAATCAGTCCCTATCGGCAATCGGCAACCACTCTTCATCGGCAATCGGCAATGCCCCCTCATCGGCAATCGGCAACGCCTCCTTATCGGCAATCGGTAATCTGTCAGCAATCGGCATTAGCAACTTCATAGCTTAAGCTATTCAACTTCACCAATTAACCTTTGTCGGCAAGAACCATCCAGCCTCCATCGGCACCACACTTAGTCTTCCCGCAGCATATTCCCATCGGCAATACTGGCTTATTATTTCCCGATACCGATGGAGAACGACCGCTAACCAGTCAAACCTTAGCTCATTTGACACGTGCTGAAAAACGGTGTCAACACATACCGCCAAGTTTCCGATACCGATGGAGAACGGCCGCTAACCAGTCAAACCTTAGCTCATTTGACACGTGCTGAAAAACGGTGTCAACACATGCCGCCAAGTTTCCGAGCGTATAGTACTTTACGTGCCGAAATTCTCTCCACTGTAGCCGTTGCTGTAGCCGTTACCTTCGAGATAAATGCACAGTTTCCTCGATCCCCGCGTGCGGAACCGCAATTTAATAATAAAATCCCTCGATTGTAGCACAAACAGTTGTAGATCACCTCGATCACCGCGCGCATCTACCGCGGGTCTCTCCACATTCCTGCACAGTATGAATCAGAACCCCAAAATTCCCCTGAGTAAGCTTATAAAAGTTACCGGGATCCACACTACTTTTTACCCCGAGTTCATTTTCACTTTCACACTCTGCCTTCGTCTTCAACCTCCGGCACCTCTGAAGAACACGAGTTCGAGCAACAATTCCTTTCCGCAATCCAAGGATGAACCGAAAGCACTCCTTCTGCTCCAATGGCGATCCAAGTCGACATCCCCAAGGTAAGACCTACTCTCTTCCTAATCCAACCTCCTTTTGATTCTTTTCCGCATGAATCTAGAATCATTCCCGTTCCTTTCTTGATTTTCCCTTTCTCTTCTTCGAACCCTAGGAACTGTACAACAAGGTTGTCATCCCGCTTGCCGATTCCAACTTCAACTGTCTAGGCCCTATGGGCAATCCGGATCCCACCTTCATAATCAATGCAGAAACCAACCGGGTACCCTTCAGATCTGAGTGTTTCGGCCTCGGATTGTGGAAGGATGCTTTTCGGTCATGGCCCAAGCCTACCAATGGGTGGAAGGACTGGTACCTCAGAGTAGCTAGGGCGCAGCAAGCCTACTGGCAAGAGCGCAACTTGGACCAATGCATCAGGCTCTCCATTGCCGATATGGAGAAGAATGAGAACATGCTGATGGCTGCCCCTTACTTCTGGTCGGACACTATGAATGCCTTCCTCTTCCGACAGGGACCAACCACCCCCACCCTTGCCGATGTCCACATGTTGACCGGCCTGGACATCTCTTCTCCCGATACTCTCACCCTGTTCAACAGGAAGGCCGAACACAAGGTGAACACTAGGAACATCGGCGGTTGGTCAGGTTACATCCATGAGTACCGGAAGATGGGATCGGTAAACCAATGGGAGCACGCTACGTTTCTGAACATGTGGCTAGAAAAATTCATCTTCTGCGGCAAAACTATCGGACCGACCACCATGCACCTCCCTGCAGCCGAGCTACATGCCGATGGAACAAGGCTTCCCCTGGGCAGATACCTTCTTGGAGCAACATACCACCTTCTACACCAAGTATCTCCGAAGTTACTGCTAGGTGAACCCATCGGCAACCTTGGGAGTCCCTGGTGGTTTATTAACATGTGGCTGAACGCCCATATGCAGAAAGTGTTTCAGTTTGACCTATTCGCCCAACAATTCCCGAGGGATATATCAGAAGACTATCAGTATAGGGATGATGAATCGGCAACTCGCCCTCCACTCAATTTTGGAGAGGCTATTATAGTGCTGCCAGGGACCGATGCCGATGTAGAGCAGTTCAGCGCATTTTTCAGAAGTTGTATAATGGACTCTCTTCCACAGAACGACTCTGGTGGCCATATGTCGATGCAAACAATCAGTTCCCGCTGCTATTCAACCTTACCGATGGGAATGTGCCTGGGAACCGAGCAATCATGAAGGCCAGCATCACTCCCCGAGCTATTCCAGTGAATATTTTCGGATCTGGGAAGAATGCCCCTCCATCTTATGAGTTCTACTATCCGTCGGCAGCAGCGAGACAACTGGCATTTGGCCAACTGCCAATTAAACTCTGCTACTCCAAAGTAGTGAAGCCAAGGTAGACAATCTCCAGAGCTCTAGACTGGAACAAGGTTGTCAATCTCCCTCCCGATGCCGATGTATTAGATATTGACTTGTCCTCCTAGTCACCAACCTCCTTCATCACAAATGAGTACAAGTCCTGGTGGCAAGAATGGAGGTGTTAGCTGTTCACCAAGTCATCGCATTATTATCGGCACATGATTGACGCCGATCACATCGTCCCCGATGACGCAGTAAGTCCTTTATCCCAATGTGTTCCTTGTTACTTTGCTTCTGTCATCGGTAATTTATCCTTTTTTGCACTTGACAGGCCGATGATCCGATCCCCACAACGAGCAACAGTGGCAGGCCCTTTAATCTTCAGATAATGGGTCCCATATCGATCATCGGCAACAAAGCTCCGTCACTAGCCGGATTCACGCCTCAACAGGTACCTACACCGATACCTACAAAAGCCAAGGCTACATCGGCCGCTGCTGCTGCCCTGACGCGGGTTCATGCAGTAAAATCATCTTTGCCCGTACCGATTACATACTATTTTATCGGCAACATTCTATTTTGTATAACTTGTTTTGTATGCTCACGCACTGTGGTCATCGGCAGCCGCTTCCAGCAGACAAGCACCTCCAAGCTCGGTTGTCGATGCCCCCCAGTCTTCGTCAAAGAGGGTCGGATCCCCTGCTGCTGCGCCAAGGAAAAAGAGGTGCCTGAGGCTGGCTTCTACTTCGCCATCGGCTCAAGCTGCACCAACTGCCGGCGCGCCATCGGCAAAAACTCCGTCGGCTCCAGTTGCACCAACCGCCGGTGTATCATCGGTAGAACCTCCATCGGTTCCTGTGCCTGATCAACTGATGGACGACGTCCCAGATCAAGAAGCAACTCCACCTGCTACAACAGCGGAGGCAGCATCGCCATCGGCACCGTCGGCCGGACTCCCCGATGAAGAGACAACTCCACCCGTCGTAGCGGAGACAACATCGGCATCGGCACCATCGGCCGAAGTTCCCGATGAGAGAGCGGCAGCGCCGCCACAAGAACCGGCCACCACATCGGAAGCGACGCCGGCAATAACACCACCAACACCAGCGGCGTCGGCTGCTTCTCCAGCAAAGGCCCAGTCATCGGCATCTGCTGCCGATGCCCAGGATGAAGCTGGACCATCTAGTATGCCAAGTCCTAGGCAAGAGATCCGCTTCAAGACAGTAAGTCAATCACCCTAAGCTCATAGTATAATCTTACGATCGTCATATTTTAACCTCTCTGTTTTCAGGCCCAAGACTCCCCGGACAGTCTCTTCTCCTTCAGTCTCAACCCCCAAGATGAAGATGAATGCCAAGGCCCCGTTCAAGTGGACAGTCTGTTCTCCTTCGCAGTCGACATCCCTGATGACGATGAGGAGGAAGAGAGCTCTGTCCCAGCTTTATCGGCAGAGACCAAGTCCAAGCTTGAAGAATTGCTCTCTTTACTGCTACAAGATACGTCCCAGCTCATTCAGGACTCATCGGCAGCAAGGATCGCTTTCAAGGATATCCAAGGCCATCTCCCTGCCGATATGGCAGAAATCCTTCTCCAGGCAACCTTCCTCGACATCAAACAAATCCAGTACTAGAAGCTTTCCCATCGCATTGCCGATAGGGCCGCCCAATCCAAGAGCGAGGAAGAGAAGCTCAAGTTCAAAACCATTGCCGATGAAAAGCACAAGGGCATCGGTCAAGCAGAAGTCTCCATCACCAACCTCGATCAAGAAGTCATTCAGCTATCGGCAAAGAAAGAAGAACTATTAGCTGAGTTGCAAAAGGTTGAGGAGGCTTTGACTGCAGCCAACCAGAAGAAAGCCAAACTGTCCGACACCATCAGGGTCCTGCGGCAAGAAAGGGACCAGAATGCCCGACAAGCCATCTTGTGGAAGAAAAAGATCAAACCGGTCGAGGGTTCTGCCGATGCCGACGCTAAGGAGATGGACGAAATAGAGCAAATTCGCCTGCGTGTGATATCAGCCATCCACTCCTTGTTGTAATTTATTTGTTGTATCAGCAAAAATGTAACTCTGACACTTGATTTTGTCCCTTGTAATATAATGTCAGTACGTTTTACCGATGCTTGTATAATTTTTCTTTCATCGGCATTCAACAGAGCACTATGCATCCACCCATATACTAGGGTAATACCTCTTTAAGTATTTGCCGTTGATCGCTCTAGAGAACGCAACTCCTTCGAGAGTTTCCAAAATGTGAGCATTACCAGGAGTAGACTGTTTCACCCGATAAGGACCCTCCCAATTCGGAGACCACTTTCCAAATTTAGATCTCTTGGTCCCGTTCGGTAAAATCAACTTCCATACCAGATCGCCATCGGCAAACTCCTTTGCCTTTACTTTCTTGTCATACCATCTGTCAACCCTCTTCTTATTCTCTTCAATGCTAATCAATGCCCTCAACCGATGACCTGCCAAATCTTCCAACTCATCTTTCATCAGAGTAGCATAATCATCAGTCGTCAGTTGATCCTGAAAAGATAATCGCCTAGAACCAGCTTTAACTTCCCAAGGCAGGACAGCATCGTGTCCATAAACTAACTGATACAGCGAGACCTTGGTTGCACCATGACAAGCCATCCGATATGACCACAAGGCTTCGTTTAACACCATATGCCACCTTCTAGGGTTTTCTTCAATCTTGCGCTTTATAAGCTTAATGACTCCTTTATTAGTCGCTTCAGCTTGACCATTAGCTTGAGCATAATAAGAAGAAGAGTTTAACACCTTGAAACCCATGCTAGCAGCAAACTCATCAAACTCTCCCGATGTGAACATGGTTCCTTGATCGGTAGTAATAGTTTGAGGAATGCCGAATCGGTAAATAATGTGTTCTTTAATGAAATCCACCATGTTTGCCGATGTCACCTTCTTTAAAGGGATTGCCTCGACCCACTTAGTGAAATAATCAGTAGCAACAAGTATGAACTTATGCCCCTTGCTTGATGGCGGATAAATTTGGCCGATGAGATCAATAGCCCATCCTCTGAACGGCCAAGGCTTAATTATAGGATTCATTGCCGATGCAGGTGCCCTTTGCACATTACCAAACTTCTAACAGTCCTGGCACCCCTTGAAATAATTGAAGCAATCTTCAAGGATTGTCGGCCAATAATATCCATTTCGCCTAATCATCCACTTCATTTTGAATGCCGATTGATGCGCTCCACATACACCTTCATGGATCTCACCTATCAACTCTTTCGATTCCTCTTTGCCGAGACATCTAAGGAAAACTCCATCAATCGTCCGATAATACAACTCACCGTCGAGGAGCACATACTTAGTAGCTTGGAACCTTAGATGCCTTTCAACTTTCCTAGATGGATCCCTCAAGTAATCGGCAATCTCCTTTTTCCAATCATCGGCAACTATTACCGATGTCGTGACTTCTTGAATCGGTTGATACCCTGAGGCACTTTGTGCTAACCGATTGGCCTCCTCATTATGCAACCTTGGAATGTGCTCAAGGCGATATTCTTTGAACTCCCTTAACAACTGCAAACACCATTCATGGGCAGCAATCAAACCTTCACTTCGGCATTCATATGTCCCGATCAATTGGTTAATCACCAACATAGAATCACCAAAGATTTCAACAGCATCGGCACGTACTTCCCTGAGTAGTTCTAACCCCTTAAGTAAAGCTTGGTATTCAGCCTGATTGTTTGTTGAAGTAGCAACAATCGGCAGCGAAATTTCATACTTCTGTCTTCGGGGTGAAATCAAGAGAATACCGATACCTGCTCCATCCTTGCACGTAGACCCTCAAAGAATAAATTCCAAGGAGCAATTTCAACAGAGCTCACCATATTAGAATGCTGAGTAACAAAATCGGTCATTACCTGACCTTTGACAGCCTTAGCCGATTCATACCTTAGGTCAAACTCTGAAAGTGCCAAAATCCACTTACCGATCCGACCACTCAACATCGGCATTGACAACATATACTTGACCACATCATCTTTGCAAATAACAGTGCACTCAGTCGACAGTAAATAATGCCTTAGTTTTGTGCAAGAGAAGTATAAACACAAGCATAATCTTTCTATGGCCGAATACCTGGTTTCAGCGTCCACCAACCTTCTGCTTAGGTAATATATCACACGCTCCTTCCCTTCAAATTCTTGGATCAAGGCCGACCCGATAACACCGTCATCGGCAGATAAATATAACCTGAAAGGCTTCCCGTGTTGTGGTGGGACTAAGACTGGAGGGCTCACTAGATATCTTTTGATCTCCTCTAAGGCTGACTGCTGCTCTTCTTTCCATGTAAACTCTTGATCGGCTTTCAACTTTAGTAGAGGGCTAAAGGACTTAATCTTACCAGATAAGTTAGATATAAACCTTCTGATGAAATTAATCTTGCCGATCAAAGATTGTAGCTCAGCCTTGTCTGTAGGAGCAACCACCTTGTTAATTGCATCAATAGACTTTCTGCCGATTTCAATGCCTCTCTGATGCACCATGAAACCCAGGAACTGCCCTGCCGATACGCCAAATGCACACTTGTTAGGATTCATCTTCAACCCACGCTCCCTTGTGCACTCCAATATTTTTCGCAAATCGGCAAGATGCTCCTTGAAGTCCCCAGACTTAACCACCACGTCATCAATGTAGATTTCAACTATTGTGTCGATATACTTATGAAAGATAAAATTCATTGCTCTCTGATAAGTAGCGTCGGCATTCTTCAAGCCAAAAGTCATGACTACCCATTCAAATAAGCCAACCTGACCTGGACATCGGAAAGCAGTCTTGGATATGTCTCCTTCAGCCATGAATATCTGATTATACCCAGCATTACCATCCATGAAGCTAATAACTTGATGCCCAGCAGCAGCATCGATCAGTAGATCGGCAACGGGCATCGGGTATCCATCCATCGGTGTAGCCTTGTTAAGGTTCCTGAAATCAATACAAACACGAAGTCACCCTGTACTCATCGGCACCTCATGCCCATCGGCATCGGCAATACTTCCCGATCAGCAACCTTGCACTGGTAACTGTCTTCACCAATCAGTCCCTATCGGCAATCGGCAACCACTCTTCATCGGCAATCGGCAATGCCCCCTCATCGGCAATCGGCAACGCCTCCTTATCGGCAATCGGTAATCTGTCAGCAATCGGCATTAGAAACTTCATAGCTTAAGCTATTCGACTTCACCAATTAACCTTTGTCGGCAAGAACCATCCAGCCTCCATCTGCAGCACACTTAGTCTTCCCGCAGCATATTCCCATCGGCAATACTGGCTTATTATTCCCCGGTACCGGTGGAGAACGGCCGCTAACCAGTCAAACCTTAGCTCATTTGACACGTGTTGAAAAACGGTGTGAACAGGACGATAGTCCACGCACATTCTCAAAGTTTTATCCTTCTTCACAAATGTGGCGGGACATCCCCAAGGTGAACAACTCGGGCGGATCAAACCTTTCTCTAGCAACTCCTAAAGTTGCTACTTGAGTTCTGCTAACTCGTTGGGTGGCATCCTATATGGTCTCCTAGATATAGGTGCTGTTCCGGGAGCCAACTCTATAGAAAACTCAACATCTCTGCCCGGGGGTAACCCTGGAAGATCACCAGGAAACACATCCGGATACTCACAAACTACAGGAATCTTGTCCAACAACTCAACAGTGATGGCAAACATGACTCCCAACTGATTCAGATTCTTAGGTATGAGGATTCCAAAGGTGGCTCCATCTCGGGGGTTGGTGATAGATACTGCACGTTGGGCTATATCTAGATGCACTTTCCAAGCTTTCATCCATTTCATACCAAGGATAACATCTAGACCTAGCTCTGGTATTACGATGAGGCTCACATTGATCGATGTCGTTCCCATGGTAATTTCTACATCCTTTGCCATTTTTCGAGTATATAGGACAGCTCCAGCTGCACTAATCTGATACTCCTTTTCCAACTTTACAACCTTCTGCTGACTCCACAGCACAAAGTTCCCACTAATGAATGAATGCGATGCTCTAGAATCAAACAAGATAACTGCAGGACATTGATTAACAAGGAATGTACCAGCTGTGATGGGTTCTCCCTCTAGTACTTCCTCCAAGGTGGTGTGGTGGACGTTCCGTGCGCGAGGCTTCTGCGGAGAGTTGAACTGCTTCCTTGGCTTCATGCAGAAACGCGACAGGTGTCCAGCTTGACCACAGTTGTAGCACGGCCCCACCACATAGGGCATCTTCTGCCCTCCAGCTCCAAGTGCTACAGCTTTGTCCTTATTCTACTGCATGGGTGCAATGAAGGGCCTCTGGTAGCCTGGACGAGCACGAGCATTGGTCATCTTCCCTTGAGGTGGACGGAATCGCGCACCAGCTTGTGGTGGACGAAACGCTGGCCTTGAAGCATTGGGACCCCTGTTCTGATGGGATCCTCCCTCTGGGACTCAACGATGGGTCTCCGCAAGCAACCTGTTGTCGTTGGCCTCTTGGTTCAAGCAGTCGCTGATGAAGTCGTTGAAGGTGAGGCGGTAGCTGTTGCCCATCTTGGAGAGAAGAGTGGCATTCATGCCCCTTTTGAAGCTGGCGATCTTCTTCATGTTTGTGTTGACGAAGTCAGGAGCATAGCGGGCCAGGCGGTTGAAGCTGGCGCGGTACTCTGTCACTGACCTGGTACCCTGAGCAAGCCTCATGAACTCAGCGAGCTTCATCTCCATCACTCCATCAAGGATGTAGTGACGGCGCATAGTAGTGGAGAACAGTTCCCAGATGACCACAATACTAGTAGGTAAGTTGTCGCGATATTGGGACCACCAGATACTTGTTGGTCCTTCCAGCCTGTGCGCGGCATACTCCGCCTTTAGCTCCTCCTTCAGGCGCAGAAGTTGGAACTTATGTGTCATGGAGTGCAGCCATTCATCTGCCTCCAGCGGTTCAGTAGCTTCCCTGAAGAGTAGAGGACGCATGTCCATGAAATCCTTGTAGGAGCTGTACTGGTTAGGCACGGGCCCTTGATGTTGCCTGTGCTGCTGAGCCATGTTGGCGGCGATGTTGCGCAAGGTCTCGTTCATCTGGCGCTGCATATCCTCCACACTCCTTTGGCTGCCCAGAAACTGGCCCAAGAATGCCTCCGATGTGATCGGAGGTGGTGGTGGCAGGTCTTCCCTAGCTGCCTCTCCATCACCCCGGTTAGTGCGACGAGTGTTAGCCGGCATCTGTATATCCCATTAACAAGCAACAATTAGGTGATGTTATATTGAACAATGAATAAATTCCATGCGGTACAAAATGTAATATCAAGCACACAACCAGATATAATTACTCATCCTTCCACATAACATCACAGAATTAATTACTCGTCATAAGCATACAAATAACATTCCATATTCTTTGCCAGAACACTTTGTTCCAAATAAAGTAGTACTCACGCCACAACACATGTGGCCAAATAAAACATTGTTTTGAAACTCAACCCAAAGTCTTAGTCCACGCAAATACCATACTAGATAGGGGTGCCTACGAGACCTCGTCCAACAATAGCAAAAGATGAGCTCGTAGAAGACCTTGCCCAAAGCCTACTCCTCTTCTCCTTCGACAGGATAGAGACAGTGCTTACAATAGCCAAAGTATACTTGGCCATCTGCAACAAACGGGATAAACCTTGAGTACGGGAATGTACTCAGCTAGACTTACCCGTCTAACTGAAAATAAAGACTCCAAGGATATGCATGGCTATTTATGTGGATCTGGATAAACTTTGCTTTTGTGGAACGCGAGAAAGATGAAACAACTAAGATTATAAGAGAGCATCCATTTTCCATCCTATTATTTATCTCTAGGTTTTGCACCTGTACTAGAGCACTCACTTGATCTAATCAAACAATAAGATAATACGATATCCAGTTCATTTGTCAATATTTTAGTAGAACCATTATCGATGTCACATGGAGTTTTACCGTGGTGAAGCTCAGCATAATCCCCCACTATCCGTTGGGAGGCAGCGACTCGAATCGATATACAACCAGCTGGCAATATTACCTTTAACACACGCCCACACTTTCCCCGTCGGGTCCATGCATTGGGTTACCGCTCAACACTGCCCAGGTAGTAACGTCGCGAGCTCAGCGTAATCCACCCAATTGGAGAAATCAGTTGGCCACCACGAGGCAGGTCGTATCTCCAAACTAGAGGGAGCCAAAAGTAGACTGAGAGTCGGTCCGGACAGTGTTTACTCGGATTCGGGGCCGAAACTCACATCGGCCCTTATGTGAAAGGGCACATTCGAATATGTAAGAGGGCCACCATCGTATACAAACATATACGATCCAACGGACGGACTGCCCCCAAGTCTAAACCACTTGGTGCCCTTGCCTTCCAGTTGACCGCATTTCATTACTACCATAGGTTCTTTCCACGATAGCAAAATATAGCCAACCATGATCGGTATTATCCCTAAATGTAACCATTTGTTCTAAGCAGGCTAAGCGGTTGCTTTTACTTTTATTGATAGGGTAACAAGGTAGGTAAAATTCAATATCAAGGAAGGTAATGCATCAACTCGGATTCAATCAACTCCTGTCACCGAATGCATCACAATATAAAATACTCAAGTAGATTAATTATAAAATGCTGGGAGACCTAAGGATGCTCCGGGGCTTGCCTTGAGTGAAGGTGGAGGGATGGTGGTCAGGGCACTCGGGGAGGTTAGTGTCGAGCTCGTGGTACTCCTCGTTCAGCTCCTGCATCTCCTGGACTCCTTCCTCTGGAAGTGGCACCTAGGGTTCCTCTACTGATCCTCGATGTTTGCAATGCATATAAGTAAACTTGATGGTGCAGGGAGGATGCGTGAACAAGAATTAAACACTCAAAGATTGCTTTTAAAATTAACCTAAGTATTCATGCTAGTTCCACTTTACACAACAAGCCTAATATAAATTATTTAGAAAAAAATCTGCAAAAATTACAGAGGACAGAACCAGCCTACTGGATGCTACTGCAGAGAATTCATCCAAAGCAAAGCTACCAGCTAGCAGATACAAAAAGATGAATTTAAATGTAGAAAAAACACTTAGAACTAGAGCTACTAGCTACCAGGGTGAAGCATGCTATATCTTATTTTTAACAGGTGCTTTACTTGGAAACATATTTATCCAGAAAGTTCCATGATCAACACTACTAGATTATTTTCTATAGGAATTTCCAAAGAAAACCCTAGAAAAGAACACTTGAACTACAAGTATCTTTTATGCCATACAACATACCACATATTTATATTTTTCCTAGATAGATCATGGTATACAAAGACTACACGAAAGGTTTCATGATTTATCTATGCACAGATTTACCACAGGAATTAATCTAAGAAAACAACAGAAACACATTTTAATAGGTAACAAATAAACTTTACACAGAAACATGGCATGTTATATTTTTCCTAGCTTCTACGCAGGATAACAAAGCTATCATAAAAACTTCACATTTTTATTTGACCATTTCAAGCAGGAACACAATTAATTTTGATAAATGCAGAAAAGAACTATTTAAACATTAGTACTGAAGACATTCTCCAAAATTTTCTTTTATATTTTTAACGGAAAGATCTACATTTATAGAGTCTAAGAAAATTGATTTCACCAAATTAGGATTTACCAAACTCCAGATATGAAATAAACAAGCATTATCACATTTACTGAAAATGGAAAAAAAGGAAGAGCATTTCAGAATTCGGCCCGTGGATGAACAGTGTTGGGCTCGGCCCAGTGCACGCGGGAGGGTGGACTGACAGGCGGGACCCGTAGTCAACGTAGGGTCCACCTGTCAGTGAGCCAAGGCAGAGCACCGGCGCTAACTGGCTCGTTCTCGCCGACGGCGAGCTCGCCGGCGGTGAGGTTGGATGCGCTGGACTCGTGGTGACATCGCGCGTCGACTGGTGGGGTTGGTTGAACCGGCGCGTCCCTGTAGCGAGCCGGCGGTGTGCGGTGGTGGCAAGATGCGGCGGTGCGAAGCGACGGCGTGATTACCGGCGGTGTGCGGTGGTGGCAAGATGCGGCGGTGCGAAGCGACGGCGTGATTACCGGCGGTGTGGTGCTAGGATAGCGGTTGTGTGAGCACCGTGGTGGTGTGGGGATTGTAGCACGACCGTTGGTTGAGCCGGAGTTGCTCTAAGGAGGTCCGGCCACGTGCGAGCTCCGTGGCGGCGGCAATGGCGCATGGCCAACGGCGCTGTGACGTTCCAGGGTGCAAGGGTACTAGCGGACGGGTGTTCTCACCTCTACTACCTCCGGTGAAGCTTCCACGAAGATGGAGGCGACAGAAGTGGTCGGAGAAGAGGTGAACGCGGTTTGGTCGTTGTTGTGGCGACTGCGATCCGAGGAACGGCGGCGGCATTCCGGCGACTGAGAAGCTCGGCTGGCAACGGCAAGGCGAGCAGGGCGTGTGCGAGGCAAAGGCGAGACGGTGTGTGAGGTGGATCGAGCAGAGGCGCTCGGACGGTGGCGAACGAGTGAAGGGGGTGTTTGTTGCGCGTTCGGCGCTCAGCGCGGTGAGTGCAAAGCAGAGCGGGCGAGAGAACGAGTGCGGGTGAGTGCTCGCGAGTGCGGGAGGGAGAGGGGGTGTAGGCACTCCTGCTGACGCGGTCATGGCCGACCGATGATGCTGGTGGGGCCGTGACGCGACGACGCGGCGGTCGGCAGGGCGCTGGCGTGTCTGCGGCGCGCGGGGCAGAGCGGCGCGTGCGTTGCATGCGCGCCATGCGTGCGCGGGCGCGCGGGCGCTGGCTGGGCCGCGGGTAAGGCCAAGTGGGCCGAAAGGGTGGCGCCGGCCCATTTCCGATTTCTTTTCCTTTTTCTCATGTCTTTTATTTGTTTCAAACTGAAATTAATTCAAAACAGTTTCAAAAACTCAAAACTAGGTTTTGAAATATAAACCAAAGTTGCTCAGAATAAAATGTTCTACATTTTTCATGTAGGTCTCATTTTCTGAAAACCATTAATTTACAGGGTTCTAGATTAACAACCAATTAAGCCATTTTAAGAAAAGAATTACTTTTATTCTTAACAAATAAACTAAGCTTAATTAGGCAGGGTAATTAATTATAAAGGACACCATTCTTTATTCTAAACATAGCAAACTTATTTAAACATGTTAATCAAGAGTAGAGCACAAAACGCCTATTCAATTCTAGTGTGAAGTATATAAATAAACACACATGAAATGATGGTATAGATAAACATGAATGCAATGCAATGCTTATGCTTAGTGGCTAATGATGATCCTAATGCAAGCTTGACATAGGGTGTCACAGGCTTCCCCGCCCAAACCGGCTAAGGCAGTGCCGCCCCCTCGGAGGATCTTCCGCCCAATCTGAGCCTAGATGACGTCATCCATGACACCATCTACCCTCGGGGGCTCTTCCGCCTCGTCCGAGGATGGGTAACGTCATCTGTGACGTCGCCTGCCCTCAGAGGCTTCCCCAACCCACAGAGCACTTTAGCCCATAGTCAAAAGGTCCACAATAACGGCTCGTCCTTAGGGATGGGGGTCGAAGGCATGGAACGCCATGCATACCTCTGTAGAATCCCTGTGGGACACGCTCCAGTACCGACCAGACCACCGACTGACATTCACCATCCCTCCGACGGATAGCCAAACAGGGATTAAGGTCTATTCATCCCTGTATGACGGAACGCAGGGGTACCGAGCCCTGTTCTGCCAACCTCTGCCCATGCCCAGATATTGCAACAGAAGCACCACCAAGTACAAGGCGCATGGCTATAGTTGCATCAAGGACGAACAGGACCCGCGGCGTGCCAACAGGCGTAGCCTTCTGTTGACACAAAAAGCGTCGGATCTTCAAACACCTCGGGCTTATAACCGAACTCGATATCCAAAGGTGTGCCAGTCGATTTGACCAGTTAATCGACAAGGACGGTAACTAGAACAAGATTGAACGAGACGACAACGATACGCCTGGATGTCAAAGCTCAACTTGATTAAAACACGGAACTTGCAAAGGCGACGGAGGTCGTATAGATGCAGCCCGTCAAGACGTCGTAAGGACTCGTAGATAAACTAGAACTAATGCGAAAAAAGTAGATTGCTGGAAAAGTAGATAAAAGTAATATATTTGTATTTGATTGATTGTATCATATTTACATCACCCCTGGGCACATATTTATACTCCGGTAAAAGGAGTTACAAACAGACATGACTCATACCTAAACAGAACTCCTATTTTTAAGGAAATAAAATGACTCGCGCAAGAGTCGGACTCAAACTATAATACTAATATCAAAACCACTAGTTTCCTTATCCGCTTCCCTTACGATGAAACTTTCCATCGGCAGACTTCTTCAATCCACAATTTCCTTCTATTGCCATCGGCAACTTTCCCGCTAATTTCAGCCATGTCAACCTGTATCTATCGATAATACTCTCAATCGGCAAAGTTCTCCTTTCTCTATCGGCAAAACCTCCTTGATCAACAAAACAAATCTTCTTTCCTCCTTAACGCTTCTTCCATCACATCCACCGTCGGTAGATTTTTCTGCTTCCATCGGTAATGAAACCGATAACCCCTTGATGCCGATGAGGAACAATTTTTACCCCTTTACCGATCAATACACTTGGTTTAATATTGACCCGTACAAAAAACGGCGTCAACACATGCCCCCAATTTCAGAGTATAAAATATCTTATGCGCCGAAATTTGCTCTTTCCCTCAAAAACACCTATGCGATCATCTTGATTACCGCGCGTGAAAACTGCAAGTTACCAACAACTCCCGCAACTCTAGCACAAACTCTTCAATCATCGTGCAAATTCACCGTGATATCCTTCCTTATCTCTGCTTAGTAAAAAGAAAAATCAAAAATACCCTTTAACCTAAGCCTATAAAGACCGTCGTCCGCCTTCTCTTTTACCCTGAGCTCACATTTTCACCTTCATCTCAACATCATCCAAAGAGCACTTTCCCAGCGGCGGTTCTCCTTCTTTCAGACGAAGCATGATCCCCGTAAGAACTCTGCTTCAATGGTGATCAACTTCACCGCTCCCACGGTAATCTCTCCTCTTTCCCTACTGCAATTTCATCTTCTCGCATTGCTCCTCAATTCCTTTTCCCTCTTTCTTTTTGTTTTCTGGATCTAGGAGATGCGCAACAAAATAGTGATCCCTACCGATCAAGAACACCTTTCCTGCTTAGGCCTAATGGGCAATACCGATCCGAACAATCTGATCAATGCAGAGACCAACCGTATCCCTTTCAGATCTGAGCACTTTGATTTAGGGTTGTGGACCGATACCTTCCGCTCTTGGCCTAAACCCACTAAGGGGTGGAAGAATTGGTACCTCAGGATAGCAAGGTCACAACAACTCTACTGGTCAGAGCAAAACATCGAACAATGCATTAGGTTGTCCATTGCCGATATGGGTAAGAACGAGAACATGATGATTGATGCCTCCTACTTCTGGCCTGACACAATGAACGCATTCCTGTTCAGACATGGACCAACCACCCCTACGCTTGCCGATGTACATATGCTCACCGGCCTAGATGTCTATTCTGACGATCCTGCCACTCTCTTCCGTAGGAAGTCCGAACGTCGGGTAAGCACACGCAATATCGACGGCTGGACTGGATATATCCAAGAGTACCAGAAAACTAGATCGGTAAGCCAGAGGGAACACACCACCTTTCTTAATATGTGGTTGGAGAAGTTTGTTTTCTGTGGCAGGAGAGTCGGACCCACCAATATGTATCTTCCTGCAGCAGAGCTCTTGGCTGATGGAGGATTTCCCCTTGGCCGATACCTCCTTGGTTCAGTTTACCGCCTCTTACACCAAGTATCGGAAAAATTACTACTAGGCGAGCCTATCGGCAACCTTGGAGGTCCTTGGTGGTTTATCAACCTGTGGCTGAACGCCCATATGCACAAATGTCTTCATTTCGATCCATTCAGCCAGCAGTTCCCAAGAGACATATCAGGAGATTACGTATTTGACGACGATGAATCGGCAACCCGTTCTCCACTCAACTTTGGGGAAGCTTTAATAGTGCTACCAGGAACCAACGCCAATGGGGATCAACTAGGCATGTTTTTTCAGAGGCTCTACTGCGGAATTCCTGCTGCAGAACGAGTCTGGTGGCCCTATGTCGATGAAGATAACAGATTTCCACTCTCCTTCAACCTCACCGATGGAAACATACCACAAAACGAAGCAATCATGAAAGCCACTCTCATCCCCCGGGCCATTCCAGTTAACATCATTGGAACCGGGAAGAACTCTCATCCATCATATGAGTTTTATTATCCATCGACGGCAGCAAGACAGTTAGCATTCGGTCAATTACCGATTAAACTTAGCTACGTCAATGTAATCAAACCAAGAGAGGTCATCTCTAGTGCTATGGATTGGAATAAAATCATCACTCTCTCTCCTCATGCCGATATATCCAATATCGACATATCTTCTTGGGCGCCGACATCCTTCATTACTGAATCATACAAGTCTTGGTGGCAAGAGTGGAAGGACCAACTATTTGCTCCATCATCACACTACTATCGGCACTTGATTGATGCTGATCATATCATACCCAATGACGCGGTAAGCTTGTTTCAGATACTTTTTCGTTAACATTTTCAAATGTATTAGTAACTAACCCTCTATCAACAGGTTAATGATTTGATCCCCAAAAAGAGCAAGAGCGGCAAACACTTTAACTTGCGACCGATGAACCCTACATCGACCATCGGCAGTAAGGCCCCTACATTGTCCGCCCTTATGCATCATAGGATAGTTCCCAAGGTCACTATCAGAACTCGGCCATTATCGACCGATGACGCTACCACTGCTGCCCTGTTTTGGCACAAGCTTTCACGGTAACAAGTTTTCATTTATCTGTATCGATCATAACATGTTTAATCAACAATTTTTTACTCACTTTACACCAAATTCTCTTCCGCAGCAGACATATTCATCGGCAGCCATCCCAAATGTACAAACCTCTATGGCTCAACCTGCCGATACCCCCAAAGCGCAAGGGTCAAAACGCCAAGGCTCTTCAAGTGCTGCTCCCTGACCAAAACGTAGGAAGCCATCAGCTTTAGCTGCATCTCTTTAAGCTCCTGCCGATACACCAACACTAGAACCAATATCGGCACCTATCCTTGAGCAGCCACAGACTGAGATTCCTGACCAAGGGATAGCACCGTCGCCGCAAGAGATGGCCGCAACAACGGAAACAGCGCCGACATCGGCACCAGCCTCAGTACTGGACGAAACTCCCAACCAAGGAACGATCCCATTAGCACAGGGGTTTCCTACAATAATGGAAACAACATCGGCCTCAACACCAGCACCAACACCAACCGTCACTCCTGCCGAGGCAAATTCATCGGCAACTTTCGTCAATCCTCAAGATATGGTTGCATCAGCTACGTCAAGCCAAAGGCGAGAAATCGCTCTAAAGCAGGTAAACTGGGAACATTCATCATAACTCTGCGATATATAAGTTTTTAACTGACAAATTTCAATTCTTAACTTTTCAGGCCCAAGACTCCCAAAACAGCCTATTCTCCTTTGCTGTCAACATTCCAGATGATGCCGATGAAGAAGAAAGCTCTGCTCCAGCCCCAAACATTACATCGGCAGAAATAAAGTCCAAACTTGAAGCAATGCTACTCTTAATGCAGCAGAATACATCCCAATTGGTCCAAGATTCCAACGCAGTAAGGATAGCCTTCAAAGGGATTCAAGGTCAACTTCCTACTGATATCGAAGAGACGCTCTTCCAAGCAGCATATCTTGAGAGCCGACAACTTCAATACCAAAAGGCTTCATGCTGCATCGCCGATAGAACTGCTCAAGCAAAACTCGAAGAAGAAATACTCAAGTTCAAGCAGACCGCGAATGAAAAACATAAGGACATCGGTCGTCTAGAAGCTTCTAGTACCGATCTTGAATAAGAGATTGTTCGTCTATCGGCACAGAAAGAAGGACTGTTGGCCGAGTTGAAGAAGGTAGATGAAGCTTTAAATTCAATCACCCAGAAGAAGACCCAAGTCCCTGCCATGACCAAAGCTTTGCAACAAGAAAGGGATGACAACGCTCGTGAAGCTCTTCTAGTGAGGAGAAAAATCAAGATAGTTGAGGGTACCGCCGATGACGATGCCAGGGAAATAGAGGAAGCTGACCAAGTTCGTCTTCGTGCGATTTCATCCATCGAATCCTTGTTGTAATTTGTTGTACCGATAACTGTGATCTTGATGACTGTTCTTGTAATATGATGTTTCATTTGCCGATGTTTTGCATAACGACTCTATCATCGGTACTTACATTTGTGTTACTTCATGCATCTATCCAGATACTAGGATAATATTTTTTCAAATATTTACCATTGATTGCTCTGGAAAATGCAACTCCTTCGAGAGTTTCCAAAATATAAGCGTTGCAAGGAACAGATTGATTTATCCGAAAAGGACCTTCCCAATTACGAGACCACTTCCCAAACTTTGAACTTTTGGTTCCATTCGGTAAAATCAGTTTCCACACAAAATCACCATCGGCAAACTCTTTCACCTTTACCTTCTTGTTATACCATCTGGCAATCCTTTTCTTATTTTCTTCAATACTGATTAGAGCTCGAAGCCGATGACCCGCTAAGTCTTCTAACTCGTCCTTCATAAGGATATCATACTCATTGGCCGCTAACTGGTCTTGGGAAAACAATCGTCTAGAACCAGTTTTAATTTCCTAAGGTAGGACAGCATCATGTCCGTAGACTAACTGATATGGTGAAACCTTAGTAGCACCATGACATGCCATCCGATATGCCGATAAAGCTTCGTTCAGTACCGTATGCCATCTCCTAGGGTTTTCTTCAATCTTGCGCTTGATAAGCTTGATTACCCCCTTATTGGTTGCTTCAGCTTGACCATTAGCTTGAGCATAATAAGGAGACGAGTTCAAAACCTTAAACCCCATACTGGCAGCAAATTCATCAAACTCTCCCGACGTGAACATAGTTCCTTGATCGGTAGTAATAGTTTGAGGGATACCAAATTGGTAAATAATATGCTCTTTCACAAAATCTATCATGTTTGCCGATGTCACCTTCTTCAACGGGATAGCTTCAACCCACTTCATGAAATAATCGGTTGCAACAAGTATGAATTTATGTCCTTTACTCGATGGTGGGTAAATTTGACCGATAAGATCAATGGCCCAACCTCTAAATGGCCAAGGCTTGATTATAGGATTCATTGCCGACGTAGGTGCCCTTTGAACATTACGGAACTTCTGACAATCTTGACACCCTTTGAATTACTCAAAACAATCCTCAAGAATTGTCGGCCAATAATATCCATTTCGCCTAATCATCCAGTTCATTTTAAACGCCGATTGGTGTGCTCCACATACCCCTTCATGAATTTCACACATCAACCTTTTTGATTCCTCTCCATTAAGGCATCTGAGTAAAACCCCATCCATTGTACGATAATACAACTCGTTATCAAGGAGCACATACTTTGTAGCCTGAAACCTCAACCGTCTTTCAACTTTTCTAGACGGATCTCTTAAGTAATCGGTAATCTCTTTTCTCCAGTCATCGGCAACTATTACTGATATCATTACCTCTTGAATCGGTTGATATCCCGAAGCATGTTGCGCCAATCGATTGGCTTCCTCATTATGCAACCTAGGAATGTATTCAAGACGATATTCTCTGAATTCTTTTAATAACTACAAGCACTTCCCATGATAGGTAATCAAATTATCACTTCGGCACTCATATGTTCCAACCAATTGATTAATTACCAACATAGAATCACCAAAGATCTCTACAGCATCGGCACGCACCTCCCTGAGCAACTCCAACCCCTTCAGTAACGTCTGGTACTCAGCCTGATTATTCGTCGAAGTAGCAATAATCGGCAATGAAATTTCATACTTTTTCCCTCGGGGTGAAATCAAGATAACACCGATACCTGCTCCCTCCTAACATGTGGAAGCATCAAAAAACAAAGTCCAAGGAGCAATCTCTACTGAATTTAGCGTACCGCAATGCTGACTAACAAAATCGGTCATCACCTGCCATTTTACCGCCTTGGTTGATTCATACCTCAGATCAAATTCAGACAACACCAAAATCCACTTGCTGATTCTTCTGCTCAATATCGGCATTGACAGCATATACTTGACCACATCATCCTTACATATAACAGTACACTCGGCTGATGGCAAATAATGCCTTAACTTGGTACAAGAGAAGTATAGACATAAACATAATTTTTCAACGGCCGAATACCTGGTCTCACCATCCACCAGTCTTCTGCTCAAATAATAAATCACATGTTCTTTTCCTTCAAATTCTTGTATCATGGCTGACCCGATAACACCATCATCGGCAGACAAATACAATCTGAAGGGTTTTCCATGTCGAGGTGGAATCAAAACTGGAGGACTCGTCAGATATCTCTTGATTTCTTCCAAAGCCGATTGCTGCTCTTCTCCCCACACAAATTCTTGATCGGCCTTTAGCTTCAATAACGGGCTAAAAGACTTAATCTTCCCAGACATATTAGATATAAATCTTCTAATAAAATTAATCATGCCGATCAAAGATTGCAACTCAGTCTTGTTCATAGGAGCAACCACTTTGTTAATTGCATCAATAGACTTTCTGCCGATCTCTATACCCCTCTGATGCACCATGAACCCTAAGAATTGACCCGCCGATACGCAAAACACGCACTTATTTGGATTCATATTTAGCCCATGTTCCCTTGTGCACTCTAGAATCTTGCGCAGATCGGAAAGATGCTTTTCAAAGTCTCTGGACTTAACCACCACATCGTTGATATAGATTTCAACCAAAGTACCGATGTACTTATGAAAAATAAAATTCATCGCTCTTTGATAAGTAGCACCGGCGTTCTTCAATCCAAAAGTCATTACGATCCATTCAAACAAACCGATGTGACCTGTACACGTAAAAGCAGTTTTGGATATATCTTCTTCAGCCATGAATATTTGATTATATCCAGCATTACCATCCATAAAACTGATAATTTTATGTCCAGCAGAAGCATCAACTAGTAGATCGGCAACGGGCATTGGATAGCCGTCCATCGGCGTAGCTTTATTGAGATTCCTTAAATCAATACAAACATGAAGTTTTCCGTTCTTCTTATATACAGGAAACACATTAGAAATCCATTCAGCATACCGGCATTGCCGAATAAATCCAGCTTTGATTAACTTCGTAATCTCAGTTTTAATATCGGGTAGTACAGTAGGATTACATCGGCACGCTGGTTGCCGATGTGGTTGAAAGCCCGACTTAATAGGCAACCGATGTTCAACTATCGATCGGTCCAGACCAGGCATCTCTGTATAATACCAAGCAAAACAATCTTTATATTCCTTTAACAAATCACTCAACTGTTGCTTACATTGGGAATCTAAATTAGCACTAATAAAAGTTGGCCTAGGCTTACTACCATCGCCAATGTCTATTTCTAGCAAATCATCGGCTGATGTGAACCCCTGTCCAAGTTTTCCATCATCAGCGAACTGATCCATTAAACCTCTTCTTCATAACCGACTGCTTGGATTGGTGTAATCTGGTAATCAGCCACATTGAGGAATTCTGTATCCCAAGCTTCACCGGATATGCATTTGGTCTGCTCATAGGTCTCCGATTCTACCGATGCAACAATTGACGGGACTTCACTCCGGATGACTTCAATTCTGTCTCTGACCCATTGCACAAGGCTTTGGTGCATTGTAGAAGGGATGCAGCAGTTAGCGTGAATCCACTCCCTTCCTAGAAGAAAATTGTAGGCAAAGTTTTACTGTGACACATTGTCTTCAAAATCTTTCAGCTTCATATCCGTATTGACTAAGTCTTGGTCCCCTTTCCCAAGCTTCCTTAACATGACATATGGCATTATATTAACTGACGCTCCGCCATCGACTAACATCTTTGATACTGGTTGCCCATCGACTTTGCCGTTGACAAAACAAGGCTCTCAGATGCTGCCTTTCATCATTGGCAGGTTTTTCAAAGATAGCTGCCATTGGATCTAGCACTAGCTGAGCCATATCAGCGGTCTCTTCTTCAACATCAGTAGGTGCCATAAATTCCATCGGCAACATAACAACCATGTTGACTTCTGCCAACGGACTCCTCTCCCAAACTGGAGGTTTTCCTTTCGAAGAGCTCAGATCATTCTGACGTTCACGCTGGATCCTCCTTCTTTGAGTCTTTGTCAGGCCTTTGGGACACCATTGAGGAAGCTTAGTCTTCCAAACAGGTTGGTACTGTTTCTCACTGTGTCGGCTTGTATTACCCCTTATGTTTGGATCTCTAGAGAATATCTCTTCATCGGGCACCCTTGCATTAGCCCTCTCTTCGATCTCCTCTTGACTGGTACGCTTGCCAAGCCTGTCATGTACACTAAGTTTGCCCCCCAGCCGGTCATGTACTGATTCTTTTCCTCTGATGAGCCTAGCATGGCTTGATCCCTGCCATTCAAAGCGAGACTTCTTCTCTGACCGATCAGTAGGATAGTACCCATTGCATCCAGGACAATTGTCGGCAGTGGGAAGATTGATGCCTTCTTTCCAACAATGGACAAAGAAGGGGCATCTCCAATGATTTTTATGCCGATACCACTCCTGACGTCTGTCTTCTTCTTGCTGTCGATGTTGCTCTTCTCACAAACGCTCATACTCCTTTCGCGGCCTCCTGTGTGTGATTACAATGCCGTATGACGCACATCTCTGGGGTCTCCTAGAGCTACTGCTATCATCGACAATTCTTTTACCTTCTCTTCCATCGGCAAGCTTCTTTCCCTTTACATCCTGCATAGCTATTTGATGTTCAGGATCCACCGATGAATTTCTCTTGGCTACTTCCGACGTCAGTACTTTGACTTTTCCACTGGTTTCCACCATATTATTCGGAAACGGATGCTAGTCAATTTTCATCGGCCTCTGAGCTTTAGAGTTTTCAAACTTGATTCGCCCAGCCTCGATTTCTGACTGCAATTGCTATCTAAAGACTTTGCAATCATTGGTACTGTGTTAGGTTGCATCATGCCATTTACAGTACCTCATCCTTCTAAGCTCTTCAGCCGATGGAATTACTTGATTAGGCGCCAGCTTAATCCACCCTTCTTGAAGCAACAGATCAAATATTCTATCGGCTTTAGCAGTATCGAAAGTAAACCTTTCAGCCTCCTTCTGACCAAACGGACAGGATATCGGCTTCTTATCCTTCACCCATTCGACAACGCCGATATATGTCCCTTCATCTGACTCAGACTCCTCTTCTTGTTCAATGAAAGATACCTTCTTGTTCCAAGTCTTCCTAGGCTCGAAGGCTTTAATTTCCTAATCGGCAACTCTCTAAACGAGATGACTCAGGCTCTCAAACTCTTGAGATGCATACTTGTCCTTGATATGTGGTAGCAATCCCTAGAAAGCTAAATCTGCCACTTGCTGATCATCCAGCACTAAGCTGTAGCATTTATTCTTCACGTCCCTAAGCCTTTGGATGAAGCTTTCTACCGATTCATCATTGCGCTGTTTCAGCTTGACCAAATCGGTAATCCTCTTCTCATGAACACCAGAGAAGAAGTATTTGTGAAACTGCTTCTCCAGATCGACCGAAGTAATCACAGAATTTAGAGGAAGCGAGATGAACCATGTAATGGCCGATCCAGATAAAGATGATGAAAACAATCTTACCCTCAGTTCGTCTCTGCTAGCTGCCTCTCCACATTGGATAATGAAGCGATTGATGTGCTCCATTGTTGACGTGTCATCTTGGCCAGAAAACTTCGTGAAATCAGGCACCTTGTACCGATTCGGGAGAGGGATCAAATCATATGCCTGAGGGTACGGTGTCTGGTAAGAGTACGTATTAACCTTAGGTTTGATGCCGAACTGCTCTTTCATCACTTTGGTGATTTTGTTGGCCCACTATGCATCCTGATCCTGCCAATGGATCGACTGAATATTAACTGGCTGGACTGGCGGATACACCCCTTCTTGCCTCTGCGACACATAAGGTGATCCCATTGGCATAGGTGCAGCACCACTTTGCTGAATATTGTGTACCAGTTGACTTACCGATGTATAGCCTTGAGCACCCACTGGGGTATATAGCGACATGATATTCATCGGTCGATACACCGATGTTTCATTCTGAATGTTCATCGAGTAATGGTATTGTTGCGCTCCCGCCAGTCAGTGTCCGGGTTGCACCGCCTGTTGTTGAATTAGACTAGTCCATGCAGGATTATGAGTTATCGGCATATGATTTGCCGATAATTGATGGTTATCCGACGCTTGCTACTCCTGCACCCTAGAATAATCAACGAACTGGCCTCCTTGGTGCATTAATACCCCAGTTTGATGATTCGTCATCATCATGGGATGGTTTATCATTGCCAAATTTTGTTGCATCGGCAAAGGGCCGATGGTTGCCCGTAAGACATCTTGGGTACCGCCATCTGAAGATCCCCTAGCGGCAATTACACGTTTGGAGAAGACATGGCATAATGCATCACCGGATTCATCGGCTGGGCTGATATTGCCGATTCCACAGGGGCCTTCCCCGCCGTATTGCCACCTTGGATCAACTTAGCGTCGATAGACGAATTTGGAGGCATACTGTATCCCCACCAGTTAGCAGGAGTTGGTTGACTCTGGATCACGGGTCCTAACATCTCCGATGCTATCGGGTTTGTACTTAGCCGAACGATGCTCCTAGGGCTTGATCTTGGTGGGGTAACTTTGCTGGCAGACGGCTTCGCGGGCTGGGAAGATGCCCCTGGGACCGCCGATGGAGTCACAGTAGATGCCGATCCGGGTTGATGATACGCTGGACCAACATAATGGGGTGTCTGCCCTTCTTTTAAAGATTGCATAACAACGTTGTATACAGTATTGGACAACACCGTAGAGTGACTAATTAATGCTTGATTTAATGCAGAATTAACCATCTCTTGCAATTTACCAGGATTGGCGTCGAAAGTGACCTGCCGCGGCCACGGCGGATCGTGCTTCTCGATAGCTTCGCCGCTCCTGCTTAGGCTGAAGGACTTCAGATATAACTGCTTGTATTCCTCCATAGCCTTCTCCATAGCTTGCTTCTGATCATCTTTCAGATCTGCTTTGGAGACTTCAATGACGTTCTTTGGATCAACGTCAGTAGAACCACCCATGATCGTGATCAAGATATGTATCTAGGGTCCCACCGGGTGTGCCAAAAGAGGTGTTGACACAAAAAGCGTCGGATCTACGAACACCTCAGGCTTATACCCAAACTCGATATCCAAAGGTGTGCCAGTCGATTTGACCAGTTAAGCGACAAGGATGGTAACTAGAACAAGATTGAACGAGACGACAGCGATACGCCCGGACGTCATAGCTCGACTTGATCAAAACACGGAACTTACGAAGGCGACGGAGGTCGTATAGATGCAGCCCATCGAGACCTCGTAAGGACTCATAGATAAAATAGAACTAATGCGAAAAAAGTAGATTGCTGGAAAAGTATATAAAAATAATAGATTTGTATTTGATTGATTGTATCATATTTACATCACCCCTGGGCACATATTTATACTCCGGTAAAAGGAGTTACAAACAGACACGACTCATACACAAACATAACTCCTATTTTTAAGGAAATAAAATGACTCGCGCAAGAGTCGGACTCAAACTATATTACTAGTATCAAAACCACTAGTTTCCTTATCCGCTCCCCTTACGATGAAACTTTCCATTGGCAGACTTCTTCAATCCACAATTTCCTTCTATTGCCATCGGCAACTTTCCCGCTGATTTCAGTCATGTCAACCTGTATCCATCGATAATACTCTCAATCAGCAAAGTTCTCCTTTCTCTATCGGCAACACCTCCTTGATCAACAAAACATATCTTCTTTCCTCCTTAACGCTTCTTCCATCACATCCACCATCGGTAGATTTTTCTGCTTCCATCGGTAATGAAACCGATAACCCCTTGATGCCAATGAGGAACAATTTTTACCCCTTTACCGATCAATACACTTGGTTTAATATTGACCCATACAAAAACGGCGTCAACACCTTCCCTGGGAAGGAAGGAGAACAGGAGCCACGAGCGTCCCCCAAGTCAACATCCTATACCGGGCCCACGTTTTCTCTCTCTCTCTCTCTACTATACTCCTCCATCTCTCCCTACGTATAAAGGGGGAGAATGGACCTCCAATCTAGCTCTCTCAACACTCTGAACTCATTCACCCACACTCATACTCGCCTCCACGCGAGCTCTCACCACGAACCTCGGACCACATACGCACGAGACATAGGAACCCATTTTCCTCTCTCACCAAAGCTTGTAGCTCCCCTCTACGAGCTCTCCACGCTCAGTAATATGACCCCGCAACACACTGGACGTAGGGCGTTCGTGCCCGAACAAGTATAAACCATGTGTTCTCCGTGCGTAACTATCCGATCTCCGACACGCTTAGAAATTTACTCGTTGGTTGTCTAGACCCCGCCATTTTAGACACCGACACATATGTTATTTGATTGTGTGTATATGTATGTGTGGGGTTTTTATGATTTCTACGCCATTTTAAGCTTCAATCACTCTTGATATACCTTTTAATATTTTGATGAAGGAAACGAAAATTAGTACCCTAAAAAGTAGTATCCACCTTTCATTGCTAGTATGTTTACCACATTTCATGGCTTAATTAGTTAGAGAAATAGAGATTTTAGGGTATTGTTTAATTTAATTTGTGAACAAATTAGAAATTTATATGTTGATAGAAAAAGAGTCCGATCTACAAACACCTCGGGCTTAGACCCGAACTCGATTTCCAAGGTGTGTCGTTCGATTTGACCAGTTTAATCGACAAGGACGATAACTAGAACAACGATGAACGAGACGACGGCGATGCGTCCGGACGTCAAGGCTCAGATTGCTCAAAAAGCGGAACTCGCGAGGTAGACGGAGATCTTGTAGATGCAGCCCGTCGAGATCGTAAGAACTCGTAGGTAAACTAGAACTAATGTGATAAAAGTAGATGCTGGAAAAATAGATAAAAGTAATAGATTTGTATTTAATTGATTGTTCTTTTCTACACCGCCCCTGGGTACATATTTATACTCCGGTAAAAGGAGTTGTAAACAGACACGACTCATACCTAAACAGAACTCCTATTTTTAAGGAAAAAAACGACTCGTGCAAGAGTCGGACTCAAACTATAATATTAACATAAAAGTCACCATTTTCCTTATCCTTCTTCCTTACGATGAAACTTTCCATTGGCAGATCACTTCAATCCGCAATTCCCTTCCATTACCATCGGCAACTTCCTGCTGACGTCAGCCACGTCAACCCGTATCCATCTGCAATACCTCCTTATCGGTAAACACATCTTTTTTCTCCCTTGACGCTTCTTCAATCAAATTCACCATCGGCGATTTCTTCTGCCTCTATCGGTAACTTGAATTGTAGCATCTTGATGCCGATGAGGAACAACGATTACCTCTTTGCCGATCAATGTACTTGGTTTAATATTGACCCGTACGAAAAACGGTGTCAACATTATAATACTTTAATTTACAAATTGTGATAGGGTCAATTAGTCAAATAAAACTATATGCATACCACATTTCATGGATTAATTAGAGAAATATAGAACATTAGGATTTTTAATTTATAATACTTTAATTTATAAAATTGTATCCAGGTCAAGTAATAAATTAAAACTAATATATTGACCTTTTATAGTAATATTTAGTCTAAAAATGTATATATATATTTACACTTATTCCATAATATATATATATAGTTTCATAGTTTATTTATGTGTAATGCTCAAAACTAAATTATAGGTGTGCAAATACATATATTAGTGGTGAAGAACACACATTTGAAAACCTAATGCAATTGTAAAACCAAAATCAGTAATGAATTAAAATGAAAAAAAAATCCGTAGTCTCGGGTGGTAATACCAACCAGGACAACAAGTAATCAGTGAGATTTATTCCCCCTTTCTCTAATTTCTTATATTCTTGTATTTTGGTTTAGTAGCTAGGTCGCTTTCCGTGTGGAAGAACAACGCTTGCCCTTCGTACGTGCAGTCTGTAACAAACTTGCAAATATCAGCGACCGTTTGAGAAAATTCTTGATCAACCTTCGTCTTTTCCCACCATTTTTTTCTAGTCTTGAGTTGCCGCCAGCTCATGTTAAATTTGGTGCACTTCCTCAGATACTCAAAAACATAGAAGCCACAATTAACTATAGTAGTAGTAGTAGTGTCAAAGTATATACTCATGATGAATTATTCACAAAAAAATCCCATCCTTCTTGTGTGGCCTACGCCAAGTTTGATAAATATGTTGACATTAATAAAATCCTTGACAATGTTTTTAATATATCATCCATGAAATCTTTAAATACTCCCTACAGTTGCATGTTTACTTTCAATTTGATTGGACATCATGTTGCATGTAGGTTCTATGTTTCTGCTATTTACATAACTTGTGATAAGCTTGCTGATTCGAAGTTAAATGGACATTGTAATAATAATTTTGAGTCATATTTTTCTGAACTTAAGATGAAAAGATTGTCTAGTAACTTCTATAAAGAATCAAAAATGTTAATCCCTTGTGCATATCTTCTATCTAGAGAAACAAATCTCGAGCAACCATATTTAATTCTTCCACCAGAAAATTTTTCATCATCATTTAGAACAATAGAGTTTGACATTTACTCCCCTGAGCTTTACAATATGCATGTCAAGAATGTTTCATTCTTATCTTTTGGTATATGTGACCTTGCAAAGATGAAACATGAAAACATGAATCAAATGATTGGGTTGGAAGAAATCTGTGTGCTCCCATGTTCAAAACTATTTGCAGGTTCTTCAAAGTTGAGAGAGTATTTCTTACATGGAAATAATGTGAATATGAATTATAAACAAGAAATTGGACAAAATAAAATAATAGATTATTGGAATTATCATATGCATCCATCCTCTGCTTTTCTAGATTGTTTTCAGGTAAATAAAAGTCATGGACGACTTTTCATAAAGGGAGGGAGGATGATGAGACCGTGTCGAGGCAATCAACATTCACTGTTAGTTCTAAGTATCCATTCAAGGTGAAAGCTACACTTTATTCTAATTCCTTTTGGCTTCCACCTATACGGCTACTACTTGGTTTATATGACTATAGATTCAAACACCTTGGTGTGATGGAAGAAGAAGATCTTGATGTTATTATAATACTATAAAGCGATGTCCTAGTACAATTCTTTGGATTAGAAGAATTAGTCCTAGTACTATTCTTTGGATTGGAAGAATTAGAGTCGAGGACGACTCCTTTTCAAGAGGGAGAGGATGATGAGGACATGCCAGCTCGTCATGTGGTGGAACATGAAGAAGATTCACCATCTTATACAAATGATATAAATCATGGTCCAATTACATATAGTCGTGCCACTAAACTACATGAAGAGGTGAATTCATTCCTAGCTGAAATTAACTTTAATAATTCTAAGAATGTTATACTACCTAAGTGTTCTACTTTTATTGTACTTAGGTATACACATCAAGAGGAGAATGTTAATCTACATGAAGAAAAGCTACAGACCAAAAATGGACCAGTTTAGTTCCAAAACAGACCAGTTAAAGAAATGCCCATATCTCTGCACTCTGAGAAGCTTTTGAGGCCCCTGAAGACATTTTGGAAATATCATCAAGTCTATTTTCCAATGCAACAAACCCCAACCCTTTTGGTCGTGCCAATCTGGAGATATACACGATTTAGTCAAGACTGCTCAAAAGACCAATAGTTTCACAAGACAGAATGTTGGTTTAACTTCACTTGCAAAACTGTACCATTCTATAATGTTTCGTGATACATGGTATACATGTATAGAAAGCTCTTCAAGTCTTATTTCACACCCAACAAACGGCTCGTCATTTGGACTTCCCAATAAAGAATTATGATCAGTTTAGTAGAAACTACTATGGAGGCCAACAGTCACGCGAAGCCACTTCGGGAAGCCATCTCGCGGTGACCTTTCACATAGCCTATCTTCAGAAACTCCTTTTCGTTTTCATACCTATCTAGGAGGGTTATTCCTAGTATATATATCCCCTGCGACTAAGCTATTGGCAACTTTTGATGAATTAAGAACCTATATGGTATTGCAGCCGAGCTGTTGAGTGTCTTACTCAAACCTTTGTTCTTCCTTGTTCTTCCTTGTTCTTCTTGGACTTGTGAAGACATCCCTCTGGGATCCCCTACTTCGTGCTCTACGGCTTCCATTCGGCTACACCGTATTGTGTGGATTAGTTCCGGATTGTGGTTCTGCGGTCGTTCGGAGATCGAGTCGAAGTCTTCGCGGTTTTGGTGCCTCTCTCCCCGTCGCTTGGTCGCATACAACCTTGGATAGGTATAAAGCTAGTTATCTCCCGCTGTTCGCAGCAAGTTATCTCTTGATTCGTGACCTACTGTCGTGAAGATCGTGCCAATCCCTTACCGATCCATATAGGGTCTTGTCATGTGGTAATCAAAGCTTTGGTTGTCACGGTAGGTCCTACCATCATCCACATATTTACCTTCATTTTATCCACCATATAGTATTGTTTTTGTTCATCACCTAAAGTCCACTAAAAAGCCACACAAAAAAATCCTATAGCCTTTTGGCGGTACTGTTATCTTTGTGTTGATGTGTTCATCAAGTTGCTAGTTACCATCTTCATATAGTTTTGTGTTGTGTTTCATTTGTTCTCCGCACCCCCCCTGTTAGAAAAAAAAATTAGAAAAAAAATTCAGAGAAGAAAGAACAGAGAAAAAAGTGATAAAAAATACAAAAAAAGGGATGATGAAGGGGTTTTGTTGCAGTTGTTTGCTAAAAAATTTTAGTTTATAATTCAAGTTGATGGTAGTTTTCGATAGCAGCAACTTCATATCTTTTGAGCACATCAAACCATTTGGGTTGCAGTACCGTAGCCTCCCTTGTTTAGCCACCTACAGCTCCACAAAAAAACTGAAACCGGGACGTTCGACTCGTAATCCCTTTGACATCTCAATCACTTCCGTTGAACTGTTGCACAAAGCACGCTCACTGTCCTTGAGAACAAGAAAGAACATTGGTAAGTAAGAGGTGAGATTGTGTGATTCCACAAATTTATCTATCCACTTTTCTTGCATAAGTGCTAATATGACAGGATCCAATTCGAGCGTTCATGGTGGCTGTCTTAGAAAAGAACAACAACCAATCACAAGAGCTGAATTGCATCAATTTGAAAACTCAGTGTTGTACGTCATCGAGATGATGTTCGATAAACATCTTCCTGCTGTGCGCGGGCGGACTCCACAACAACATAGACGGTCCAACTCTCGTTGTGGTCTCGTTGTCCATAGTGGACAACATGGGAGAGGTGTTGGTGGGCATAGTTTTTGCCCCTGTGTGCTCATTGATGATGAATATTATTGTATGTCTTCCCAAAGAAAAAGTACACGAGGACTTCTATAGGGTATATGTCAACACCCGAGCACCGCTTCGAGCTCACCGGGTGTGTCCTCTTCAGGCCATTATTGAGGTCAGTGGTCCAGGGATAGCCCAGCATCTCGAGTACCTATAGGGGCTGACATGTTTGATTGGCAGAGTTGGTAATTACCAGGAGGATTGCGTGAGACAGTTTTATGCTTCACTATGGGTTTCTCCAGATCACAAGTTCATTCATTTTGCCTTCAAGGGCAAGGATGCGAGGATCTATGACACCTGTTTCAGGGAGATCTTTCACCTTGAGGAGTCAGATACGAGGATCCACAGCTTGTGCTACGGGGATCAGGAGGCTCCTCAACGTCCTCACGAGGGAGATGTACCATCAGTGGAGTTTGTGCGTTCGTGTTTCAGAGAGCGGTTCGGAGAGGGTTCGAGTCGCAGCGTACGTGACCTCACGCTAAATGCCCAGATCTTGAACGAGATCATCAGACGGACCATACTTCCCAGAGTAGGAGCCCGCGAGACTCTGACCAGACTTCAATTGTGGCTCCTAGCTCATCTAGTCCGGATGGAGAAGTTTGAGCTTTAGGACATGATAGTCAGCAAGATGGAGGATATTATTGCTTCTGTTTTCCGTGGTCACTGGCAGTTGCAGTACGCCCATTGGATTTCCTTTCTTCTTATGTCTTGTGGATGTTTTCCAAGACAGCTTCTCACTCTCACCCGCTCAGATACTGTATTCCCAGAATACAACATGAGCCAGCTGGTCCATCACAGTGGTAGGGGTCGTGGCAGACGTGTCCAGGGTCCTCATACCAGATAGACAGGTGTTCCACCTAAGTTAGAGGAGCAGCAGGAGGCCACTGTTCAGAGCCTTACAGAGGCCGAGCTTGCAGACCTTGATGCACAGATAGATGCAACAACTAATGAGGCCTATGACCTACCCTTAGACAGTTCAGATGAGGATTACCGGCCAATGCCAGAGTACGCACCTCGGTCTCACGACCATGAGGCCGGTGGGTCCGGTGCAGTTTCAGCTCCAGCCTCAGGCACTTCAGAGGCTACAATTCTTACTCTTTTGACGAACATGCAACAGGAGCAGATCAGACAAGCAGAGGAGCAGAGGAGACAGATAGAGTAGGTTAGGAGACTTACTGCTCAGCAGCTAGCAGCTCAGGCTTCGGCACAGGCTAGGCAAGATGAGTTCCAGATGTAGTTTCTACTCTTCCAGAAGCAGCAGGTCGAGTCTCAGCGACAGACGACAGAGTTAATCAGTCGACTTCTCGGGTCTAGCTCCGGTCCGTCAGTCACACCTCAGCTACAGCTACCTAAGACGTCTCAGACTCAAACACCTCCAGTGGTGATGCCGACTCCAGCGTTACAGCCCATCGGGCTTCAGAGTCAGGCACCAGCCTCGCCGGCCTTCCAAACTCCGATGGCTCAGATCTCGTCATGGTTAGCCTCCCCCGGAGAGTTCCATACTAGCTTCAAACCTTCTTGGGGGCTACACTTGCAGATGCTACACGTGACCTCACTGCTTCCTATAGAGAGATCACCGTAGAGGATTCGCATGTCATAGCAGCTCCAGAGACACAGCCTGCATGATACATCCGGCCCAGGTAGGGTTGGCCGAGGCCCGATAAATTGAGGTTGCCCGGACCCCAACAGTTCTTAGGCACACCCACTTGGAGAAAGGCCCAATCTCCCTAAAAGACTAGTCTGATAGGGGAAGGGTGGCTCTCCCTTTTAAGGTGGCTTCCTCCTCCCTAGCTAAGCAAGGTGGGATTATTTAGAGGCTCACACGTTCACCGCCCGACTACAACTGGGCCACTTGGCCCATTATTTGTTGCGTCTTTGCCAACGGGTAATAATGGAGGATGTCCTCATCACTGCAGAGGTTACTCTTCCGGCGACGGGCACCCACTTGTCCTTAGTTGCCTCATCGGAGGTTGCTATAGAGTGTTCTTCTTAGACCGTCGTGACCCCACCTCTGACTGTTGTTCAGACTGACGCTACTACACTAGCAGCAGAGGTCATTGAGTCAGAGGCACCAGCCTAGTCCGAGAGTCAGATTGCAGCAGCAGTCATAGTGGCAGTGTCCTCACCTCAGCACTCTCAGGGTCAGCCAGCAGAGCTTGTTGCAGCCGTCACAGTTGCAGCTCTGGCAGTGACACCTTCCCCCACACCTCGTGTATTCACTCATTGGGCTTCTAGACCCACTACCACAGAGGCAGGACCGTCTGAGGCTCCAACTCAGGATGCTACTCCTTTAGAGCCTCAGGGGGAGATAGGAGGGACAGTGACAGTTTCTGAGTCCACCGCTCCAGTTCCCGAGGTAACCCCAGCTGAGCCTACACCGGCAGAGATGGAGGCAGATGATGAGTCAGATGATTTAGATCTTTAGGACTTCATCTTACTTGATCGCAAGGCTTTAGCTACATCGGCTCCACCCCCAGCTCCAGATGATTAGTTTTTGGTGCTCGACGACAAAGGGGGAGAGAGGGTGGAGTATTAGAGATAGGGGGAGGCTTTTGGTTCTTTTATGTGCTTTTTAATTCCCCCATACCCATTCATCATGTTTATCTTTATGCATTGTTTATATGCTTATGTGTTGCTTGATGTTTGTGAAACTCCTGTGATTGTGGTTGTGTGACATACTCTTGATTCTCACCAATATATCTTGTGAGTTGTCACTCTTATTCATGATATGTCTCTATGATCAAATGGTAATTGAGCTTCCACGCCATACTCCGATACTTATGTGAGAATATCATGAGGTACTCCGATTCTATTTCATATTCATGAGTACCATGTTTGTGGCTTGTCTTGGATGAGTAAGTATTCTTCATTCTTATTCACTAACCCTTGCTCAACCCATCCAAGTCACTTGAAATCCTAACCTTTCACTCTTATATTCATACTCGAGGAGTTATTGTCGTCAATCACCAAAAATGGGGGGATTGAAGAATCATGGCCCTATTGGTTTCTATGATTAATGACAATTAGAGATCATTATAGCTAATGTGTGTTTTGTAGAGGCTATGCGTAGCTTAGCCATAGTGATCAACATGAATAAGCATAAATGGTTATCACTTAGCCCCCAAGATGGATATCGTTTCGGATTTCAAAGAGACATAATGAAGACCCTAGAGTGATAGGCTAAGTGCGATAAGGAGATGAAGGGCACTTAGTATAGATAGGTCTTTATTTGATCTTTGGCCGTACTATAAAGAGGGGTTGAGACTAGTAGGTTGACTTAGGAGAGCTTCATGACTTAGGTGTGGTGCACACTTGACTTCCTTAGCTCTAAGCAAGCCTATAGTGACCGTAAGATAGCCTAGAACAACTTCCATATTCATCGCGATGAAAATCGAAGTTGAAAAAGCCATTCTCTGGGCATCGGACGCTGAGTGCAGAGGCGACGGACGCGTCTGTCGCAAGGATGTTGGACGCTAGTGAGCGTCCGGGAATATTTTCCCAGAAACCCGAGAGCAGCTAGTTGGTGCCGGACGCTGAGGCGCAGCGTCCGTCGCCAAGCATTGGAGCGTCCGAGGCCTGCTGACGTGAACAGGATCTAGCCGTTGGGGCTAGCGACGGAGCGTCCATTGCCAACTTAAACAACATGTTTTTCTTAGCCCGAGCGCTAAGTGTGTGGGGGCTATAAATAGCGCAACCCTTTCTCTCCCACCTTGCCTTTGCTCATTTGAGTTGTTGAGATCTTTGAGAAGGTTGGGAAGAGAGCAAGAGCCCTAAAGAGAGAGTGATTCGTGAATCCATCCATCCTCTCCTCTAGTTCATCCAAGAGTTCAAGTGTGCATCCACTCTAGTTGTGAGGCTTGATCGAGTCAAGTGAAGATCAAGGCTTGTTACCCTTGGTGATCGACATCACCTAGATGGTCGGGTGGTGCTTGGGAGGAAGGTGATCGCCGGAGGATTGTCGGAGGCCCTTCTCCATCGACTTGTGATCGGTTGTGGGCGGTTCACCAAGCCGGAGTGGTGAAGAACCAGCCCGTAGAGAGCACTCAACCCTTGCGCGGGTTGAGGGGGAGCAATAACCTTACGCGGGTGCTCCAACAAGGACTAGAGGGGAGTGTCGACTCCTCGATACCTCAGCAAAACGTCGCCGTGTCAAGCTTTCTTTCCCTAGCTCTTTTATACCGCATTACTTACCGCATCGTCCTTACTTTCATTGAATTGCTACCGCTTTCTAGATAGGACACAATACCGGTAGGCACTAGGGGGTAATTGGCATTGCTAGGATTTCATATTGCTTTAGAAATTTGAAATAATCCCAATTCACCCCCCCCCTCTTGGGCATCTTGATCCTTTCACACCTCGTTAACCCAAAATGACTGCCACAGTTAAGATTTTTTGCTCGCGCCACCCCTCCCTTCCCCTCCTTTCCAGATGTCACCCCCTTGCTTCCTTGTATGGTCCCGCCCGACGGCCTCCCACTACTACAGAAACATCAATCACTGCCGGCCCATCACTGCCGGTTTTGTTTGGGCCGGCAGTGATGCATCTTCACTGCCGGTTCATCCTCTGACAGGTCCCCAATTATTGGGGGCAGGGGCTGAACTGGCAGTGAAACACCACATCACTGCCGGTTCGTGGCTTGAACTGGCAGTGATGCCTCTCGGCCCTATCACTACCGGTTTAAGCCACCAATCGGCAGTGATGTGGTGTTTCACTGCCGGTTTGTGGCTGGAACCGGCAGTGATGTTGGGTACAGTATAAAGCACACGATCTCCTCTCTCCCTCCTCTACCCAACAGTACAGAACAGTGCTCGGAGCTCCCTCTCTCCATTGTTGCGGCTGGTGGATTTCTTGATCTCCATTTTTGGCTCCTCTTCACTCTTGGATCCTCATATCTTCTTGCTCTTGGTTAGTAACAAGCATAATTCTTTAGAATTGTTGGTTTACATTGTTTTTGTGTGTAAATCTATAGTTTAGAGCTATGCTAGTTTTCATGATCAAGAAGAGAGATGTTGCAATTTGTGTCAATTTTTTGTACCTTTTAGATCCAAAAGTATTTAGAAAAATTGTAGCACTTTGTTTTTATTAGCAAATTATTGTATAATCATTGAGTAGCTAGGTTCGAAAGATTTGTCTCGAAAATTATGGATAAAAATTGTAATTAGTTATATTTATTACTTACATTTAATACTCCATGCATGTATTAAAGATTTGATGGGATGTGGAATAGATTCGGTATTTATTACTTACATTTAATACTCCATGCATGCATGCATTTAATACTTCCATTTAATACTCCATGCATGCATTTAATACTCACATTTAATACTCCATGCATGCTATTTTGTTGTCTCACTTTTTATAGCACGACCAAATTCAAATTATAAAGAAAAAAAATATTGTACAAAAATACTCCTATTAATATGTTCCTATGTTTTCTCTGCTCTGTCCATTTTATCAGTGCAGACATGGCTCGAGGGTGGATGTACGATCTGTCACATATAGACCCACGATACTTGACGGGCATCGACAATTTCATCAAGCGAGCTAGAGGCAATGCTGGAAACTCACATCTTGTATTATGTCCATGCAAAGACTGCAAGAATACGAGAAAATGGGGCGACGTGGAACATATATGTTTGCACTTGATCACAAGGGGGTTCATGAGAAACTACACGATTTGGACTTTGCATGGGGAGGTTGGTCAAAATGCTAATGATGATGTGCCCATGCCTAGTGTATCCCCGAATGCATTATTGTCTGTTCATGAGTACACAGAACATGTGTCTACCAATGATGATGTGTTTATGAATACATTAGCTGACGACATTGAGGAAAATGATGGCATTTCACAGCTTCTAAATGATGTGCATGGGGGATTCCTTAGTGCTTCACAGTTGAAAAAACTGGAGATGATGAGAAAGGATGCAAAAACACCATTGTTTCCGTGCTGCCCAATAAGCAAACTGGAAGCCAACATCATGCTATTGGAGTTCAAATCAACGAATGGGTTGAGTGATAAAGGCTTCGATAACTTGTTAGTTATACTACATAAACTGTTCCCGGAGGCCGAGTTAGCAGAAAAGACTTACCTTGCGAAGCAAATGATTTGCCCAATGGGCCTGGATGTTGAGAAAGTCCACACGTGTTTCAACGACTGCATATTGTACCGTGGAGACAAATACAAAGACTTGGATGCATGTCCCAAGTGTAAAACTCCCCAATACAAGCAAAAGCCATCAAATGATGGAAGCAAGACCAGAGGAGGGCCAGTAAAGCCTGTATGGTATTTTCCTATAGCTCCACGAGCGCATAGGTTGTTTGCAAATGAGAAGTCAGCCAAGCTGTTGCGTTGGCACGTCGAAGAGCGAAAGAAAGATTCAATGATGAGACAACCCCGCTGATGGGTCGGACTAGAGGACTATCAACACTATGTTCTATAAGAACATCGGTGGAGAGGTAAGGCATCTGTGGTTTGCTTTGAGCATGGATGGGATGAACCCGTTTGACCAGGTGAGAACCAATCATAGCACTTGGCCAGTGACGCTATGTATATACAACCTTCCACCCTGGCTTTGTATGAAACGGGCCTACGTCCAGATGCCATTACTAATCCAAGGACCAAGACAACTTGGTAATGATATTGATGTGCTTCTACAACCAGTGATCGATGAACTACTACAGATGTGGGAGACGGGTGTGAAGGATGTCTGGGATGAGTACAAAAAAGAACATGTCACGGTAAAGGCTGTACTTATCACTACAATTACCGACCTACCAGGGCGAGGTTCCTTGCCTGGAGAGAAGACAAAAGGATACACTGGGTGTGTCGAGTGCTTGGACCAGACTGATGCTACACATCTACCAGAAAACAGGAAGATGGTCTACATGGGACACCGTAGGTTCCTACGTCGTGATCACCCTTACCGTAGGAATACAAAAGATTTTAATGGGACTACTGAGAAACGTGGACCTCCAAAGTATCGAGACGGGAAACAGTTGCTTCAAAAATTAAGTAAACTCACAAATGTTGTCCTTGGGAAGGGGGACGGGCGAGTAGCAGCGCCAACCGATAGTATCTGGAAGAAAAAATCAATCTTCTAGAAACTACCTTACTAGCCACTTTTGAGTGTACGTCACTGTCTTGATCCAATGCACATAACTAAAAACATGTGCGGTAACACACTTAACACGTTGATGAACACCGGGGGAACAAGCAAGGATTCTCTCGCGACACGCTTGGACATGCAACACCTGGGCCTCAGGAAGGAGTTGCACCCAGTAACTCTTGAGAATGGCCACTTGAAACTTCCGGTGGCGTCATGGACACTGAAAAAGGAGGAAAAAGAAATGCTTATTTCTTTCTTCAACGATCTCAAAGTACCGAGTGGCTACTGTGGGAACCCGAAGAGGCTAGTTAACATGAGAGAACTTAAGTTTAACTATGGTTCTATGAAGGCCCATGACTGTCATGTCATAATGACTCAGCTGCTCCCAGTTGCCCTGCGAGGTATCCTCTCTGACAAGGCCCTGGGTGTATCCAATCATAAAGTTGTGTTCGTTCTTCAACGCGATCTCTGAAAAGGTCATTGAAGTGGACAGGCTAGACCGCCTGAAGCAGGAGATAGCCGAGATTATATGCAGGCTTGAGATGCATTTCCCACCGACTTACTTCGACATTTCAGTGCATCTACTTGTTCATCTTGTGGATCAAATAAAAGCCCTTGACCCAATGTACCTAGACCAGATGTTTTTTTTGAGAGGCTCATGAAAGTTTTTAGGCGGTATGTTAGGAATAAATTCAGACCAGAAGGGAGCATGGTAAAAGGATGGTCAACAGAGGAGTCTATTGAGTTCTCCACATATTATCTGGACATCAAGCGGGTCGGAGTTCCAGTATCTCATCATGATGGAAGACTAGGGGCAAAGGAACAATAGGTGAGAAAGCTGTCAAAATAGACGAAGTGGTCTCCTTCAAACAAGCACACTTTGTTGTTCTCCAGCAGGCCGATGGTGTGATGGCATACATTGATGAGCACAAGCAGCTACTGCAAAATAAGCACATCGGTAGGTCACGGGCTTGGCTTGAGAAAAAACACAAGGAGGCTAGGAATGGTGATGGGATGTCAGCTAGATCTCTTAGCCCGCAGACATTCGACTATGCTAATGATTTACCAACGATATCAAATAAATGGTTTTACATTTGACACAAAAAAGCAGGACGGAAAGAGCACCAACCAAAATAGTGGTATTCGTTTCGACGCCCACGGTGAGTACGGCATGGTGGAGGCAACATACTATGGTTTCATAGATGAGATATGGGAGCTAGACTATGGACATCAGTTGAAAGTTGCTCTTTTCCATTGTCTGTGGGTCCGGCTAAATGAAATCAACACCAACAAGGATGGGTTCACTACCGTTGATCTATCCAAGACAGCATATAGAGATGACCCCTTCGTCCTTGCAAAGGATGTTTTGCAAATCTTCTATGCAAGGGATAACAATACAAATGGAAGACGACATGTAGTATTGCAAGGCAAAAGGAAGATTGTCGGTGTCGACGGAGTGACAGACGAAGAAGACTACAAAGGTTATGAAGAAATGGCTCCTTTTGGGGCGGACGTTACCCTACATGTCCTTGAAGAGGGTGACGAACCTGCTTACCTCCAGAGTGATCACGATGAGGCCATCATCGTGCCTGCACCGTGAATTGTTAGAGTATCATAAACTATGTAATCCTTAATGAAATGTTTTTTTAGTAATTTGCATCATTGATTGATTGAGTTGTACCACGTTGTTGATTGATGTATGCCATGTCAAAAGGAATTCAAAAAGTATAAAGAATTAGACGTTGAGTGTATAAGCATTAATGTAGAGCTCCTCAAAACTAAAAAAATCTATGTTGGAAGATTTTCAACTTCTATTCAAATTTTTTGAGTAATTACAAAGGGGTATTTGAATTTTAAACCCTTATTCAATTTCAAAAGGGAATTCAAAAACTATAAAGAATTAGACCTTGAGTGTATAAGCATTAATGTAGAGCTCCTCAAAACTAGCAAACACTATGTTGGAAGATTTTCAACTTCTATTCAAATTTTTGGAGTAATTACAAAGGGGGTAATTGAATTTTAAGCCCTTATTCAAATTCAAAATGGAATTCAAAAACTATAAAGAATTTGAATATGCTACTTCAGCAAAAGTTGTAGAGAATTAAAAATTATGCAACTTCTATGTTTAGAGTTTTTCAAGTTTTAGTAAAAAATCAGGAGTAATTTGAATTCTAAAGCAAAGGGCAAATTTTAAAAAAATTACAAATCACTGCCGGTTTGTAAGGAGCCGGCAGTGATGTTACCCTATCACTGCTGGTTCTATCCACCAACCGGCAATGATGTCCTCTAATCACTGTCGGTTTAAACTAACCGGCACTGATGCCTCCACATCACTGTCGGTTCTTGTTAGAAACCGGCAGTGATAGGGTACATCACTGTCGATTTGTAACAAGAACCGACAGTGATGTGCCCGCGTATATAAGGAAAGGGCGCGGTCTGAAATTTTTAGACTCGCGCCCGTTCCACACTTAGCCATTTCTGCTCGACGCTGCCGCTCTAGCTCGACGCCGCCCGAGCTCGCCACTGCACGCCGCCGCCGCCCCCTCGACCTCGACGCCGTGAGGAGCTCCCGCAACTGCACGCCGCCGTCGCTGAACACCGCCGCCACTGCCTGCCGCCGCCGCCCGCTCTGCTCGACGCCGGTAGCTTGACGCTGCTCTGCTCGATGCCGGCCAGCGACCTCGCCCGCGACGGCACCCAGGACCTCCATTGCGATGGCCAGCGACCTCGCCAGCTACCTCGCCGCCACCTAGGAGCTCGGAATCCGGCCCCCCACAACCGACGGTGAGCTCTAACCGCCATGCAACCAAGGTGTTCGAGGGAATGCCGCAGTGGACTGCTAGCTTCAAAGGAGAAGGAGGGAGATGGAGGAAGGAGGGAGAGGGAAGGAGGGAGAGGGAAGGAGGGAGTGGGATGAAGGAGGAAGAAGGAGGGAGATGGAGGAAGATGGGAGGGAGAGGGAAGGAGGAAGATGGAGGAAGGAGGGAGAGGAAGGAGGGAGAGGAAGGAGGGAGAAGGAGATAGAGAGAGAGAGATAAATTAGAGAGATAGATTAGAGAGAGATAGATTAGAGAGATAGCTTAGATATATAGAGCTTAGATAGCTTAGATAGATAGCAAAATAGAGAAAGAGAGAGAGAGAGATAGAGAAAGAGATAGGTAGAGATTACAGATAGATAGAGAGATAGAGAAAGAGAGAGAGATATAGATAGACTTGTATGTCATCCTTGTATTCTTGTATATATATCATGATTCAATTTTTTATGGATAGAGAGATGAATGATTAAAGAGATATCGAGATACTTTGAGCAAATTTTCTTATGATTAAAGAGATATAGATGTATAAATGTCATATCATATATACATGTCAAAGATAGAGATAAAGATAGATAGATAGATAGATAGAGATAGACATAGAGAGATATAAAGATAGAGAGAAAGATAGATAAAGAGATATAGATGTATAAATGTCATATATCTTATGCTTGTATATATGGCATCATCTTATGCTACACTTATGCTTGTATATCTTTTATCTACCTATGAGTTAATACCAATAATTGAAATTATTGTCCAGAAACATGACAATTAAGTGCCGATTCACCACCCGTCGCCCTGCGACCGAAGCCGATGACCAAGGAACTAGTGGTGGCGGTGCTGAACGTGACCGAGGATCCGATGACAACCAGCAAGGGGATCAAAGACCTTGGAGCCCTAGCCATATGCTAAACCTATAAGAGGGCCAAGGAGACAAGGTAATAACTTAGGTCATACCTAAAAACACGGTAGGTCAAGTTTGATGGGGACTTATTCATAAATTTTGAAGTAGGTTCCGCCGGAAGGTCCAAGTACTGGTGAGAGTTCCAGAAGGACTAAGCATGGTGCAACAAAGCTCCCTTAGACAACTAGACACTGGCACATCTCTCAGTTCGATCAACTAGGGGAGCCGGTGGAGACACTTAAAGCATTGGGCCCATACAATAGTACCATCGGGCACATGTAAGGGACTTCATCCCGATCAAATACAGGAAGTGGAATGGCAGTGAGCAAGACCCGTGGAGGGTTCCAGAAGTGGAGAAGGAACTAGTTTGGAACAAGCTCAGAGGGTATTTCACTTTCCCTAATGATTGTGATGAAGCGACAGTGAAGAAGAGGGTCAAGGAAATCATGGGTCACTCCTTCAAGAATTTCAAGGGAAAGTTGCAGAAGCTCATCAAGGAGGAAAAAGAACCGAATTTTGCGGGAGGTGAATTCAGCAAGCAGAGGGACTTCTGGGAGGAGTTCAAGGCTTACAAGCTATCCGATGAGGCCAAGGCATCAAGCGAAAGAAACAAAGCAAACTCGCTTAGGTCAAATAATCCTCAACGCCTAGGATCGCGTGGGTACGTAAGGAAGATTCTGGATTGGGATGCCCAAGTCGAAGCACTAGAGCGGAGTGGCATTACGCCTCAGACAAGCGATTGGCAGCCCAAATCAGTGAACTACCTACTCACAAGGGGGGCACGATACAATCCTGACGGGAGCCTTTCCGCCAGCGCTGAACCCGTCACCGATCTCCTCCAGAAGATTTCCATGATCACTGAGGAAGTGCATAGAGGGGCCCGCAGGTCAGATAGAGAAAATTATGTGCTCACGCAAGCACTTGGAACCAAGGAGCACCCCGTTCGCACTAGAGGAGCCAGGATAATTCCTTGGGAGAAAGCATTTGAAGGTGAATCTGCTTCCTCTAGGAGCCGGGTCAGGGCTAGAACGCAAAGAGAAGAGGAGTTCCAAAGGATGCGAGAGGAGCTAGAACAGAGCATGGAAGCACGGATAGCTGCTCAAGTGGCGAGCGCTATGCAATCCATAAGTTTGAGTCAAGGGCCGCATGCAATCCCTGCTTTGAATAGCCCAGTGCCCGGCAAGGGCTGCAGTAGCTGTGGCTCAACCCCTATGCCTGACGACGAAGAGGTCAATTCTCCTCATCCGGTGGACGACATCACAGAACCTATGAATGTCAGGTTGTACATCCGTCAGCAGTGGACCAAAGACAAGGTGGCGGTCGGGCAAGCATTTCCTAGAGGAGAGAACGTCATTCATGGCAAGCCAGTGCCACTTGGGTATGCCAGGGTCAGCATTGATAAGATCTTGGACAAGAAGTACAATAAGATACATATTGATTTCCGAGTGGAGGAAGAAAGGCCGCGTCTAGTTCACAACTTGGGCACTCATGTAGCCTGGCGTAAACGCTTCATCAAGCTAGACGAGCAGCAATCTTCGGAGGATGAGGATGACAGTGAAACATCTCAGTCCCCTCCGCGAAGAGGGTTCTCTCCTCGTCAAGATCCACCGACACCTCCTCCACCGCCAAAGGAGGAGACTCCTTCTCCACCGCCAAAGGAGAAGACTCCTTCTCCACCGCCAAAGGAGAAGACTCCTCCCCCTCCTCCTCCACCAGCTTCAAAATCCTCAGGACTGGGATCTCGATGGCCTAGGTCTAGACCAGTGCGAACACATGGTGGATAAGTACCCATGTATGTTCAGTTTTGATGATGAGTGATTGACCAACACGTGAGTGTTTCAGTTTGAGTGGCTTACCCTAACCTCTGCGAAAGAAGAAATGTGTGCTTGTCTATTGGCTTGTGGTGTGCAGGTGCTATGCCTAGTGACAGTGGTCAATGGCATGGAGAAGGTCGAGTAGAGGCTTGCCGTGCCGATGGACTGAGAGTGGTGAAGGGCGGAAGAGGGGCTCGGACTGAGGGACCATGGGCGTCGGCGGACTAGCTGTGGTGGCTAGTACTTAGCACCGGCAAGTGCGAGAAGACATGGAGGTAGAACGAGTCGACCAAGTCAAGACGGTGGACGCGCGAGTCAAGCGGAGGTTCAGGGGACTCGGAGTCCGACCGGGCGAAGACAAGGTGGCTCGCGTCGAGTGGTTTGGTGGTTTGGGCCTCAAAACCATCCGTGTCGGTTTCCGAGTTTGGGCCGCAAAACACGGGGTTCGATAGTTGAGCCCAAAGCTACCGGTGGCGGGTTTCCTGGGTTTGGGCCTCAAAACCTAGGCGGAGCTTCCAAGGAAGCGGGGATGGCACGTGGCGGAATCCTGGAGATTGCGTCGAGGCGACGGCAACTCCTGGCAGGAAGCGGGGTCGTCCATTCAAATCGAGGGAGATATTTACCGGAGCTTGGACTGCAATGCTTAGTCTAGGTAGTTCACTCATTGTATCTAGGGGGTTCTTTGGGAAATAGCCAAAGCCTCTGATAAATAGAGGATGAAGGGGTATCCTTATTCTATCTCTTGAAACCTAATCACTTGCCCCCTCTCTCTCTAGTTCATGAGATCCCTAGGTTGCTTCCACCAACCTTTGTAAGACTTTGTTTTGCTGCGAGGAATCGGAGGCCGTAACCTCCGTAAGCCATGGTGGCTTTGTTTTCGTGATTGTGTCCCCGTTTTTCTTGTGTTCTTCGCGTTTTGCTTTTGCTCTCTCTTTTTCCCAAGATGAGAATTCTTGTTTGAGAGAAGCTTTGCAAATTCCGTTTGAACCAAGTTCTTAGTACTTGTGAGGAGCAACTTTGCACCGAAGGAATTTTCCTCAAACCTCACGAGTACGCAGATCGGGCAAATTATTTGCGGTGTTCTTTGTTCTTGAGTTTCTCCCCCAAATCCTTTGTTTTCCTTCAATCCGAACCAAATCGAGCGATGATTTCTTCGGGATAGCTCCTACATAGCACTAGAATCGTACCTACCAAGTTGGGTTGCTAGTGGAGACCATTTGGTTAGGATTTGGGAAGATTTGGCGGAGAGAAAAACAATTTTCACTTTTCATACGTTCTGCTCGAGGGCGCCGGACGCTAAGTCCGTCGCTCGCTGTGTCTGTGCAAGTTAAGTTGGCGCCGGACGCTCTCCATCGTCCGTCGACCATACGCCAGATGCGTCCGTCGGTTTTGAGAGTTGCAGAGCTCTCTGTTCTTTTGCATCGGACGCTTAGCAGCGTCCGTCGGAGTGCCTCCAGACGTGTCCGTCGCCTGGAGGAGCTCTTTGTTCCTTTTCTGTGTGGTTTGCGTCAGACGCTAGGTAGCGTCCGACGAGCGTCCGTCAGATGCATCCGTCGCCTGACTGACCTCTCTGGTTACTCTCTACTCTTGCATCAGACGCTCGGCTTCAGCGTCCGTCGCCTGTCTTCTTAGCGTCCGTCGCCTGTCTGTTTTTCCTGTTTTGCCTAGGTTCTTGCCTCTTTTTCTTAGGGGTTGAGAGCCTACGGTTTGGGATTTCCGGTGAGTTTTCCTACACTGCCGGTGAGCTCTCAATTCTCTGTTTTTGTCTGAATCCCCGAGCAACGTGAGCAGTGTAGGAAGAGTGGCGGTAGTGGAGCACCCAACAACTGGGTTTGGTTTTTTGGGAAGAGTGGCCTGAATATTTCGAGAGAAATTTGAGGCTCCCATTCACCCCCCCTCTGGTTGCCGTTCTCGGTCCTTCAATTGGTATTAGAGCCGGTTAAGGATCATTCCACCTTACACGGTTCTTGATCTGCGAAGGCGACATGGAGCGAGGTGCTGGCAAACCTCCGTTCTTCGATGGAACAAACTTCGCCTATTGGAAGGTGTGCATGTCCGCTTACCTCCAAGGGCTTGATATGAAGTATTGGGAGATTTGTGAGAGTGCTAACTATGTGGTTCTTAGCGCTCGGATTAATGAGCTACAAATCACGCAACATGCGTCAAACGCAAGAGCCCGTAGCACCCTCTTCTCGAGTTTGTCTCTTCCTGAGTTTGAGCGAGTTTCGAGTCTCACTATGGCACGGGAGATCTGGCAAACACTTGTGCGATATCATGAGGGTAACACTCAGATCAAGTCCAGACTATTCGACACGTATCGTAGAGAGTACGAGAACTTTTCTCAGTTGGCCGGCGAATCTGTTGACGGGATATTCACTCGCTTCCAATCTATCGTCAACAAGATGCGTGATAATCGAGCCAACTTGCCTTATGATGATAATTAGATGGCTATCAAGATTTTGCATGCCCTTGATCAGAATGTGTGGGAGATGAAGGTGGCTGTCATTCAGGAGTCACCGGGCTATGATGCCCTGACCGTGGACGAGCTGTTCAGCAAGCTCAAGTCCTCGGAGATTGACTACCAGAACCGGGCCAAGCTTTAAAACCCGTCGAAACCATCTATGGAGTTGGTTTCTGGCCTTGGCGGTACGTCTTCTTCCTCCTCTGACCCTTCAAACTCTTTGTTCGCTTTGTCGTTAATTTCTGTGACAGTGGATCAAGTGGAGGCTCTTGGAGATGATGAGCTGGCTTTGGTCATCACCAAGTTCTCACGGTTTCACAACAACCGTTTGAACCATCGGCGTGGTGGCTCAGTTAAGGGGTGCTACCCTTGCGGTGATGAGGATCGCTTCATCGCAAACTGCCCCAAGAAAGCTACGGGTGACTTCACCAAGCGTGAGGACAAGCGCGAGCACCACTTCGAGCACAAGCACAAGCCCAAGGGTGGCTATCACCGAAGGTCCTCCAAGAAGGTGATCGACAAGGTCAAGGCCAAGCACCGAGCCTTCCTCGCCTCCCTCAGCGACATCGATGCCTCCTCCGACGGAGGTGCTTCTTCAAGCGATGATGAGACCAAGGGAAAGGTTGAGGACAAGCTCAACGGCCTATGCTTCTATGCCGACGCCAAGAATGGTGGCTTTTGCACCATGGCGATTGAAGAAGGCAAGGCCGGCAAGCGCAAGGAAGGCCCCGACTACGACTACGACTCCGACACACCCAAGGTACCACCCACCATCGCATCCCTCTCTCTCAAGATTGAGTCTTTGAACGACACCTTGATAAGTCAGGATGCTTTGCTCAAGCGTGCCACGTGCGAGAGGAACGATTTCAAGGCTAAGTATCTTAGCACGTTGCATGAGCTAGAGTTTGCTAAGGCGTCAGTGGTGGTTACCGAGGAGGTAGAGTGTGATGCTTGTGCCATCCACATGTCTAGTCTTGTCACTCTCTAGGACAAGTATGGCACTCTACTTGAGGAGGTCAGTGAGCTGAAGGCTAGGCCTAGCTTACTTGGTGCGTGCAAGTCTTGCTTAGGCTTGCGTTCTGAGCTGGCACAAAGAGATGCTAGGCTTGCTTAGGCTAGAGAAGGTCAGCTCAGATAGCACTAGAGAGTCGGAACGCTTTGAGGCGTTGGAGCTTGAGATCGCGTCGTGCAGACACGACAAGATGCATACCGAGGAAAAAACACATACCTTCGGTCCATCTTGAGCTGGGTGTCTTGCCAAGAGCCGCAGTTGGGGATGATGCTTAGCCAATGCAAAAGGGCTGGCAGCACGAGAGTAGGCTTTGCTATAGGTGGGAAGGACGATAGCATGTTTGGTAAGATCGGTGAGTGCAGTGGTTTGAGTAAGAATGAGAAACCCACCACAACTCCCAAGATTATCAAGATCACTCCACCTAAGCTTACCAACCCCTCTGAGTTTCCTATGAGAGATGGTGTGTTTGAAGAGCCACCCAAAACCACTCCATAGAAGCAAGTGTGGATTGCAAAACCGAACCATCTTCGCAACCCAGTTGACACACTGCCAGACATCTCTAGTGATCCCCTTCCTAAGAAAGCTAGAGCCACCCAACCCAACAAGAGAGTGCCTACCAAGAGTGCGGTGAGGTACCATTGTGAGTATTGTGAGCGGGATGGGCATTTGGCTGAGTTTTGCTAGAGGAAGAGAGATGAACGGAGGCAGATTGAGTTGAACAACCGGGACATGTACCACCCATGAGTTGGGATACATGAACCGGAAGTTCCGAGGCGCACTTCTAGGCCTAGAGGTACAATGCCTCAAGGTGCTAGGCCTCAGGAAGTGAGACCACATGGTGGTCGTACCCGGCGGGGTACCGGTCGTGACCCATACAACTACGGGCCTCGTGGCGGTGGTTTTACTCCACCCTTCTCTAGCGGACCACATTTTCCCCATTGTGGTGATCGCTATCCTCCCATGGGATAGGAGATGTTTGGTTTTTCTCCTAACCCATTCTTTGGGAAAATGGGACAACACTGGTATCCTTCACAGTTTACTAACCCCAGTGTTGGTCCGTTTGCTCACCCTATATCTTTTTATTGATGTAGGAAGGAGGACTGGAGGAGACTTGTCTTGTGGATTCCAGATGCTCACGCCATATGACCGGAAGTGCCAAGTGGTTCTCCAGCCTCGACCCCGTGCACTACACCGAGTATATCACATTCGGGGATAAGAGTAAAGGTAAGGTTGTCTCCCGAGGGTCGATTCGAGTGAACTCCTCTTTTGTCCTCAAGGATGTTGCTTTGGTTGCGAATTTGCATTTTAACCTTCTTTCGGTTTCGCAACTCCTTGATGATGGTTTTGAAGTGAGTTTCAAGCCTAATCTCTCTCAGATTTTGGACTCTCGTGGTGATATTGTTTGCCGGATTTTACCCTTCAGGAAGGTTTTTCGTGTGGATTTTTCTATCTCTTCCGGACCTTCTCGTTGTCTTCTTGCCGGTTCTTCTTCCGAGCTTTGGAAGTGGCATAGGAGATTGGGACATTTGAGTTTTTACTTGCTTGCAAGGCTTAGCTCAATGGACCTTATCCAAGGATTTCCAAAGCTAAAGTTCGAGAAGGATTTGGTTTGCCATCCTTGTAGGCATGGCAAGATGGTTGTCGCTTCCCATCCTCCTCTGACTAAGGTCATGACCACTCGACCCGGCGAGCTCTTACACATGGACACAGTTGGTCCAGCTCGGGTCAGGTCAGAAGGAGGGAAGTGGTATGTGGTTGTAGTCGTTGATGACTACTCAAGGTACCCTTGGGTGTTCTTTTTGGAGAGTAAGAATGAGGCTTTTTCACTTGTTTGAGATCTGATTTTGAGATTGCAAAATGAGCTACCTAAGAATGCCATGAGAGCTATCCGCAGTGACAATGGCACAGAATTCAAGAATGCTCACTTTGCAACTCTTTGCTCTTCTTTGGGTCTCGATCACCAGTTTTCCTCACCTCACACTCCCCAATAGAACTGTGTTGTTGAGCGCAAGAATCGGACCCTAGATGAGATGGCCAGGACGATGCTCGATGAGCATAGGACTCCTAGGCGGTATTGGGCCGAAGCACTCAGTTCTGCCTACTATGTTTCCAATCGCATTTTACTCCGAACTTTCAAGAAAAAGACCTCTTATGAGCTGCGATTTGGGAGTCCACCCAAGGTAAGTCACCTACGGGTGTTTGGGTGCAGGTGCTTCATCCTCAAAAAGGGCGGTAAGTTGGATAAATTTGAATCACGGTCTTCTGATGGTATTTTTCTTGGCTATTCTACTCACTCTCGTACTTATCGTGCACTTAACCTTGAGACTAACCGAGTGATGGAGACATGTGAGATTACCTTCGATGAGACTATGCCCTGTGTTTCCACCGCTTTTGAGCTTGCAGGTGATGATGAGGTGAACACTAGCATCTTTGTGGAGGAGGAGCAGGATTATGCCGATTGGGGTGATCTCAAGCCGACTCCACCAGCTGACCCCATCGACCCTGCGACGTCCACTTCGGCTCACGGTCCTGATCCGACTACTTCCTCTACATGGGGGCCATTCAAGCAGCTTCCTCAGTCGATGCTCGTTGCACCTGAGGGAGCTCTAGCTGCTTTCGAGGGGGAGGCCACTTCGTCCAGGCAGGCTCCCCGCCACATCCAGCGGCAGCACCCGCTGGAGAAAATCATCGGCGACATTGACCGTCGAGTCACACGGTCCAGGTCCTATATCTCTCACTTTGCTCATTCGACCTTTGTCGCTTCTTTTGAGCCCCGAGATGTTGGACACGCTTTGATGGATCCGGATTGGGTTAATGCCATGCATGAGGAGTTAGAAAACTTTGAGCGAAACCGTGTTTGGGTCTTAATTCCTCCACCACCTAGTTGGCACCCCATAGGTACCAAATGGGTTTTCAAAAATAAACAAAGTGAGGATGGGGTGGTAGTGCGCAACAAGGCTAGGTTGGTAGCTCAAGGCTTTTGTCAAAAGGAGGGAATATACTATGAGGAAACCTTTGCTCCTGTAGCTCGTTTAGAAGCCATTAGAATCCTTCTAGCTTTTGTGGCTTCGAAGGGTTTTAAACTTTTTCAAATGGACGTTAAAAGTGCTTTGTTAAACGACTACATAGAGGAGGAAGTTTATGTTAAACAACCTCCCGGTTTCGAAAATCCCAAGTTTCCAAACCATGTTTTTAAACTTCACAAAGCTTTGTATGGTTTGAAACAAGCACCTAGAGCATGGTATGATAGGCTAAAGACCTTTTTGCTTGCTAAGGGCTTTAAAATAGGATCGGTAGATAAGACGTTGTTTCTCCTCAAGAAAGGCAAAGACACTCTCCTTGTCCAAATATACGTGGATGATATCATCTTTGGTGGTTCTTCTCATGTTCTTGTTGCCAAGTTTGCAGATATTATGAGCAGGGGATTTGAGATGAGTATGATGGGAGAGTTGACCTTCTTTCTCGGGTTGCAAATCAAACAAACCCGGGAAGGGACGTTTGTGCACCAAGGCAAGTACACGAAGGACATCTTGAAGAAGTTTGACATGGGTGAGGAAAAGCCCCTCTCGATGCCCATGTCGACTATGACTGCCTTGGATGCTGACGAGGAAGGAGAGGCGGTGGATCAGACGGAGTACCGCAGCATGATCGGGTCACTTCTGTACCTGACGGCGACCCGGCCGGACATTTAGTTCGCCGTCTGCCTGTGTGCTCGCTTTCAGGCGTCCCCACGGACTTCGCACAAGCAAGCGGTGAAACGCATCATGAGGTACTTGCGCTTCACTCCCGAATTTGGTCTTTGGTTCTCCACCTCTTCCTTTCTTGTGCTTTGCGGTTACTCTGACGCTGACTTTGCCGGATGCCATCTTGATCGGAAGTCCACTTCTGGGACTTGATAGTTTCTCGGGTCTTCTTTGGTTTCTTGGTCTTCTCGCAAGCAATCTAGCGTGGCACAGTCGACGTACAAAGCTGAGTACGTTGTCGCGGCTAATTGTTGCTCTCAGTTGCTTTGGATGATAGCCACTTTGAGAGATTTCGGTCTTGAGCTTACTAAGGTGCAGCTGCTTTGTGATAGCACGAGTGCAATTAGTGTGGCTAAAAATACCGTGCTTCATTCGAAGACCAAGCACATTGAGGTCCGATTTCACTTTTTGCGTGATCACTACGAGAAGGGCGACATTGACCTCCGGCATGTCGAGACCCAAAACCAGCTTGCGGATATTCTCACTAAGCCTTTGGATCAAGCTGCGTTTTCTCGCCTTTGGGGCGAGTTGGGTGTTTGCTTTCCTTTTTAGAAGAGGAAAGTTTTGTGTATCATAGTTCTTTTTGGTTCTTTTTGTCTTTTCTTTATCCTTCTTCTAAGTTGGTGTCTTGTTAGTTGTTAATTGGTGTCAATGCATTTTGCATCTCATTTGCACTTGTGACATAGTTCATTTTAAAACTTCATATCTATAGCCGATATAATGAATCTATGCTCTGTTTGAGGTGCTTTATGTGTCTATGGTGTTTCCTAACTTAGACTCTTTTTGATCTCTATGATATGCAATAGAGCTAAGTTAGAAAAGCGTTAAAACTGAATTTAAATTCCCCATGTCACCTCTGAAATGGCACTAGCATGTGTAGGCTTTTGAAGATCCGTCTTGGCTGTTTTGTATATAGCTTGTAACTATGGCTCTTCATTGTTTCATTCACTTCCATTGAGCACCATGCTTAAATTTGATCTAAAGTGAAATTGCTCTCTGATTCGTGAATTGGAAAGATCGAGTTGGGTCTGCATTGTGAGCACTTCACCGTGTGTTCGAGACTGCTTCCCATATGGGCTGAACTTGAGTGGTGTCGTGTATGACCGTAAACGGTGTGTTAAGCTCTTTGGCTTCGCCCGATTGGTAAGCAGTGGCATCACTTTGCTTACAACCAATCGCATACAACTTAAATATGCCTAAAACTGAAAATTGGCTGCAAAACTCTAAAATTTGGAAAATTCATTCAGTTGGGTCATTGGCTTGTTGTATGAACTTTGCTAAGGGATAGTTTTACTTTCTATACATAAGATTGCTTTGAGATAGATCCTATCTTGTTTTCCATGGTTAGTTGTCTCTAGGAGGTGATACCCATTCCTTGCTCACACATGATATGCTCTCTAAAATAGCTTCTAAAGTGATCTTTAGCTCAACCTGAGTCTTTGTTGGGCACGTAGAGCTTTTCCTGTTCTCACAAGATCACATCACTTAGAGCATCTATTCATTGTCTTAGCTTTAAGTATGAAGTTGTTGCACTCTTTTTGCATTTCATGGCGTTTGTAGCTGGATCTTGAGTTGTTGATGTTTGATGAGCTACATGTGTGAACAAGGGGGAGAAAGCATGCATTTCACCTACCTACTTTGGTAAAGGGAGAGATGTGCATTTTCAGCCATCTACTTCCAAGGGGGAGCAACTGTGCTTTTTGAGCTTAATTGGTATCTCTTTGACTTGGCTCTCTTTTCATCCTTTCTTGGTATCTTGAGAATGCTAGTTCCCAGGGGGAGTTTTTGCTAGATGTGTTGAGACTTTGCCTCTTCTGAAGGATCTAGCTTGTCTTGTTGACTTCGATAGGTTTCGATTGCTTCTTGAGCATTAGGGGACGTAAGTGGTCTCAATTGGTATCTTTTTGAGCTCCCTAGTGTTTAAATTGGAAGTTTGAGTTTTCAGAGCTGTGATTGGTATCTTGAACTTGCTAGCGGTGTTGAGCCTGTTTTCTGCCTCTTCTTGAGGGCTAGCTTTGCATGCCCATGTGCTTTTGTTTTGGCATCAGTAAGTGGCTTTATCATGAGGCGTTTTGAAGGATGCTTTTACTTGGTATCGTTTTGCCTCTCTCATTTGTAATTGGTATCATGTTTGCTTCTCTCAAGTGACCCCGTTTTAGCTTTGGAAGCTTTTTGGTCAATTGGAGAGCTTTACCTTATCGCTCAAATCTGAAATGCACTTGTGTTGACAATGCACTCATCAAGTGGGAGATTGCGAACACATAGTGGATAAGTACCCATGTATGTTTAGTTTTGATGATGAGTGATTGACCAACACGTGAGTGTTTCAGTTTGAGTGGCTTACCCTAACCTCTGCAAAAGTAGAAATGTGTGCTTGTCTATCAGCTTGTGGTGTGCAGGTGCTATGCCTAGTGACAGTGGTCAATGGCATGGAGAAGGTCGAGTAGAGGCTTGCCGTGCCGATGGACTGAGAGTGGTGAAGGGCGGAAGCGGGGCTCGGACTGAGGGACCATGGGCGCCGGCGGACTAGCTGTGGTGGCTAATACTTGGCACCGGCGAGTGCGAGAAGACATGGAGGTAGACCGAGTCGACCAAGTCCAGACGGTGGACGCGCGAGTCAAGCAGAGGCGCAGGGGACTCGGAGTCTGACCGGGCGAAGACAAGGTGGCTCGTGTCGAGTGGTTTGGTGGTTTGGGCCTCAAAACCATCCGCGTCGGTTTCCGAGTTTGGGCCGTAAAACTCGGGGTTCGGTAGTCGATCCCAAAGCTACTGGTGGAGGGTTTCCTGGGTTTGGGCCTCAAAACCTAGGCGGGGCTTCCAAGGAAGCGAGGATGGCACGTGGCGGAATCCTGGAGGTTGCGTCGAGGCGACGGCAACTCCTGGCAGGAAGCGGGGATGTCCATTCAAATCGATGGAGATATTTACCGGAGCTTGGACTGCAATGCTTAGGCTAGGTAGTTCACTCATTGTAACTAGGGGGGTCTTTGGGAAATAGCCAAAGCCTCTGATAAATAGAGGATGAAGGGGTATCCTCATTCTATCTCTTGAACCCTAATCACTTGCCCACTCTCTCTCTAGTTCACGAGATCCCTAGGTTGCTTCCACCAACCTTTGTAAGAACTGGTTTTGCTGTGAGGAATCGGAGGCCGTAACCTCCGTAAGCCATGGTGGTTTTGTTTTCGTGATTGTGACCCCGTTTTACTTGTGTTCTTCGCGTTTTGCTTTTGCTCTCTTTTTTTCCCAAGATGAGAATTCTTGTTTGAGAGAAGCTTTGCAAATTCCGTTTGAACCAAGTTCTTAGTACTTGTGAGGAGCAACTTTGCACCGAAGGAATTTTCCTAAAACCTCACGAGTACGCAGATCGGGCAAATTCTTTGCGGTGTTCTTCATTCTTGAGTTTCTCCCCCAAATCCTTTGTTTTCCTTCAATCCGAACCAAATCGAGCGATGATTTCTTCGGGATAGCTCCTCCATAGCACTAGAATCATGCCTACCAAGTTGGGTTGCTAGTGGAGACCATTTGGTTAGGATTTGGGAAGATTTGGCGGAGAGAAAAACGATTTTCGCTTTTCATATGTTCTGCTCGGGGGCGTCGGACGCTCCGTCGAGAGACGCCGGACGCTAGGTTGTGCTGACGTCAGCGTCCATCGCTCGCTCTGTCTGCGCAAGTTAAGTTGGCACCGGACACTCTCCATCATCCGTCGACCATACGCTAGATGCGTCCGTCAGTTTTGAGAGTTGCAGAGCTCTCTGTTCTTTTGCGTTGGACGCTTAGCAGCGTCCGTCGGAGTGCCTCTAGACGCGTCCGTCGCCTGGAGGAGCTCTCTGTTCCTTTTCTGTGTGGTTTGCGTCAGACGCTAGGTAGCGTCCGTCGAGTGTCCGTCAGACGCGTCTGTCGCCTAACTGACCTCTCGGGTTGCTCTCTGCTCTTGCGTCGGACGCTCGGCTTCAGCGTCCGTCGCCTGTCTTCTCAGCGTCCGTCGCCTGTCTGTCCTGTCTGTTTTGCCTAGGTTCTTGCCTCTTTTTCTTAGGGGTTGAGAGCCTACGTTTTGGGTTTTTTGGTGACTTTTCCTACAGTGCCGGTGAGCTCTCAATTCTCCGTTTTCGTCTGAATCCCCCGAGCAACGCGAGCAGTGTAGGAAGAGTGGCGGTAGTGGAGCACCCAGCAACTGGGTTTGGTTTTTTGGGAAGAGTGGCCCGAATATTTCGAGAGAAATTTGAGGCTCCCATTCACCCCCCCCTCTGGTCGCTGTTCTCGGTCCTTCAACCAGGTTCGACTTCGCAACAGAGGAGGTCATCAGCTTCGGTTGGTAAAGATCCCAAGATGACTAGTAAAAGGTAGAAGCTAGCACCGACTGAGGACAAAATTCTACGAGCTCAGATTGCAGAAAAGGCCACTAAACTTTCCTTGTATGCACGATTGGCTTATATACCTGAGAAACAGAGCGAATTTGAAAGGCAAAGCAAAAATCCGGGTAATCAAGAAAGATATACAGAAATACACACCTTACAGCAGCTGGAGATACAAACCTTGGCCACGGACCTGAACATAAGCATGAAGGATGTCGAGAATCTCTATTTTGGAAAAACCGAATTTGAAAACGCCAAAGTTGTATACAAGTTTGAACTAGGCAAGCCTATAGTCGCCAGCGAAGAAGAGTATAGAAAATTGCCAACAAACATGCGACAGTTGCATGATTATTACATCATAGACAGTAATAGCAGCGAAGACAAGATAGCAACCTTTGAAGTATGCATCCATTCCTGTTTACATTTTAATCATCGTGAACAAGTTGTGCATACTATTCATTATGAATACCTCTTTCAACTCTTTCAACGACGCTCGCTGGATGTGCAAATTATGATGTTATGGACTCTGTAAGTACCATACCCTAACAACGTTATAATAAACTACGTGATCTACATTTGAATATATCCATGCATGTTTATTTTGCAGGTCTATAGAAAAATTTTGTCTCCAAAAACGAAATAGCATTTTTGACTTCTTGGACTCCATCTTGGTAAATGAGACAACATGCAAAGTCGGTCTCCAAAATCCGTATGTCTCAGCAAGTTTGAAGATAGAGTTTGAAAGAATGTTCTCAGTCAGCAAAACAAATGCACTGCTAACCTACAATTGCGAGTATGTGTTCTCGACCCTTACTTAAGTGTTTTTTTCTTGATATATCATTCAATAACATGAGTTTTGTGATTGTAGCAACCATTACGTTCTCGTAGATATAAGTCTTAAAAATTCAACTATCGAGGTGTGGGACTCAAAAAAGAAGCCACTTGAACTTATCGAAACCCCTAGTCAAAGTGCTAAATATGTAAGTGAACCCAATATCACCACACTTTTCAATCACATATGATATTATAATTAATGTCCTCAGCCTTCACACCTTATTTACATTGTCACATAGAATGAAGGCGTTACCTGATTGGAGAAATGTGGAGCCTAAGCTGCAAAAGAAATGGAGAACCCCATTCAAAGTGGAGTATATGAAGAAGATCAAGCACCTAGATCAACCAATGGGTAACAACGAGTGCGGGTTCTATGTGATGTGGGCAATGCTTGCCTATTTTGGCGCAAAACTAGGAATACGAGATGGCATAGTACGTACGCGTCACATTTTAATTCTATTGTTTTGTCTTACGTATGTGCATCTCAATATCATCTTGTATCAATTTACAACGCAAAGATCAGGGCCACAACAGGTTGGTAGATTTTGAGATAAGAGGATTTCAAGAGGAGATAGTAGCTCTTATTCTGGACGAGATAGTGTATAGAAAAGGATATCTGTCCATTGTGCAGAGTAGGGACTTCAAGAAGATCTACGGAAAAGACCGCCTCGAAAGGCTATTGTAATGCGACATTTAATTAGATACTTTAAGTTTTGTTTGGATGTTTTGTAATAATTATTATAAATGTGTGATGAGTTTGTATTGTCGCTAGTCCACAACCACCTTCAATTCACATCGATATCAAATGGATCGATAGCAAACACCTCCACAATCTCCCTCCCCACGACCTCTACCCTAAACCCCAAATGAAAATTAAACAATTAATAAAATGCAATTTTAAAAAATAATATCACTGCCGGTTCAATTAAAACCGACAATGATGGCTCAAGCATCATTGTCGGTTGGTGGAATAAACCGGCAATGATGGCTCAAGCATCACTGTCGGTTTGGCATAACCGGCAGTGATGGTTTGGCCTCATCACTGCCGAATTGCCAGTGCTGGTTCAAAAACCGCCACTGAAGGGGGGTTTTGAACCAGCACTGTTTGCCGTTTCTACAGTAGTGTCACATTCCCTTCCCTGTGCCACCCCTTCCCTTTCCTCTCATGCTGGTGGTGGAGGGCCGGCCTAGCCTAGCGGCGCGGCCTATAGCGGTGCAGCCCCCGTGGCAGCCTTGTAGCGTGGCCCCACGACTACTCAACGACCCGACATGTCCTCCCCCATGCCCTCCGTCTCTCTCAGGCGCCTCGATGGCCTCGGATCCAGCAGTGACGAGAAGGCCAAATCTGGCGGTGGGAGCCAAGATCCGGCTACGGCTGCGGGATCCTGTGGATGGACTCACTGGACTTATCCATGTGTTTTCTTTTTTTATTCGATTTACGATGGACATTCAACTGCCTCGGTAAATATCTCATTCCGCGATATTTTGATCGAGACGGTTGCGATGCCCGCCTCTCGGTAAATCAAAATCTACCGGCCACGATAATTTGTTTTTTTTGTAATAGTGACAGTTGCACTTTGCTAGAAGTGAACTCTGTGACCGCCTCTCTAAAAGCTTTTTGACCGCCTGTCAAGATGTGTTTTGTAGTAGTAGATATATTGTAAGCCGTGATTACCTGATTCTAATCTACCACATCTGGAGATAACCTAATATACTCTAACATTCGTGTACTGACAGCAAAAATTGACGCAAATGGTGAGATTGGGGAAAAAGCTGAAGGTTGTAAGGTACTGAAGAGCTAACAGGAATGCAATAATCAATATTGCTGATTTAACAAAGTTAAGAGGATACAAATTTACTCGTCATAGATATGAACTTCTCTAAGTACACCCCGCGATGCATAAATCAAGAAGATGGCACCCCGGGACTTGCTCTCCTGTGTCCTGGCGAACTTCTACGAGCATTGCACGGTATATATATGAGTATAGATGTTCACTAATAACTTGCTAGATTTTAATTACATATACATGATCAACGAAATAAATTTGGGAGAGGGACCAGAGAAGATCTCGATCTTCGTCTTGAAGCCCTCCCTTGCAGATACAGATGAAGCTTTGCGCCCCGAAAAAGGTCATACTACTCGCATAGCATCAAGAGCAATCAGCCTTACAGGTATCCTTCTCCCTTACCAGAATGACTGCTCATGATGTTATGTTTCCCAGCAACCATGCACCACCCTTGTGATGATTCTTAGATAGCTCTCTACGTGCAGCCTCATGAACATATACTTGCACGAAACAGCAGCTCACCACACATCTAGACGACCATATGCATGCATGCTTCAGTGGTGGTGAATGTCTAGCGGAGGATCCCACCGAGGGGCGCCGGGGCCCAGTAGTCAGCGGCGTTGTCCCCTCCAAAGTGCGACGTACATGACACCGGGACGAGGCACAGCCCCCGGCTCCTCAAGTCCTTCTTCATCTCTTCATTCACACCCTTGACAAATATATGTATATATATACCAAGTGATCAGGTATTACATTTCTTGAGATTATTCCTAACATAGTAATAAATAATGGAAAAAAATCTAGCAATGTTCGATCAAGTATATATATTGTCTGGCATACGATTTTTTTTTAATAAAAAATATTATTTGTTGTAGCTACACGGCTACACCATGCCCTTGAAAATGATGCACGCATGATTATTTGTTGTAGTGTAGAAAATAGTACGCGTACATTTAGCACCACCGTAGCTATATATATGTACACGTGTATGCAGATGATTATAAATGACTTCGAAGCAAAGTAAAGTGGGATTGAATACCTGCTGCTCATCAGGCTGGACTGCAGGCTGCTGTGCTCCAGTGTTGTTATTATGGTTTAGCAACTGCGCAAGGAACCAGAGACGCAAAAGATGTATATGAATGAAAAGTGGTTCAAGCAGGGCTGTAAAGGACCATATTCTTACACCAGGAATCATGTGCAACCACTGGGTTTTCTAGGTTACCTGGCCGGGGTATTCTGGGAAGAGACCTGCAGGGTTCCTTTCTCCAATTGGTCCCTATATAAATGAATAAATAGTGAAAAAAGAAAGCACTGTGTCACATGTCAACGTTGCACGTACAAGCGTGCTTGAAAAGCCGGAGCGAGTAATAATCTCCCAGATGGGTTAAATATGATTGAACCCATGAGGAGTACTGGCCCATGGTTGTCTCAGTGCATGGAAGCTGCCCTAGTAGCTAGGGCTGTGCAAGCTGAAACAAGCTTGTTATTATGGTCATATCAGTGCAGTTTTATACTATTCCAATATCTACCTTTGGTAGTAAAAATGGTCCATATGGTGCGGCTGTACGTGCCCGTTCGTTAAAAGAAAAAAAGTTATGGAGCTTGCAGATTTTGTCCCTGTCCCCCATCGTACCCATCCCTCGTTCACCTCTCTCCCTCCTAGTCGATCTAGCACCCATTCAGCCGGCTCTCACTCCTTCCACACAACCAGATCTCTGTCACTGATGCCGTCGCAGTCACGGAGGCCGGGGCGGCAGGAGCGACGACGTGTGTGTGGTATACAAGCAAGGAGAGAGAATGCGGATAGGATAGGTTGGGGCAGTGTTACTTTTCCATCGATCGATTAGCCCATTTAATTAGCTCATATTTCTTGCTAACCAGAGCGCTAATAGTTAGCTCCACGCCAGCTATTTTTAGCCACACTTGCTTTTAGCGTACCTATTTGGATACCTCAGTGAAAAAATTTTAGCAGGTAGCGGTCAGCCTGTGATATCCAAACATGCACCTCATTTGTGAGATAAATGTGAATCTAATGATTTGAAATATGGCTTTGTGGTGATGCTCTATATATGTTAAGTTAATAAGTAATATAAGGAAAGGGTACATTTTCCAGTGGTAGGATATCTTTTTCATAGTGATTTATGAAGCCTTTCTTATGAAATATATATAATAGGAAAAACCAAGTACAATTTAATGATTACTTTTTCTATTGCATACATGTCAAACATGTACGATTGTAATCATTTTCATAGTAGTATATAGCGTGGCTTCAAATTCCTCAAATGATTATGACATGCTTGTACCCCTAGACTAAGTTCATTGTAAGCTCTAATAATGTGGATTGACTACAAATACCACCAATCTACAATGTCTAAGAAAACACTAAAAAGTAGGTGACATGTGTTGTGCTTAGTATATTCATACTAAATGCCAAATAAAAGGTCTATGCAACCCTGCATGATTATTGTTTCAAGGAGTATAAGGCCTGCAAATTAATATTCGTAGGACTAATAAACATACAAATAAATTTCATAAGTAAATCCAGATATATATGATCAGTCTTCTCTTACTTGACAAACAAACATGAGATTGGTTCAGTTATCAGTTGACATACATATGGGCCTTTATTTCATAGCATCCAGTTTTTCATAGTCAACTAACATCATAATTATTTTTAACAGAACAACAAAACACTATATCCATAACTTGAGAAAATCCATTCTTAAGCACACAATTCTGGTAACTAATTAATATTGCCTCATTTTCCATTCTATAACTATTCATAAAGTTTTCAGTATTCTTCAAGTAACACAACCACTTTTATTCAAGATATTAACAAACTAATTAAAATTACCAATATAATCCAGCTTTGAATAAAAGTTAAGGTTAATATTTGTCAATCTTATTTCCTAAAAAAGTAGTATATACATATGTTTTGACAGCAAGACGACAACACATAATTCTCATACATATTATCAGAGAAATATTTGACCATAAATTCTTATATTTACATAGTGTGGTCATTGTCCATTAAGATGAGTATCCTAATGACTATTGTGTATATATTTTGGAGTAAATATAATAGAAATTCAAACAATCTTGAAAGATAATTTATTTTATGCATATTTCAAGACAAATTTGATATTTGTTAATCGGCTTAGTATATTCCACTGTTGACGACATGTGCACTCTTATTACATGCAGTCAATATTCTCACAGACTACACACAATAAAGAGCCTAAAAGATATAAAGTCCTTTTTGACAAAGTTTAACAAGGATCAGTGTCCTACTGGAAGCCCTGGTAAAAGGCTTCTTTAGAATAGCTTTGACAAAGTATATTTTTGGGCAACCTTAGCTAAAGGTTTGCTAAGGCGCTATTATTATCCTCCCTACATATAAAGTGTGTCAAAGTCTAGATTACGAGCTAACAATTTCACAATATGAATGCACGTGGATAGGCGCCATATCGTTAACCTCGCACGTAAGATTCCACCGAGCGTGCGCTCGTGTGTATGTGCGTGCGCGTGTATGTGGCTGTGTGTGAGAGATAGAGCAAGAGAGAGAGATACATGCAACATACACTTTGAATGGAGGTCCCATTGCCGTGGCCCATGTAGGGGTAGCTGAGAGCCTGTCACAGAAGAAAAAATCACACTGGTCATGAAATGAGAGAGAGAGAGAGCATATATAGTCCAGTGCAGTCCCTGAAACCCAAGACGCTACAAGGCAGAGCAGTGCATCGGTTGATCCATCTCTCTGCAGTTGCTGATTCTGCTGCGTGCGCGCGCGCCCATGCAAAGCGATCAACTTTAACAGCGTGCTCTTGCACCCGTCCCTACCCTCCCCATGCATATTCTCTTTTTGTTTCCCGCGCACCCAGCTTTTTTCCCCCTACCTCCCAATCCCATGCGGCAACACCTGCTGTTATTGCTGCCACTGGCATGCGGGCCTGGATGGACAGCTATAGAAGCAGTGACAACAAGAAGCGTTTAGTTTTTTACTGTGCTTATATGGTAGAAACATCTTGAAACTGGCCGGTTGGATGCGGGCCACATTATTTGTTGTTCACCCATACTGCATGCTTCTAATGGTCCTAGCTATATGGCAATGACTTATGAATTTTTCCTTTCCAACATACACAAAGCACACGATGAGAGAGAGAGAGAGAGAGATTGGACCTCAATTTGACCCAGGAGGAATCTGATATAGCCAATGGTCTCTTGCAGTACAGACGCCGTGTCAGTCTGTAAAAAAGAGGCACGTGTGTCAGGGAAATGCTTTAGTTGGACACAACCCCTCGAGTGAAAGCAGGAGCAAAACAAAGCAGATGCATGGCAACTATAGACAAATGCAACACAGCATCGACACCCAGTATATATTACCCATCTATCTATCTACTGTTGATCAGAGTGAGGAAACACATGCACTCAGATCCGACGGTATCTTTCTTTCTAGCCTACTAATAGTCACAAGCTGGCTCGATCTGTACACGATTCAATAGATCAATGTTGTGTAGTTGAGATTTTTTGCTCTAACCTTGCCAAACGGGGAAACAATCTGGTGAAGAGCAGTTATTCTATCACCCAATCTCTCCTTCCTCACCTGCGACAAACCATAAGTAACAGTCATACGTAATAATCACTACTACAGAAAGGCAAATCAGTGCCGGTTCAAAATCCGACAGTGGGTTCGAAATCCCGCATCACTGCCGGATTTTGAACCGGCACTGAGCTTTCGGCAGTGATGAGTGTTCACATCACTGCCGGTTATGCGGTTTGGCATAAAGGCAAATCAGTGCCGGTTCAAAATCCGACAGTGGGTTCGAAATCCCGCATCACTGCCGGATTTTGAACCGGCACTGAGCTTTCGGCAGTGATGAGTGTTCACATCACTGCCGGTTATGCGGTTTGGCATAACCGAAACACTCATCACTGCCGGTTATGCGGTTTGGCATAACCGGCAGTGATGTTGGAACATCACTGACGGTGGGTTCCAGAATAAAATCGCGTTTTTAAAATTGAAAAAGCCCAGTATTAATCCGCCCGCATTTTTTCGTGTAAAATTCGCGAACGCGCTTCGCCGGGGATTCGAACCTGAGACCTCACCCTCGCGCGATACCTCCTCTACCACTCCATCCATGACTCACTTGTGTCTAGATTTGTTAGTACTTCTTCATATTCTATACTAAACTGAGTGTAAATTGACTGTTTGAGCCACTAAACGAATTCAAAAGAAAAGGTTGTGAACTAAAAAGTTTCATAACTTTTCGACAACTACAACTTTCATGTAGCAAGTTTTTTCATCCGAGATCGTTTACAAAAATTTGAATTTCAAATTTTACACATTCAAATGTATTTTTGGATGACAAGATGATTTCAAATGAAAAAGTTGTGAACTACAAAGTTTCATAACTTTTCGAGATCTACAACTTTCATGTAGAAAGTTTTTCCATCAAAGATCGTTTACAAAAATCAAAAAAGTTAACTGTACAGTTATATCGGTGTCGGTTCCAGCCACGAACCGGCACTGAAGCTCCTCATCACTACCGGTTCGTGGCTGGAACCGACAGTGAAAGTGGCCATGATATCACTGCCGGTTCCAGCCACGAACCGGCAGTGATGAGGAGCTTTAGTGCCGGTTCGTGGCTGGAACCGGCACTGATATACCTGTAGAGTTGACTTTTTTTATTTTTATAAACGACCTTGGATGGAAAAACTTTCTACATGAAAGTTGTAGATCTCGAAAAGTTATGAAACTTTGTAGTTGACAACGTTTTGATTTGAAATCATCTTGTCATCGAAAAATACGTTTGAATGTGTAAAATTTGAAATTCAAATTTTTGTAAACGATCTCGGATGAAAAAACTTGCTACATGAAAGTTGTAGATCTCGAAAAGTTATGAAACTTTTTAATTCACAACTTTTTCATTTGAATTCGTTTAGTGGCTCAAACAATCAATTTACAAAACTGATTTTTCAAATTACGAACCGGCAGTGATGGGGACCTTCACTGCTGGTTTTGCCAGACCCGACAGTGATAGGCCGGCAGTGATATTGAAATCTGTAGTAGTGAATTAAGTTAATAAGTTAGTAGCATGCGTGTAAATGTTCCTAACAATGGTATAAGTTATCACTATTATATCATATGTGAATTTCTCAGTGTACTTGCTGCACGAATTTCCAGAATGTGTGTGTGTGTGTGTGTGAGAGAGAGAGAGAGAGAGATGCACACAAAAGATAGATAGACTGGGTTAGTTCGAGTTATGGAAAGCAGTGAGATGAAGAAGAAACCTTTAGAGTAGATTGTGCTGAAGAGGAGGCCTGAACCCTAGGCTTCTTGTTGGCTGAACCTGATGCAGTGCTGTTGCACTACCAGAGAAAGACAAAGAAACAAAGCAAGAACAATCATGATCCCATTTCAACCAGTCCCATGAAACAACACACTAAGTCTTCATAAAGTGAATTCGTTCCTAGTGGTTCTATATATTGCTCTTAATACTGACAATGTATGGATCATATGTACGAGGAAGGACCATATAAATAAAACAGTAGGCCAAGCTTGATCAAACCTAGAATTGCATTTCTCCCAATATTATAAAAGATCGAAGCACTAATTTCTGATATCAGTAGGCACCCTTAATTAATTAATTAGATTTGTCATGAAATATATTCACACAGTATATACCTATTTGTAACCGTATATGTTTGTACTGTTTTATTTTAACCAAACTTAGAATCACATATTTTTGGTGTGTGCGTGTTATCTGTGGAGCTAGGGAACCAGCAAGGGAGTAGTAGTAAATAAGTAGTAACAAAAAGAGGTAGCCCTTTCAACGGGTGCATGGCGTAACACTCTGACCAAGAGATTATGAAACAGCGTGCATGAAAATACCACCTCTCAGCTTGGTCGACTAAAGTGGATTTGCAAATGACATGGAAACATGCATGTCTGTCCTACTAGCAAATAAAGCATCTTTTCATGTAAAGAAGAATAGTACTACTGCCTGTAGTTTGTTTCAGTGTTAATGGAAGATATAGAATGCACCCTAACCAAGAGATCTTATTGACAGCATAGCTCCCCCTCATCCTAGTCGGTTATCGATGAGAGAACATAATCATGGTATATCTTTCCATCACAAACTAAGATGGATATGCAGTGCCTTTTGAAAGTACCATCGATCTCTTCCCGAGGGCGATCAAGATGACATTGTGTAAAAAAGTAGGCCAAAGGAATGCATTCCATGTCGATTGCAGCTTAGAAATAATTAATGTGCATCTAACTACATGTCTTCCATAAGTGTGAATCAAGTCCATAAATTCTTTGACAAAATAAATATTTTCTTTGTGAAAAAGAATCAAGCTAAAGAGGAATTAATAATTTTGAAAAAAAAAATAAAGTGAGTCGGAAAGAACAAATAAAAAGACAACCTAGGAAACTAGCAACGGATAACTTTAGTTTCACAGATTATACATCAAGGTAGCTCATCATCTCACCTCGGATGACTTATCAGAGTGATGATGGTGGCTCTTTAGCTCCAGAGCAGGGGCGCTGTTTGAGAAGTCGAGCATGTTGCTGCCAAGGCTAGTGGTGATGCACGACCTAGGAGACGAGGCCAAGAGCATCTGGCTCAGCTGGGACTTGTTGGCCCCTCCTGGCGTCGGCATCTCGTGGTCACCGGCAGCGAGGTGGCTGTGACTCCCGTAGAAGTTGTATGGAGTTTGAGGCATGGCGGAGCTCTCCTCCTTCATACCAGTATCATCACCCACCATGCATGCACTTACAGTTGCTGCAGCGTGATCCTCCCAATTCTCTATGCCGCCCTTTGAAAGGAGAGCTGCGGCGGTGGCGCTGTATCGCTCATGGTCTCCTCCAACTAACCCCCCTCTGCACATGTAGTTGTAGATGAGCACAGACAGATGAGTCCATGGAGATAAGAACAACTGCAAGTTAGCATCATAGTAAAATGAACATGAACAAGATGATTAGAGACAGGATGGTAGATTAACACTGGGAAAGGCTTGATCCACTATAGGACTAAGTGGGTTAACCACTTTATTCCTTCACCTAGAGGTACAATTAAGTGTAGGGAGAACTGGAGTTTACATGGATTGTGGAGGTTTGTAATTGTGGATCTGTTGCATGAATAAATCATAAAGAATTAACTAGTAATAAAGAAGGAACGAATGAGGGGAAGTGACGAGAGAGAGAGAGAGAGAGAGAGAGAGAGAGAGAGAGAGAGGTGTTTACAGAAGCATCTGGCTCCATGATTCAGGCATGGGGTTCTCTTGACCGCTGCTGCCGTCATGCAGACATGCAAACGAACCAGCTGTGCCGCCGTTGATATGAAGTAGCTGGCCCGAAGAGGTACCGGTGTGTGGGAACTGCTGTCCATGGGAGAAGAGCACCGATGGAGACGACAAGGAGGGCAGGTTGGGGGAGGCCTCTTGATCCTCATGGCAAGACTTGAAGCTCCTCATGATATTGCTGCTGGCTGTGGCGGTATTGCCCCCACGGCTGCCACTACCGCTCCAGATCATCTGCTGGACAAGGGAGGTCTGGAATTCTCCTCTGTTCATCACTGGCCACTAGCTTGAGAGAGACGATAGCTAGAGACCTCTTGATGCAACAACTAAATGCTAGCTGCTATGTCTACCTTGCGAGGCTCTCTCCTCTTGCACTCTTGGTGTGGAAGTAGTCTCAGCTCAATCTTAAAGGGGGCCAGCGTCGATCGTTGCAATTTCCTTGAGGGAGATGGGCTGGGCACGCATATATCTTCCTCCTATAGAGAGGGAGAAGGAAGAAGGGAACAACAACAATACCAAAACAGAAGAAGAGGTGATAGGAGCTGAATAAAAATATGCGGCGCTATTCGGAGAGGAATCTGGGCTTTGTTTTGTTTTGTTTTCCGCTTCCTTTTGCTTCACTCCTTTATTTGTGAACTTTCCCATGCTTTCCTCCAGCCCCTTTCTCTCTCTACATGTATACCCCCTTCTCACTCATTCTTCTTTTGTATATATCTTATACACACACACAAATATTTTTTTTCTTTATTTCCCTTCTCCCTGTCACTTTTGCTTTATCACAATAAAGTGATGTAGGAAAGGTATGTGAGACACAGCATTTCGGACCAAAAGGAGCGGTTTAAAAACGTGGCGGTGCTTGTAATCTATATCATCTCATCCAGCTTGTGTATGTTATTACCACCTTTCAAACCACCAATTAAGTAGACGCCACCAGCTGATAATTGCAGACTTGCAGAGTGATGAATGAAGTTTAGACCAGCGGCACACACATACAAAGATGTAACATCCACAACACGCACATACACAGGAACAGTAGTGCACGCATGCACGCACAGAAATAAAGTGGGATCGGACACTACTACAGAACACACATTTGCCTGATTTTCAAAATAGGTTTTAGCCACGGTGAAAATTGCGGCCGGGGCTAATGGCACGTTTAGTCCCCACCAACCGAGACTAAAAGTCCCCTCCCTACGGCTCGTTGGTCAGACATTGTCAGGGGGGACTTTTAGTCCCGGTTGGTCCTGATTGGTGTTACCAACCGGGACTAAACCTTTAGCCCCGGTTTAAGGCACAAACCGAGGCTATTTCTAGGCCTTTAGTCCCGGCTGGTTCTATGAACAGGGACTAAAGCCCCCCCCCTATTTAAACTCTCTTCCTCCCCTGCCCGAATCCGAGAGCTCATTTCTTCCTCTCTGTTCTTGCTTGTTCTTGGTGTGTTCTTCATCTCGGTCATTGCTTCATTTGATCACCTCTACGCCTCCATTAACTCGTTGTAAGGTTACTATCTTCAACCTCTCACTTCTACGCCTCCATAGAGGTGGTCTATATGTGATTTTTCTTTATGATTATTCCTCATTTTGCCATTTTAAGATTCATTCACTTGACATTGTTTGAATATTTTGAACAAGGAAACTAAAACTAGTATTCTAAGTATACACCTTTCATTTCTAGGGTATTATATGTTCCATATTTCAAGATTAGTTTAGCTTAGTTTGAGAAATATAGATTCTTAGGATATTATTAAATGATGAATTTATGGTGGATTGTTCTTGATTTATATATATACCACTTGAGCTCAAAATAATTATATATTTAGATGAAGAAGGTAGCTACCTAGAATACTTTAGTTGTATACATGGCAGATTTGATGATTTTAGATAAATGTAAATTTTAGTTGTTTTATTTTCTTTGTTTAGAATATAAGGAATTTATAATATCTAGTTTGACAAATGAGTATAGAGAGTAGATGGCAACTGCTTCGGGACACTCGGCCTCTGATCGGGTTCCAAAGCGACTAAGGTCAGACCTCCCTCCCATTACCTGTGGCAAGTGTATGCAAAAGACTGTGAAAGAGTACCGAGTGGGGAAGCCGAGTCCCAACAACGGTCGGATCTTCTATAAGTGTCCAGATCGCAATGTGAGTTATATATTTTGTCACATTTGATGGTTATGGTTAATTTGTACCTATATTTCCTGATGATTTTGATTCAAGTGTTGATTTTTTATTTCTATTTTCAGTGGGATGGCACTAATTGTTGTGGCTGGTACTGGGAGGAAGAGTATGTTACACACGTCGCGAAGGCTACGAAAGCTGATGAGGCAGTGAGCCAGCTCAAGAAGTCTGTCGATGCTGAGCAGACGAATGATGATTTGTCTGCTTTAGTTGGGATTGGTCGGGAGATCATTATGCTACTGAAGTGCATTTTAGGTTTTCTGTGTATTGTGCTAGTGGTCTTAGCATATGTTATGTCGAGGCTTTCATAGAGCATACATTAGTATTTGTATGACTCGGAAATGACACATGATGGTGTTCCATCCCGATCATGTTATTTTAATGCAGACCTTTCGTTCGGTATTTTATAATTTCATTTTTTGACCAAAATGAGAAATTTAATTATGTTTTGGTCATATAATGCAGACGATGACACACGATTGGATGTACAATGTAGATCGCCGCTCCAAAGAGTTCATTGATGGTGTGAATGATTTCTTAAGAGCGGCTAAGGCAAACAAGCGGGATGGTAATTTCATGTGTTTTCCATGCACCTTGTGCAAGAATTTGAAGGAATATTCTAGCTCAAGGACTCTTCACTCACACTTGTTGAAGTCGGGTTTCATGTCAAACTATATTTGTTGGACCAAGCATGGAGAAACCAGAATTATGATGGAAGATGATGAAGAAGAGCAATTGGACCCTGACGAGACATTATTGCTCAATATGGTGACTTCAATGATACTGCAATGGTGGAAGCAGAAGAAGAGGCAAGGGCAGAAGACACAGTCTCTGAAGATGATGGTCTTGGTGAAGTCATTCGTGATGCACAAAGAGATTGTGAAAGTGAAAAAGAGAAAGCTAAGTTTGACCGCATGCTAGAGGATCACAAGAAACTACTATACCCAAACACCGAAGATTGGCAAAATAAGTTGGGTACAACACTGGAGTTGCTACAATAGAAAGCACAAAATGGCATATCCGACAAGGCATTTGGGAAATTACTCAAGATCCAAAAAAGATGCTTTCGAAGCATAACGAATTGCCTACCACTACGTACGAAGCAAAACATGTTGTGTGCCCTCTGGGATTAGAAATCCTGAAGATATATGCATGTCCTAATGACTACATCCTGTACCATGGCAAAGACTACGAGAATTTGGATGAATGCCCCGTATGTAAAGCGTCGCGGTATAAGATCAGGCGAGATGACCCTGGCGATGTTGAGGGCGAAGAGCGTCCTAGGAAGAAAATCCCTGTCAAAGTTATGTGGTATGCTCCTATAATACCACGCTTGAAACGTCTGTTTAGAAACAAGGACCATGCAAAGTTGTTGCGATGGCACAAAGAAGACCGTAAGGTAGACAACATGTTGGGACACCCTGCTGATGGGTCCCAGTGGAGAGCAATTGACAGAGAATTCCCGGAGTTTGCAGAAAACTTAAGAAACTTAAGGTTCGGTTTGAGCAAGGATGGTATGAATCCTTTTGGGAAGCAGAGCAGTAGTCATAGCACTTGGCCTGTTACTCTATGTATCTACAACCTTCCTCCATGGTTATGCATGAAGCGGAAATTCATTATGATGTCGGTGCTGATCCAAGGCCCGAAGCAACCTAGCAACGACATCGATGTCTTCCTGAGGCCCTTAGTTGAGGAACTCCTGCTTTTATGGAGCAAACCAGGTGTACATGTGTGGGATGAGTACAAACAGGAACACTTCGACCTGCGAGCATTGCTATACGTAACAATCAATGATTGGCCTACCCTAAGTAATCTTTCAGGACAGACAAACAAGGGATATAATGCATGCACACACTGTTTTGGTGACCTTGACTATGTATTTCTAAAAAAATGTCGAAAGGTCGTGTACCTTGGCCATCGTCGTTTTCTTCCTAAGAATCACCAAGCCAGAAAGAAAGGCAAGCATTGTAAAGAAGAAGTGAAACGAACCAAGCCTCACGACCAAACTGGAGAGGATGTACTTGATATGGTCAAGGCTGTGCAAGTAGTCTTTGGAAATGGAGAAGGGGCCGTACCAGTTCCAAAAGATGCTGATGGACGCGCACCCATGTGGAAGAAGAAGTCCATATTTTGGGAGCTACCCTATTGGCATGTCCTAGAGGTCCGCCACGCGATCGACGTGATGCACTTGACAAAGAATCTTTGTGTGAACCTTAGGATTCATGCGTGTGTATGGAAAAGCCAAAGATACACTTGAAGCACAACAGGACTTGCAAGACATGAAAGAACGAGACAACCTGCATCCAGAGAAGACAGAAGATGGACACTATTATTTAAAGCCTGCTAGCTACACTCTTAGCAAAGAAGAGAAGGAAAGCATGTTTCAATGTCTAAGCAGCATCAAGGTCTCATCTGGATTTTCCTCCAATATAAAGAATATAATAAATGTGTCAGAGAAGAAATTTCTAAACTTAAAGTTTCATGACTGCCACGTGCTTATGACGCAATTGCTTCCGGTTGTGTTAAGAGGAATTCTACCTCCACATTTACGTCTAGCCACTATGAATCTATGTGCATTCCTCAATGCAATTTCTTAGAAGGCAATCGATCCAATGAAACTAGCTGCTCTACAGAATGATATGGTTCAGTGCCTTGTCAGCTTTGAGTTGGTTTTCCCTCCATCCTTCTTTAATATCATGGAACACCTCCTAGTTCACCTGGTCAAGGAGATTAGTATTCTCGGTCCTGTGTTCCTACACAACATGTTCCCCTTTGAAAGGTTCATGGGAGTCCTGAAAAAATATGTTCACCAACATGCTCGCCCAGAAGGAAGCATCACCAAGGGCTATGGGACAGAGGAGGTCATTGAGTTCTGTGTTGACTATATTCCCGACCTTGACCCGATTGGTGTTCCTGAATCAAGACACGAGGGGAGACTTAGTGGGAAAGGAACACTAGGGAAGAAAACATATATAGGTATGGGGGGTGATTATTTCAATAAAGCACACTACACAGTTCTTCAAAACTCCTCCGTGGTGGAGTCGTATGTCAAGGTACACAAGAAGTTCCTACGATCCCAGTTTTTAGGGAAGAATGATGCTTGGATTATGCGTGAACACATGAAAACTTTCAGCGATTGGTTGCGAAAAAAATGTGTTGGTGATAACAGTATTGATGATCAACTGTATTTGTTGGCTAGACAACCATCGTGGCACATCCTCACGTACAAAGCCTACGAGATAAATGGAAATACATTTTACACAGTAGACCAAGATAAAAGGAGCACCAACCAAAACAGTGGTGTCTTCATAGATGCCATTGACCCAAATGGAAATAGGCAAACATATTATGGCCACATAGTTGAGATTTGGGAACTATACTATGCATCTAATTTTAAAGTCCCTTTATTTAAGTGTCAATAGGTGAAGATGACCAGAGCGAGGGTAATAATTGACAAGGATTATGGGATGACAACTGTGGACCTCGACACTATTGGGTACAAAGAAGAACCATTCGTCCTGGCTGCTGATGTGAATCAAGTGTTCTATGTTAAAGACATGTCTACAAAATCAAAGAAAGGAAAAAACGATGACAAATCAAGCATTAATGAGCCCAAGCATCACATAGTTCTTTTAGGGAAAAGAAACATTTTGGGAATTGAGAACAACTCAAACATGTCAGAACTTTACGAAAGGGATGACCGAATTGCGCCATTCAGCGTGACCAAAGACCCAAGCATCCTTCTAAATGCCGAGGACACTCCATGGTTACGACATGATCATGACCAAAGGACATATGTCAAGAAGAAGATCACTAATGTGCCCGCTTGATGTAGCTAGCTTAGCAGTGATGTCGATCAAGTGACATGTGTATTGGTCATTTTGGTCAAATAAATAAAGATCTACATTTGTATTTGGTCAATTTTGCATTTAGTGACTAATGTTTACTAATACTTCTTTTGTATCTTCAAGATTTTGTGACTAATGTTTACTAACACTTCCTCAAATAGATATATGAACTACTAAAAAAATGTTTCTTTTAAGGAAAAGAAACATTTTGGGAATTGAGAACAACTCAGACATGTCAGAACTTTACGAAAGGGATGACCGAATTGCGCCATTTAGTGTGACCAAAGACCCAAGCATCCTTCTAAATGCCGAGAACACTCCATGGTTACGACATGATCACGACCAAGGGACATATGTCAAGAAGAAGATCACTATTGTGCCCGCTTGATGTAGCTAGCTTAGCAGTGATGTCGATCAAGTGACATGTGTATTGGTCATTTTGGTCAAATAAATAAAGATCTACATTTGTATTTGGTCAATTTTGTATTTAGTGACTAATGTTTACTAATACTTCTTTTGTATCTTCAAGATTTTGTGACTAATGTTTACTAACACTTCCTCAAATAGATATATGAACTACTAAAAAAAGATAGATCTTGACGAGTTATAAAACCTTTGTATTCAAAAGTTTTTCATATGAGGTCATTTAGTGTCTCATTAATAATTTCCTATTTAATGGTAAACTTATTTATCCCATAATTGGACAATTAATGGTGACAACCAAAAAGATTAACGTTGAAATAATGCAGAAACTAATTTCCTGTTGGTAACCAAGCATTTTAGTTTATTTAATTCAACAATATATTTTTGCATTAACCAAATACTATTGGCTAGTTACATTTATATTTGATATTATAAAAAAGGTAAAAGATTTTATATTATACATTTTTCTAGTGTATAATAAAGCAAAAGGAAATTTAATTGCTATTTTTTAAAAATTTTGTGGCATGTATTTAATTTATTATGCAATTAACAAGAACTAGAAGAATTTATACATATATTAAACTATTTACAATACCAAAACATATAAAAGAGCCCACTGGAAATTTCGTTTGGCGCCTAAACATGCCTTTAGCCGCGGTTGGTAATACCAACCGGGGATAAAGGACCTTTAGCCCAGGTTGGTATTACCAACCGCGGCTAAAAGGTCTATATAAGGAAGGCCCCGACTCCCTCTTCTTCCTCCCTCTGTCTTACTTCCCGCGCGCACCCGAGATGTCGTCGATCGAGAGAGCTCCATCGCCGCCGCCACCTCGATCTGCGCCACCTCTGCGCAACCTCTGCGCCACCACCGGCGCCCCGCGCCGGCCCCGCACCGCCACGACACCTCGCCGCCGGCCACCGTCTCGCGCGTGCCGCAATTCCGAGCGGCGCCGCCAACACCGTTGCGCCCGAGCCCGCACGGCATTTCCCGGCCGTCGTCGCGCCCGAGCCCGCCGCCGCTGCGCCTGAACCTTCGGTCGTCGGCGCCCGCCGCCATATTGAAGAGAAACAGAAAGAAAGAAAGCAATAAATTAAAGAAAGAGAAAAAGAAAAGAAAGAAGGAAGAAGAGGAAAGAAGGATAGGAAGAAAGAAGGAGAGGAAGAAAGAAGGAGAAGAAGAAAGGAAGAAAGAAAGAAGAAAAAGAAAGAAATTAGAAAGAGAAAAAGAAAAAAGAAGAGGAAAAGGTGAATTTATATTTGGATTTGTTAGTTTTACGAAATTGATATATGTTTTAGTTATATATTTTTGTCTTAGCAAATTGGTTTAGTTTTAGTTATGTATTTTAGTCTTAGCAAATAGATTTAGTTTTAGTTATATATTTTAGTCTTAGCAAATTGGTTTAGTTTTAGTTATGTATTTTAGTCCTAGCAAATTGATTTAGTTTTACTTATATATTTTATTCTTAGCAAATATATTTTAGTCTTAGCAAATTGATTTAGAAAATTATTACACCTTTCAATATATATTTAGTGTGTACCCTTTTATTCGCACCTTTCCATTATTACACCTTTTATTAGCACCTTTCCATTATTTAGCAAGTTAATTTACACATTTCCATTAGGGTTTACACACACACACTAAGTGCCTAACTCTAAGTGCCTAAGCCTAAGTGTCTACCCCTAGCTAACGTGCCTACTCTAAGTGCCTAAACCCTAAGTGTCTACCCTAAACCCTTCACACACACACACACACATACACACACACACCCCTCTAGTGCCCAACTCTAAGTGCCTAAACCGTAATTGTCTACCCTAAACCCTTCACACACACACACATACACACACACCCCTCTAGTGCCAAACTCTAAGTGCCTAAACCCTAAGTATCTAACCTAAACCCTAAGTGTCTACCTTATAGATATACATCCAAAGTGTCTACCCCCAAGTGTGCCTAACTCTAAGTGCCTAAACCCTTTTACAATATATAGTTGCAGAAATGGACGACCCGAATGACATGGAGGCTTTCTTGATTTCAATGATCCACGATGGCACTAATCAAGTAGTAGATGGCACTAATCAAGTACACGACGACACCAATCAAGTAGATGACGGAATTCAGTACTTTGCGCAAGATGTTGAGTAAGAAAATATCGCGCAAGAAAATGTTGTCGAGGTATATATATGTCTACAATCTCTTGTGTATACATGAAAATCAAAATAATTACACTAAGTTTTGTGTGTCTACAAACATAGTCGTCTGCATCAACGACAACTACGGGGAAGAGTAAAAAAGTATGAGGCCCGAAGAAGCCATTGGAGGGTCGGTACATTATCACGGAATTCGATGAGGAAACAGGGGCAGTACATGGACCAAATGCACATAAATTTTACAACCACTGTGGTTACCTTGTAAGGTATAGGCTTCCGATCAGTGCTCGTGAATGGCGGCAAAGGACAGGACAACCTGAAATTAGTTTTGTCTCTGATCGTGATAAGGAACTAATTTGGAAAGAAGTCCTTCAACATTTCTCGCTCGATACAGAAGATGAAGCTTTGAAGGGGAGATTTAGGGACTGTGCTATGAAGAAGATGGCAACATATTTCTAGGCCTGGAAGAAGAAATTGCATACTGATTTTATCAAGAAGAACTCGACTCCAGATTTCAACAATAAGGCCTACGTCAAGTTGAGACCGTTTTGGGATGACTTTGTAGCTTACAAGACATCCGAAGAGGACGCATCACGAGTGATACAGAACCAACAGAATGCTCGAGAAAAGCAATACCACCATCACTTGGGATCAGGTGGCTACATTACTGCCATTCCTAAGTGGGAAAAATCAGAAGAGGACCTTGAAGCTAGGGGAATCCAACCAGAATCAGGTAACTGGGGTGACCGCGGTAAGTGGTGGTTTTTTTTGTCACGGGGGATGCCTTGACCCTCAGACCGGGAGATTAACGTATACCGAAGGACTCATAGAAGCAACAAGGAAACTGGTTTACGCTCAATCTATGAGGGAACAAGGAGTATGATCACCACATAGAGATAGGGATGAGCTGACATATGCCCTGGGGACTGCGGAACACGGTGGGCGGACGAGAGGTTATGGCGCAGTGCCGTGGAAGCATGCCTTCCCTCAAGACAAAGATACATATAGAAGCCGCCAGAGAAAGAAGAAAGAGGAGGAAGCTATGAAACTTAGCATGTCGCACATGCTTAGTGAAGCACGCGAAGCATCTATTCAAGCAAAAGAGTGAGAAGAGAAACTTGAAGCGAGAATGAGCGAGGAAATCAAAAGGCAAGTGGAGTTAGCAATGAGCCGAATGCGAAGTACTGGATCAGTACCAGAAGTCAACATCAGCCCATCAGCTCAGTTGAAAAGCAGTTGTGCTTCCACGGAAGTGCCTCAACCTGGTGATGACGCAAAGCTACGCTTCCCCGTGGATGACATCACAGAACTGAATACACCATGTGAGCTACACGTTCCAGAGGGGCCTACTACCACAATCATGGTGGCTACCGGTATTTTATCTCCTATCGACCCTATGAAGACACCAGTATGCCATGGGTCAAAAATACCAGCTGGATATGCTCGTGTCTCGGTGGATAGAGTTCAAAAAGGTCATCGCGATGTTAAGCTTGACATTCAAGGAGGGGATGGCGAGACGACTTTAGGACAAGCGGAGAAGACATTTATTTGTTGGCGCAAGCACTATATCATTATTCCTGGGGCATCACCTCCTATTGTACCATCGCCGCCTCCTCCTCCGCATCCTAGGTGCGAATGAAAGTGAATCATACCTATCTCTTTTCACTAACTTTGTATTGGGGCTTAAATAGAGATACTTTATTCACACTCGTTGTTTTCGCTGGAGGACCTCACCCAGAGACCTAAGTCAGCATTCATCACCTGTTGGTCATAGTGTTGCGAAGGATGATGATGGTGAAATGCACGACACGACTTCCTCCCCAGAACCTCCAAGGCGGTCTCCATCGCCGAAACTGGCCCCAGAACCTCCACGACGTTCTCCAACGCCGACACCGTCCCCATCGCCTCCACGACGGTCTCCAACGCCAACACCTGCCGCCCCATCGCCAAAGAAGAGGACCCCCACAAAAGCAAAGGTGTCGGCCACCCAACCAAAAGCAAAGAGGCAAGCTACAAGGAAAGTTATTATTAAGATTCCTCAGAAACTTCCATATGAGAAGACTGACGAAGAAATAGACGCTTCAGTAAAGGCCTCAGTGGACGCACATTTCCAAAAAATTAAAGACGACCGTAAAGCAAGGAAAGAAGCTAAACAACCGTTATTCTTAAACAAAGGGGATCTAAGGCAAGTGGTGGAAGCAAATAAGAGACAGCTACGTGATGCTCAAAAGAGTTCTCCAATATCGGTCTATGACCGCACTCTCGAAAAGTCAATTAAAGAGAAGAAAGGACCAGGGAAGGGTGTCCCATAGCTCGGGGAACAATCAAAGCAATCAGTGCCCCCGCTACTTGTTGGGAATGAATATGGTTCAAACATGAGCGTGCTAGAAGACTACTGTGGCCCTAAGGTCAATTATGATGGTGTGGAAGAGTTCTTGAAAGGAGTTGGAATAACCGCGAATCAATTTTACGGAAATGCACTCATCGCAAATGCCACTATAGTCGATGAGTGGAAGAGCACTTATGTACGTGGCAGAAGTCTGTACAACCCATCGGCCCTCAGGGATATCGGTACGCAAATGCGCAGGTTAAACTCATGGTACATGGAGGCATGTACCAAAAACCTAGATGACGACTGCATTTGCGTCAAAATTAGACAAGAACATTACTTCCGGGGCGATGACCTTATATTTGTTCCATATAGTGAGCTCCACCAACATATATATCCTCAAACATATATATGCAGCAAATCTCTGATGAGCTGCTACTGTTTGTAAGTGATCATTTCTTTTAGTAATCGGACTATAGCATATGTATATTTATAGTAACTAACTATCCTCAAACATATATATGCAGATTCTTGATGTTATTACTCAAACGTAAGGGAGACATGGAAATCGGTTTCATTGATCCATCAATCATATTCTCGGATCCAAACACTCCCCGCGATCAATGGATACATCAAACGGAGAGGAATTTACGGAGGTTCTTGGTCAACCAAAAGACCAGACAATTTATACTCTTCCCCTACAACTTTGGGTGAGTGTTGTTATCGTTTGCACAATTTGTCTTACTTATTACTTAATTATGCATAAAGATATATATGTTGACTATATAAACAAATGCAGTTTTTATTGGATACTCATGGTCATCGATATGAGAAGAAGTCAATTGATAATCTTTGACTCATTGAGAAAACTAGTGGGAGATTACCAAGATATGATAGACATTATCAAGGGGTAACTTTGATCTTAAAATATGGATTCCTGCTTTTTAACTACACTGCAAGAGTTAATTAACTAATAATCCAATTGCTGAGCAGAGTTTGGGCTTGGTTCGTCCCGAAACACCATCCGGAACTAGAAGAGGCACGAAACGGTCCTCGTATGTTACCTGTAAGTTCTACTAGCTCTCATAATCTGTTACCTTATCATGCTTTAACATATGCGTATGATGACGATAGTAATCTTTTCATATCGTATAGTGGGTTCTAAGGCAGCCACAGGGCAACAATCTGTGTGGATACTACGTTTGCGAGTTCCTCACGGTGTATGCAAGAAGAAATTTTACAGAGAATCTAAGAGTATGTGATATGTATATATAATAATATACATCCATTTATTTATTTGTTTCTATTAACTAAATCTTATGTATATTAACACTTGTTTCTTTATAATGCAAATTGAAGACGTTATGGTTGCGGTAACAAGTGTTGCAAGAAGACAGCCTCAAAGGAATTCAAGAGACCTTTGCTGGATTTTTTCTTGACAAAGTGGTCAACCCTAAAGGCGAGTACTATTACGACCCGGCCGAACCACTCAAGCCAAATCAAGACGAACATCTGTATGATATTTAAGTAGCGAGAGCGTTTGTGTCTTAAAGTCAGTAACAATGGATAATGATGTAAATTTTATGTGCATATATATATATATATTATACTTATAGAGTTTCATAGTTTATTTGTGTTTAATGCTTGAAACTAACTTATAAGTGTGTGAATACATGTATTAGCAGCGAATACATATATTAGAAGCGTAGAATACACACATTTGAATAGATAATCTAATTGGAAAACCAAAATAAAAAATACCAAAATCAGAAGAAAAAAAAGGTCTTTAACCCCGGTTTGTAATACCAACCGAGGCTAAAGGGTGCTGCCATGCGTGGTCCACCTGCGCCACCTGGCGCACCAACCGGGGCTAAAGGTCGGGCTTTAGCCCCGGTTATGCGAACCGGGGCTAAAGAAGGGGGGACATTTAATTCTGAATCCTTAGCCCCGGTTCAGACACCGGGGCTAAAGACCCTTACGCACCGGGGCTAAAAGCCGGTTGTGCACTAGTGGGAAGGCAGGCATGCCCAAGTGGAAAGAATGTCCATTTCATCCGATCAGTTGGTTTCATTATCCTTCTTGCGCGGCGTTTAAATGTGTCAGCGAAACCGAAATTATGTGGCTATCTTGCTCAGTTTTCAGGAAAAATAAGTGTCCTTATATGTAAATAATAAAGCTATTTTGAAAGATCGGTCTAACCGAAGCTGCTATACCTTTATTATATTTTGTCATATATCAGCTAAAAAGCGATATGCCAAAGCTCCCAATTGACTAGCTTTGCACAAGAATATCTATTCATTTATTAATCTATATTATGTTTGTTGATTCAAAATATGAACATTGTAATGGCTTATTACTCTACCAATCCAAAACTATTAAGGTTTTTTACATGATATAGTAGGGACATGAGGGCATATTTCATTGTTGCACCAATTATTTTTCCATGCCAGCAGTGATAATGCGATATGAGTGCATTGTATTGTTACCATCACGAAATATGTGTCAACCATACAGTTACTAAAGCATCTCCACGAGTTCCTTAAATCTCTTTTTAATCTTTAGTTTTTCAGGTAGATGATAAAAAATCCTTTTCCAACAAACTACTAATCAATGATCCTAATCTTTTAGTACTTTGAAAAATTCACCCTGTTCTGCATAAAGTTATGCACTTTGAAGTTGCGCGTATGTTCTCTCCCCCCTTGGCATTTTTATCGGACAATCTAAAGATGGAAGGACGTAGAAAGAATAAAGAGTAAAAAATGATTTTAAATGTGCATAAGAGAAAAAAATATATAAAATAGGTTCTGATAATTTAGAAATAGTATATGATTTATGATGCAAAAGTGTCTTCTAGATTTAATGAGTGCATTATTAGAAACTCTTGGAAATAGTCTTCTTTAATCATTCTATTTTTTTTACAAGTCGTGAAACTCTACGGTTTAAGGAAAGAAATATTATGCACTCTTGGAGATGCTCTTAGGAAGCACAAATACAAAAGGTAGATTCACAACCGGAACCAAACAACCCCCTTCTCAACCTGTTCGAAAATAAGCATGTGGTTGTGATACGATGTGTATCTATCTTGGATTGAAAACCTGATTCAAAAAGACAACAATGCCTACCGGTACTTGTTGACTCGTACCAGTTGTGTGACTAAGAGCTCGACCACTAGTTGGTATCAAGAATCGAGAGGTAAGCATCATTATTCCCAAGACAAGTAGTAATTTTGGTGAATATTATGATTATTGGTGATCCTTGGTCTAACAAAATAATTAGTAATTATATAGATACTGATGTAGCTTTTACAATAACAAAAACTATTTTTATAAATACCTCTTTTCTCTAGTGGTAGGGAAAGTCCTAGTTTAGTTTTTGTAATTGAGTGACAACTATTGAATTAATGTGGCCATTAAAGACAATTGAGCGCTATGAAGGAGTTAAGCAAGGCTAGGAGATGGATGAAATGATCATAATGACTATATGCATGTTCTCAACCTTGGAGAGAAGATGGAATTGTAGTTGGAAAGCAAGCCCAAAGGCAAAGGTATATCAATAGGGCTTTACTTTTGCCAACAAACCAAGCAGCAATAGAGTGCATGGTTGGGTTTATGATAGATAGTGATACTATTAAGAGCAATAGAGTGCATGGTTGGGTTTATGATAGATAGTGATACTATTAAGAGCGGAACTATAATGTGATCGTGGTTATATAGTGGCACTAGTTGTTTTCTAATTGAGCATGTAAATTAGACCTAGTGACTTGGTGGTGAGTAGCAAGTGACAATATTTGAAAATGCTAACTTATATTGAAAAAGGGTGGAGGTATTCAACATAACACATTTGCAGTTAGCATGCTAGCAAAACCAATTTGAGAATGAGCTGCCTGTATCGAGGAGATTTACACCTGGGACACGCATCCAAGTCTTTGTATTTTTCTCCACGATACAATATTCAATCGTTGAAACACGCGTGGATTCTCATCCTCGACGCCGATTGGGCAAATCATTTGCTTCGCCAGGCAAGTCTTTTCTGGTAACTCGCTACCCTTCGAGAGCAGTTTATGTAGTATACCTAACAAGTTATCGAAGCCTTTATCACTCAACGCATTCGTTGATTTGAACTTTAATAGCATTATGTTGGCTTCCAGTTTGCTTATTTAGCAGGTCGGATACAATGATGTTTGTGCATCCTTTCTCATGATCTCTAGTTTTTTTAATTGTGAAGCACTAAGGAATCCGCCATGCACATCATGTAGAAGTTGTGAAATGCCACCATTTTCCTCTGTCGTCAACTAATTTATTCATAAACACTTCATCATTGGTAGACACAGGTTCTGTGTAATTATCAATAGGCAGTAATGCATTCAGGGATACACTAGGCATGGGCACATCACCATTGCTTTCTTATGCAACATTTTGACCAACCTCCCCATGCAAAGTCCAAATCGTGTAGTCGTCTCTCATGAACCCCCTGGTGATCAAGTGCAATCGTATATACTCCACATCGCCTCATTTTCTCGTATTTTTGCAATCTTTGCATGGACAGAACCTAAGATGTGAGTCCCCAGCATTGGCTTTAGCGAGCTTGATGAAATCGTCAATGCCTGTCAAGTACCGTACATGACAGATCTTACATCCACCCTCGCTCCATGTCTCCAAGGAAAAATGGGCAGGGCAGTGGAAACATATGAACGTATTAATAAGAGCCTTTCTTAACAATATTATTTGAAGCACATAAGCATAATGTATTCTTCGATGTACTATGAAATTGGTTGCACAATAAACATTGAGATATAAATAGAAAACAATAGAGGCTTCATCGTAAACAACATTAATTGCACACCCTTTTTGAACAACAATGTATAGGCGCTTGTTTAGTTCCCTTCCAAATTCCAAAACTTTACAAGATTCCACATCACATCAAATCTTTAAACGCATGCATGGAGTATTAAATGTAAGTAAAAGATATAACTAATTACACAGTTTATCTGTAATTTCTGAGATGAATCTTTTGAACCTAGCTACTCTATGATTGGACAACAATTACCAAATAAAAACAAAAGTGCTACAATTTTCCAAATAATTTTGGATCTAAACAGACCCCAGCTCCAAAAATGGACACACAGATTGCAACAACCCTCTTCTTGATCATGAACAATTGTATAGCTCCAAACTATGGATTTGTACACATAAAATTCGAATTTAATTGGCTATACATAGCAATCATTTGCACTAACCTTCTAAAAGGTGGATTTATCACAATTTAGATGTCGTGCTAAAGATCCAATTCAAGTGTGCTCTGTAAAATGGAGAAATTAAACAACTACAATAATAATCAATCTCCAAACACCAAAGCTATGTAAACCTACAAATCCAAAGGAGTATGCTTGTTACTAACCATAAGCTAGAAGATCGTGAGCATCTAAGAGTTTCCTTGAGCAATCTGGTGAAGAGCAGCCAACAATGGAGGTGATGAAGAGAGTAGCCGCAACAATGGAGCTTAATGTTCTGTTTCCATTGGGATAGAGGAGGGAGGAGGTCGAGATAATTGTACTATACACATATCATAGCCAGGTTTAGCCACCAACTGAGAGTGAAGCTCATCATCACTGTCGGTTCGTGGCTGGAACTGGCAGTGAATTGGCATATAAGATTCACTACTGGTTCTAGCCATGAACCAGTAGAGTTGATGAGCTTCACTGACGGTTGAAACCCTACCCTAATCATTTGGGGGTCTGTCAGAGCTAGAACCGGCAGTGAAGGTTTATCATTGTCGGCCCATTACAATCCGATAGTGATGGGCCGACAGTGATGTTTGATTTGTTGTAGTGTCTCATGCCCCAATCTCTTCGCATTTGGCAAATTAACTTAGTGCATTGACAAATGGTAAACTAATTTATCACATGCTCATGGGCTAGCACTACTAGAGCATGAGTATCCTTGTAGGCGATGTGGTAACATTGGGACTCCAAATGATTCAAGACTTTGTGGGGGAGGTTTGTAAGGTAGATGTGACTCTAATCCATGAAGATCATTGTTGACGGTAAATATGAGCTATTTTATCACCATCAAAATACCATCAACATCCTCATATTCGAAGGAAAACAAGCATAACCTAAACATATTGTACCAAATAACTAGTTCCACATGTCCCTTGACTATTTTATGTAGGTAATGACAAAGGGGGACTTTTGAGAGCTAGTGGGCCTACTTAGGGGGTCGGCTGACCACCCTGTGGGGCCACTAGGCATCCCAAGCCCCCATGATCCAAGAACCACTCTCTAGAGCACTCTCTACCCATTGGATTCAAGTGTGTTTCCTCCCAACGGTTCAGATTTGCATCACAAGGATCCATGGGCCCACATCAAGGATATCAGCAACATAAACACCTCAGAACAAACAACTAATGAAGATGACAAATGGGACCAGCATACAGGAGACAGAGGTGGACCAGAGACGCCATAGGGTGGTCGGCCGACCACCATGTGGGCCCACCAGGCCACCCACATGCTCTCGAAGCAGTGGGAACACCTCTTGGAGGAAGTGGCAGGGCCCACCTGTCATGGGGTGGTCGGCCGACCACACCCAGGTGCCCAAAAGTTGCTCTAAGCTCCCCACCACCTTCCTGCATGCCGCCATGCATCCACTTGATCTCCACCGTTGATCTAAGTGGGTTCAAATGACGGTTTGATCCTACGGTGGCTGATGGAGGTGACGCGGACACTACACCACAACACCAAATCAGCATCAGAAATCTGACGCTAAAAATTAGTTGTAACATTGAACAATCTGACGCTAATTCTTACTTATGGACCATCAGACGCTAAATCATGATTTAATGATTGTCTATCTGTCGCTATAGGTATCCATATTTGTAACACCCTAAAATTTGCTTTTTGAAAAATAGAGTTAAATGGATTTAATTCTTAATTTTTGTGCTCATAAAAATATAGGAAGATAAAAAAAGGTTTTCTTTAAATTAAAAATTGCCCTTTAATTAGCAACATGTTTGAGCATTCATGCCTTTGCATTGGTTTCTTTTGTATTGAGTGGTTTGTAAAAAAACCTAAAATGAATTCAAATTGGTTTTGAAAATGTTTTGAAGAGCTTTGGATTAAGAAAATAAAAGGGTTTTGGAAATGTCTTTGAAAAGGCTTTGAAGCAAAAGAAAATAATATCTGTTTTGAAACTTTGAAAATAATATTTATTTAATGCCTTTTTAATTTCCTAGTTTAATCTCTAAATCTTGTTTAAATCATATCTTCTCTCTTTTAGATCCGTTTCGATCCGTTCCAGTTGCGTTGATCTCGTAACGATTTAATCTATGCATTAGTAATATTCAATAACATGCTACTAGCTCTGTATTTTCATGGGTTCAAATCCTAACTTGATTAAACACTACGCAACTTGTTTTATACATAAAATAATGATAGCTTCTACTTTCATTTTCAAAATCCAAATACAAGTTTGACCTAATTAAACCAAGGTGTATCACTGAAATACTTTATACACTCTTTTATATAGTTAAGACTAATAAAGCTCATAGTTCTTTGTTATATAAGCAAATCTTTCGATAGATGTACCTCGATCATCGTAGCTACGATTAGCGTGATCTTCGCGTTTGCGCGATCTTCGCGTTTCTTTTTAAATCCTTTTCACTGATTGGTGCATTGTTCTAATATAGGTATATTTGTATGCTTTGTATGTTTGTTCAGATACTTATGTGGTGTTTGAGATATTGTCCAATCGATGAGTTTTGCGTTGAGATCCAGAAGAAGTTGGTGTTACTAGAGATCTTTAAAGACTAGATTTGAAGAAAGGATAGAGTTTAAGGCAAGTATTCATGGGATCATCCTTGTTGTTCTAATCACATTAACCATTAATTCATGTTATGCATGTGTTTCCTTGACATCCTATATAGTTTTACCATAGATTTGTACCTTATACCTTGTTACCCTGGGATTTATGCATTGGGTAGATCAAGCTAGTGCTCTTGAAAAATAACTATGATAATGTAACCTTGACTAATGACTTATGCAACAACAGTAAAATATGCTTTTTAGCAACATGGATTAAGGTGATCTAGAGCACAGTTTTTGAGGTGCTCTAGAACCTCTGTAAGCGATCACCCGGGATTTACAGTACAACCATGAGAGCTACATGACTCTGGCTTTAGTTAAGTAAGGGGGTTACTTTCTCGCATGTGATAGTTCATGAAAGTTGCCATTGACGCGCGGTTGCGGGGTACGACCGGAGTGGCTACCGCTGCGCGTGTGCACCATCGAGGGGTCCCCGTATACCCCTTGTCCGTGGATCCGTAGTGTGTGTTGTATGTCAGCGAGCCCCTCTGAAAGACTTCATAGTGTACCCTGCCCGCTCACCTCGGTAGTGTTTTGGGAGTTATAAACCCGGGCATTTGGGCAACATGACTCATGGGTAAAGTTGTACGAACTCTGTAGAGTGTCTTAAAACTAATATATTAGCCGTGCTCACGGATACGAGCGGCCTGGAATTCTTATGGAATAGAATGACTTTAATCTACCATTTACTTATTTGCTATTCGTTATACATGTTTACTTGATCATATGGTTATTGGGTTGTTGATATTATTGATGCTATCCATATGCTAAAATTGTGATAACATAAAAGCTGACGCAGTTCAACCTGAGTCATACTTTTTGAGCCTCATGAACCCCATGTTATCTTGTTGAGTACGACATGTACTTACGCTTGCTTTATTTTCAATTCTTGGATAAAAATCCCGGATGGGTACCAGATTGCAAGAGTTGGAAGAGATAGGCTTGTAATCAACCAGTCAGTTGGTCCCTGTGGAGTGGAGTGGAGTGTCTTTCCGTTGTTTGCTCTCTTAAGGTTATTTCTTTGACCATATATGTTATATACTTAAGTATTGTATTTTGATATTACCTTGTTTTGTGGCTATATGTGAGAATTGACTTCCTGGGCTCACATATGGTGAAAACCAAGAATTTTCATCACAGATTAAAATTACAATAAGGTCACAGAACCTAGAAATTTCGTCACTAATCACATTGCAATAACATCACAGAACCCAGAATTTTCATCACAGGTGCACATGCTAATATTTTTACAAAATGCAAATAATATTAAAATGACCAAATGCTTCCATAACTTAACAGATCCAGCATTCCAGTCAACATAAAACTAACTCAACACTACTACACTTAGTTCATATATAACTAACTTACATCACACTCTAGGTTCTAATTTGATCTCAGTTCACATTAACATCACAACTAATAATATAAAGTTGTCAAGCACCAGCAACATAGGTTTTAGCCTAAGCAAAATCAGCCCACAACACCGACCCCTTGCCAAGCACCACCACCAGCAAAACAGACCCCTTGGTAGCAAAGACCAGCAGCAACATGTTGACACCATTTTTTGGCACGTGTCAATATGATCTAAGGATTGTGCCGATCGGCAAAAGGCTAGTTGTCGTTCCTTATCGGCGTTGGGATATTGCCAGACAGATTGCCGATAAAGGCAAGAATGTTGCTGATACAGACAGAGACTTATTGCCGATTGAGGCAGGAAGACTGTTGATGAAGGCAATGGGATGTTGCCGATAGAGACATGAATGTTGCCGATAGAAAGAACATTGCTGATAAGAACCAAAGCTCATTACCGATGTGATGAAAACAACAATGTTGCTGATGGAGGCAAGATGTTGCCGATGAGGGCGAGGAAGCGTTGCCGATGAGAGCCAAAGCCTGTTGCTGATAGAGAATATTGCCGATGAATGGTAGATGCTGCCGATGGAAGCAAGATGACATGGCTAACGTGAGCATACAATTGCCGATGACGCTAAAAGGAAGTTGCGGATCGGAATGATATGTCGATGGAAAGTTTCATCGGAGAGAAGACATAAGGAAACTGGTGATCTTATACCAGTATTGTTTTTGTTTCCTTAAAAATAGAGGTGTTTGTTTAGGAAAATATTATTGTTATTTGGATCCGACTCCTGCGCGAGTCAGTTATTTCTTTTAAAATAGGAGTTTGTTTTGTTTAGGAAAGGTACGAGTCGTGTCTGTCTACAACTCCTATTGCCGAAGTATAAATATGTACCTAGGGGCCGTGAGAAAAAATATATCCAAGCATATCAATACAAATCAATTACTTTTTTATCTACTTTACCAGTAATTTACCTTTACCGCATTAGGTTTAATTATCTACGAGTTCTTCAAGTTTCGATGGGCTGCATCTCATCGACCTCCGTCAACCCTTGCAAGTTCCGCGTTTGAGCAATCTGAGCCTTGACGTCCGGGCGCATCGCTGTCGTCTCGTTCAGCTCTACTCTAGTTATCCTGATCAAGTTTGAGCCTTGACATCTGGGCGCATCGCCGTTGTCTCGTTCAAATCTTGTTCTAGTTATCGTCCTTGTCGATTAACTGGTCAAATCGACTGGCACGCCTTTGGATATCGAATTCGGGTATAAGCCCGAGGTGTTCGCAGATCCTGACACTTTTTGTGTCAACACAATAGTTCATGTCGAAGAAGCGTTGTTGAGGGACAGGATACGCTTGAGCAGCGAATTGTTCTCCACCGTTGCCTTTTGGTTTACCTCTGTTAGCTTCTTCATCTCCTCCATCTCACTTTGTGTCCTCTCCAGCTTTTCCTAAGCTTCTTCACTTCTCTTCTTAAGATCCTCGATTTCACCTTGTACAACAGGCTTAGCTTCAGCTGCTAGTTGTTCCCTAAGCACACTTTCTTTTGATGTTGCTGAGTTGGAGGATGCCACTGGTTTCATGCCAACATTCTTCAGGAAAATGTTTGAGCTATTTTTGGAGAGCGCCTGTGACACAACCTGCACACTGGATGCTACTGTCTCACCTTCAACAACAGTTGTTGCCCTCAAAGCTTCCATGTTGGACTGAAACAACAATGAGCTATCATTAGTTCATATTTATTGAATTAAAGTGAGGTGTAAATATCACACAAGATGTATTTTTAAAAATATAAATAACAAGATTGTTTACAACCTAGTTATCTAAGTGAAGAATCAGTACTGTACAATCTACAGTACAAATATTCTCATGACATGATTTTTGTAAGAACTGATGTAAACTTTTTATTTTTTCATAGAGTTCAATTAGAAGCTAATTAGAAAAGAGGTAGGTGCTATTAGTGGCTGCTGAAAAGCTAAGGGATAAGAGGTGATATTCATGGCTAGAACAAATTTAGAACTAGCATAGTGTCATTGACTGTAAGTGAAAATATTCATAGTTGGACTAACTAAAAACAATAAGTAGCCATTTACTAAACTGATAAGTGTCTACCCCTGCCATATCAGTGCTTAGTTCTATTGACTCAACATTCAGTAACCTGCAACTATTTCAAATTTGCAATATCTCATCTGTCCCACACATATCAGACTTGCTCTCAAAACTACTAAACAACTTACATTGTGACATGCTGACTGGACAATCAAGAAGTGAAGGAAATTGGATTCTGTCAGTTTCAGACCCAGAAGCATATGTGAACAATGCAGATACCAAATGGAAAGTTTGTTTATATATATTTCAGGCGAAAACTGTACAGACTTGGCGAATAAACAACCAAAGACATCATACTTTTAGGCTAAAACTGTACAGACTTGCAGCATTGTTTTTTAAAAAAGGCTAAAAATTAGGTTCAGCTGCTATTTTTATTTTTTGTTCTCATATCACATGAGTTCTGAGGCTCCTCCTCCCCTCAACCTGAACATGCTTGCCTTCTCCCCTAGATTTCTTTCATGAAGAATTTTCTAGGCAGTGAATGCATTACTTGAGAGTGTGAGTTCATACTGATATATGCATGATATTTACCATACTGTAGACTAAAGCAGGTCCAGCTTTGGTTGTTGTCAGACTTGTTACTAAGGTTGTATTAATTGCATTATGTTATAAATTACAACAACAAAACTAATACTAAGGATGTATCAAACTTTTGTCTCTACATGTGTATCAATATGTGTATCAAAGATTTGATTGCATTATGTTACAAATCAGGCAACCGTGTTTCCATTTAGCATGAAAAAATATTTAGAACAAGCTGGAGCATTTACCCAAATCACAAATGAACAAAAATGGAAATGTTGCTAGCAAAGTACCACATCAGTACTAATACTAAGGCCAACAAACAACTTTTGCTACCTATCATCAACAATTCTAAGCAATGAAAAGTTTGTTTATATATATATTTCTGAACTTTTGCTTCATTATTTTTTGGAACCTTCTCCTCTTTGATAATGTAGACTTTCTTCAGAAATGAAGCATTTTAAAAGTACAGGTTTCAGTCCCACCATATTAACAAAATAGAATTCCTAAGGTGACTCCTACTTGTATGTCAATGGTTCTAACTTCTAACCACACATTTTTTCAGCTTCCAACATTCAAATAGACCTTAAATGAGATGACTTGTCTTATTGTTCATCGAATTATACGCCTACTAGCTGTATCCGCCCCCAACTCCCATCTAAGACATCTGATGAACTATGGTTCCATTTGAAAACAGGTATCAACCAACTCTATACCCAACTATATTCCAACCTTAAAATCTATGTATGTGACCTATATAAATTGCAAGCAGCAACATAGTTTAGACATACACATGGACCTATCATTGGTCTATTTAAAGCATTTAATTTAGACTTAACCCTATACTTAAAGCATTGAGCGGTACATGAGAGGAACCACGAACCATTGTATGTGCTGTCCATTTAAATTTTAAATGCAGCCAGGAGGAATTTTCCATAATCTGAGCAATGTGAACCTAACTAATATCTCTCACACAAATCTGACCACATGCTGGTGGCTGCAATTGCTACACATTTGAATCACCTCGTATCAGGCAGATCAACCACTACTTGATATCAAGTTGGTACTTAACAGTGCTTCTCTTGCTGGTTCACTTAGACCATGTTTGGAACTGGTATGGCATGTCTTGAAGGCCTCCACCACATCAAGTTCTTCATCTTGCGTTGTGCTGGGCTCATCATTGTTCCTCTCATGCTTCTATTTCATAGAGATTCAATTACAACAAAGTTTTGTGAGCCTTATGATACAAAGTCAGTGCTATGTAGAGAATCAGTTACTTACATATGCATGCAAGTGTGCCACATAGCTGCGAGAGCCGGTAGTCTGATGATACTTGACTTTACTACGATTAGTCTTGTTCTTTTCACTTGTTTCCTTAAGGAGAATGAACATGTGAGATGAGATCATAGGTTAAAAATGAGAACATCCATTGGAAACTGAATGAAAAAGAAGATAAGATACATGTACATGTTCTTTGGATTCTTCCACTTTGCAGTCAGTGTGTTCCACTTTGCATCAGACATGCGTGAAACTCGAGAAGTTGTCGGAACTTCATTTGCAGGTACACCATTGAAGTACTTCTTCTTCAGCCGATAGCGCATTTGTCGCACCCCAGAGCGTAGTATATCGGTGCAAGCTTCCTCTGTTGGCTTGTCCGTATCTTTAATGGCCAAGCGCCACTAGTCATTTCACAATTCCACATTTAGTTGATCAATTCAGGTTAAGAAAGATAAACAAGTCAAACATAGAAAAACAGTAAGGCACTTACAGAGAGGTTTGACACATATTCTTTGTAACACTTGTTGTCGTTCTTGTAGTTCTTCCAATGAGGTAGGATAGGAACCTTGTCCCGAATGAGGACACCAGACTCAGATGCAAACTTGGCTGCTTGAACAAGGTCATGAGGCCTTCTTTTGCCTAGAGCAACAGCTACGGGCAGTCTATGTCCCATAGCTTTTGTCATCCTGTCCAAGTATGCTCCCTTGGTGGGTGGCCTAGGATCCCTTGGGGCTCGCTGTGCATGAAATACAAAAGAGAAATTGCATTTATATTCTTTAGTGTCATGCAAATCAGCCAAAGAGATGGAAAATTGGAAAGACAAAGAAATTATGACTTGCCTTGAGTGTCATCCTCTGCAGCTACATTGTCTTCATGTGCAGTTGCCATGTCTTGAGCACCAGCTACAATGTCTTCCTCTGCGGATGCAGTGTCCAGACCACCACCTCCATTGCCTTCCTCTTCACTCTTCAGTCTGCCCTTCTATTGCTGACAGTTGAAGCCTTTTTTATGATCTTAATTGGGCCCTAGGAGGTTCCAGCTGTGAACATTGAGGTGCCCTCACTCTCTTACCAGTCCTACCTCCTGGCGGCATGTTGGGACCTGTCTTCTTCTTAATCTTCAAAGCGAGGACATTCCGACTAAACCCTGGAGGACACTGTGGAAAAAAAATCAAGTAAGCCATGTGCATTCGTAAGCAAGAGCATATATTTGTGAACTGGATTGAAAGAAAGAACATGTAACTAAAAAGCAAGGGCATATATCTAAAAACCTTAGTGGGTTGTGGATGCGCAATAGATTCAGTTTCATCATCATCGCTATCTCCTTGATCATCATTTTCAAGGAGATACTCCGATGTATCCGAATCTTCACTACTTGTTTTCTTGTTTGCTGAGGTTTTCCCCTTGTCATTTGCACGTTGTGGTAAAGAATTATTAAATTGAGCAGGTAATGTTTTCAGTCCGAGCGCCGCAATCATTGCATCATTCTCCGCCACGCGTGCATCCTGCCTCCTCTCATAATCACATTTTGAAGGTTATTCTAAGAGCAAGAAAATTGTGTATATTAGTAGGGTTAGAAGCTAATTAGAAAAGAGGTAGGTGCTATTAGTGGCTGCTGAAAAGCTAAGGCATAATAGGTGATATTCATGGCTAGAACAAATTCAGAACTAGCATAGTGTCATTGACGGTAAGTGAAAATATTCAGAGTTGGACTAACTAAAAACATTAAGTAGCCATTTACTAAACTGATATCAGTGCTTACTTTTGGTAGTGATGAGATATAAGTTTATACAATCCATAACAAATAGGCATAAGCCATGTAAAAAACTAAGACATGAACTCCTTAGTTATATATATGTGCTTGACGACAAACATGTTGGACTAGATGAGGTTCCATCTTAAACCTGATGCATGCTAGCAGATAGGATTAAATATGCTGGCTTCTCATTGCAGATTTAGTTCAGACAACGACAAAAAAGACCAGAAGCAACAAGAAACTAAGGCATCATCACACAATTCATCATCTGAAATCTGGACGCAAAATAGAAATACATTTACTCTTTTCCTCTTCTATAGTACTACAGGATTCAATACTTAAATGATGTATAGCTCAAGTATCAGTCTTGGAAGTCAGCAAAAAAAAGAAGGAAAAAAGGAAATCCATAGCTTTTCCCCTGCTAATTCTATAAATTCAATGCTAATTTGTTGTACATAGCTTAATTATCTGCCTTGAAAATCAGTGCTTAAAAATCAAGGGAGGTGACTTGTAATATCTCAAGTGTCACACTTTGCAAAAGTTAACTTGTAGAATTAAATAAGGTAGCTGTAAATGTACCATATAAACTTTTAGTAGGCGCTAACCATCAGATCATTTTTTGACAAGTACGTGAAGCAAAAAGATATATACCAGGATTTCTATACCACGATCCACAGAGTTGCAAGATACAAACACCAAAAAACTGAAGCAAAATCTAATTGAAGCATTCAATGCTTCAACTGTACCTGTGGCCAAAGATTAACTGTTGCAATTTGGCACTCCAACCGTTTTAAATTACATGTCAAAGTACATCGCTTTTACTTATAGCACCTAGATATTTAACTTATGCCAAAAAAAAACTGTAGTCACCATACTCTGATGGCATCAAGTGTAAACAAGGAACACTATGCAACAAGGAACTGGATGAAATCTGCTACAATAAATTGCAGTAGCACCAGAATTTCAAGTTCACAGCAATGAGTAGTCCAAGGTTTCAAGAGTTAGGCAAAGATCACTAACAGTGAATGAGATGCATCACACCATTACACCTACACTAACACTCTCAACTCCTGATGATACTTGATATAACCAATGATATGAATTATCAACCAAATAATTCTAGTCAAGGTACAAAATAATCGTTTCAAGGGGGAATCAAAAGCTTTGGGTCATGATGTAATTTCTACTATGCATCTATTGGTTCTATATTTCAGTTCAGTTTGGGGACATGTACGTTCAGTGCCATCTTTGTTTATAATTTGGTATCTTTCATTTCTATAGATAGTATCTTGAAATCAAAGGGTGTCACTGGGATCTAGACTACCTGAGGTTAATTTTCTTGAGAGGGGAGAAGAATAGAAGATGAAGAGAGAGTGCATGATGCTAGCTGTTTGGTTCATCCTGGATGCAAACACAAATGCTCTTGTGAATGAGTGAAGCTTCCAGCATGATCTAGCTTTGTTTGGCACCATTAGCATGCACCCACACAGTCACAGGCTGGTGTGTGCCGCTCAGTACGTGCAAATCATTGTTAGATCATGCATGACAGCCTTATTTGTTCACAATTTCGGGCATGTATATATACTGATGATGTCATTTTCCTTTTGCCCTTTGCTTTGCTGCTACTTTGAGATCCATCTGCATGCTTTCTTCTATATATGGTTATCTTGCAGATCTTGGATGAACCATCGATCTTGGCATGGTGGAGAAGCATGATGGAAGGGAATATATATGTTGATGACTAATAGCTGCATATAACTGATAGCTACATCAAACAGAATCAATTGGCCACAGATAGTTACCACTTAATACTTGATTAATATATATGCTGGTGACTAATAGCTACATATAACTAATCTCTTGCTTCTGCTGCTGCTAATATGATTCCTTTTTTTAAGAAACAGATGCAGTATCGAATTATATGAATTATCAACCAAATAGTTCTAGTCAAGGTACAAAATAATTGTTTCAAGAGGGAATCAAAAGCTTTGGGTCGTGATGTAATTTCTACTCTGCATCTATTGGTTCTATATTTTAGTTCAGTTTTGGGACATGTACGTTCAGTGCCATTGCAAGAAAGACAAAGCAAAAAACTCTGCATCTATCAGTTTGGGGACATGTACGTTCAGTTTGGGGACATGAACTCTGCATCTATCAGTTCAGTTCAAGAAACTAACTGCTGAGTAAAATCTGGGCAAATCTGGGAAGACAAATTGCCAAATGGTTATCTTGATCTTGTTCTGCCAGTCTCTTACTACCACCACACCTGGTTGCCACCATTGCGGATTGCGAACACATGGTGGATAAGTACCCATGTATGTTCAGCTTTGATGATGAGTGATTAACCAACACGTGAGTGTTTCAGTTTGAGTGGCTTAACCTAACCTCTGCGAAAGCAGAAACATGTGCTTGTCTATCGACTTGTGGTATGCAGGTGCTATGCCTAGTGACAATGGTCAATGGCGTGGAGAAGGTCGAGTAGAGGCTTGCCGTGCCGATGGACTGAGAGTGGTGAAGGGCGGAAGCGAGGCACGGACTGAGGGACCATGGGCGCCGGCGGACTAGCTGTGGTGGCTAGTACGTGGCACGGGCGAGAGCGAGAAGATATGGAGGTAGACCGAGTCGACCGAGTCAAGACGGTGGACGCGCGAGTCAAGTGGAGGCTCGGGGGACCCGGAGTCCGACCGGGCGAAGACAAGGTGGCTCGAGTCGAGTGGTTTGGTTTTGGGCCTCAAAACCATCCGAGGACGGTTTCCGAGTTTGGGCCACAAAACTCGGGGTTCGGTAGTTGAGCCCAAAGCTATCGGTAGCGGGTTTCCTGGGTTTGGGCCTCAAAACCTAGACGGAGCTTCCGAGGAAGCGGGGATGTTACATGGTGGAATCCTGGAGGTTGCGTCGAGGCGACGACAACTCCTGGCAGGAAGCGGGCCCGTCCATTCAAATGAGTGGCTGAGAGTTACCGACTTGAATTACAATGTCTTAGGGCTAGGTAATTCGGTCTTGTATCTAGGGGGGGTCTTTGGGAAATAGCCAAAGCCTCGTTAAATAGAGGATGAAGGGGCATCGTCATCCCATCTCTAGAACCCTAATCATTTGCCCTAACTCTCTCTCTACCCTCTCTCTAGTTCATGAGATCCCTAGGTTGATTTCACCAACCTCTGTAAGAACTCGAATCTTTTGGTGGGAATCAGAGGCCCGACTCTCCGAGTGCCATGGCACGGTTAGTTTCTTGATCGAGTCTCCCCAGTTGCTTGTGTTCTTCACGTTTTTCTTTTGCTCTCTCTTTTTCCCGAGTTGATTTCTCTTTGTTGAGAGTAGCTTTGCAAAAACCACTTGAACAAAGTTGTTCAGATTCGTGAGGAGCATCTTTGCACTGAATGAATTCACCTCAAACCTCACAAGTGCATAGATCGGGTGATTTCTTTGCGGCGTTCTTTGTTTGGCCTTTTCTCCCTCAAATCCGAGTGTTCCCGTTTATCCTCTCCAAATTGAGCGATGATTTCTTCGGGATAGCTCTCCAACTGCACAAGGATCATGCCTACAAAATTTGGTTGTAGTTGGAGTTCATTTGGTTGAGTTTTGGGAAGATTTGGAGGAGAGAAAACGATTTTCGGGTTCACTGTGCAGTTTTCGGGGGCGTCGGACGCTCCCGACGGACGCTGAAAATCACCCCGTCAGATGCTGCCTTTCCCCTAGCCGAGCGTCCGTCGCTTGGGGCTGTTTCGGGCTATTTTTTTGAGCGTCAGACGTTGGTGTCGGACTCGCGTCCGTCGCCTGTCGGACTCAGTCCGTCGCCCTGTTCAGCGTCCGTCAGCCTTCGAGCAAGGTTTTCAGGATTTTCTTCGCGACTGTTTTGGCCGTTTCTCCCTCGTCCGGACTCCGAATTGAGTTCCGTTTGTTGCGTTGGTTTCGTAATCACGTAGGGAACTTGATGAAGCACTTGTGAGACCAGTTCTCATAAGTATTTTTGGGTGTGCTCTCTTCTCTTCTCTCTAGGGTTTGAGAGCCACACTATCGGTTTCTTGGTTTGAGTTTTTGGTTTTCGGAAGATCCGCTGTACCTCTTGGTCATCACAAAAGGTATCCACCCTCTCTAGGGTCATGATCTTGCTGGTAGAGTAAGCTTGCTTGTTGGAGTTGTTTTTGGGAAGAGTGTCCTCAATATTTCGAGAGAAATTTAAGGCTCCCATTCACCCCCGAATATAGCAAAATTTGAGGCATTTTTTTCTCCATGACGTGCTAATTTTATCCTAACTATGGTAACAAATTGTTTTTGTCTAGTTATATTTTTTGTGTTTATAATTTCTTTATTTCTATGGAAATATTTTTTGCTATATTTTTAGTTAGTATAATATTGAGAATGTGCATGGCCATTTTATCAAAAATATTTGATTTCGACAAATTGAACTATACATCTTGTAGAAGCAAACACATCTCCCACTTAGTTGTTGCTTTTGGGGTTGTTTTTGGGAAGAGTGGCCCGAATATTTCGAGAAAAATTTGAGGATCCCATTCACCCCCCCTCTGGTCGCCGTTCTCGGTCCTTCAATTGGTATCAAAGCCAGGTTCATGATCAATCCACCTTACACGGTTCTTGATCCACGGAGGCGACATGGAGTGAGGTGCTGGCAAACCTCCGTTCTTCGATGGAACAAACTTCGCCTATTGGAAGGTGCGCATGTCCGCTTACCTCCAAGGGCTTGATACGAAGTATTGGGAGATTTGTGAGAGTGCTGACTACGTGGTTCTTGACGCTCGGATTAATGAGCTGCAAATCACGCAACATGCGTCAAACGCAAGAGCCCGCAACATCCTCTTCTCAAGTTTGTCTCTTCCTAAGTTTGAGCGAGTTTCGAGTTTCACTACGGCACGGGAGATCTGGCAAACATTTGTGCGATATCATAAGGGCAACCCTCAGATCATCTCTAGACTCTTCGACACGTACCGTAGAGAGTACGAGAACTTTGCTCAGTTGGCCGGCGAATCTGTTGACGGGATGTTCACTCGTGTCCAATCTATCGTCAACAAGATTCGTGCTAATCGAGCTAACTTGCCTTATGATGATCATGAGATGGCTATCAAGCTTTTGCATGCTCTTGATCGGAAGGTATGGGAGATGAAGGTGGCTGTCATTTAGGAGTCACCAGGCTATGATGCCCTGACCGTGGACGAGCTGTTCAGCAAGCTCAAGTCCTCGAAGATTGACTACCAGAACCGGGCCAAGCTTTAAAACCCGTCGAAACCATCTATGGCGTTGGTTTCTGGCCCCGAGGGTATGTCTTCTTCCTCCTCTGACCCTTCACACTCCTTGTTCGCTTTGTCTTTGATTTCTGTGAGCTGATGAGCTGGCTTTGGTCATCACCAAGTTCTCACGGTTTCACAACAACCGTTTGAACCATCGACATGGTGGCTCAGCCAAGGGGTCCTACCGTTGCGGTGATGAGGATCACTTCATCGCAAACTGCCCCAAGAAAGCTGCGGGTGACTTCACCAAGCGCAAGGACAAGCCCGAACACCACTTCGAGGACAAGCACAAGCCCAAGGGTGGCTACCACCGAAGGTCCTCCAATAAGGTGATCAACAAGGTGAAGGCCAACCACCGAGCCTTCCTCGCCTCCCTCAGCGACATCGATGCCTCCTTCGACGGAGATGCTTCTTCAAGCGATGATGAGTCCAACGGAAAGGTTGAGGACAAGCTCAACGGCCTATCCTTCTACGCCGACACCAAGCACAGTGGCTTTTGCACCATGGCGATTGAAGAAGGCAAGGTCGGCGAGCGCAAGGAAGGCCCCGACTACAACTACGACTCCGACACACCCGAGGTACCACCCACCGTCGAATCCCTCTCTATCGAGATTGAGTCTCAGAACGACACCTTGATGAGTCAGGATGCATTGCTCAAGCATGCCGCTTGTGAGAGGAACGATTTTAAGGCGAAGTACCTTAGCATGCTTCATGAGTTAGAGCTTTCTAAGGCACAAGTGGTGGTTACCGAGGAGGTAGAGTGTGATGCTTGCGCCATTCACATGTCTAGTCTTGTCACTCTCCAGGACACGTATGGCACTCTACTTGAGGAGGTTAGTGAGCTGAAGGCTAGGCCTAACTTACTTGGTGCGTGCAAGTCTTGCTTTAGGCTTGCATTCTGAGCTGGCACGGAGAGATGCTAGGATTCCTGTGCTAGAGAAGGTCAGCTCAGATAGCACTAGAGAGTCGGATCGCTTTGAGGCTTTGGAGCTTGAGATCGCGTCGTGCAGACACGACAAGATGCGTACCGAGGAAGAAAACACATACCTTCGGTCCATCTTGAGCTGGGTGTCTTGCCGAGAGCCGCAGTTGGGGATGATGCTTAGCCAATGTAAAAGGGCTAGCAGCACGGGAGTAGGCTTTGCTATAGGTGGGAAGGACGATAGCATGTTCGGTAAGATCGGTGAGTGCAGTGGTTTGAGCGAGAATGAGAAACCCACCACAACTCCCAAGCTTACCAAGATCACTCCACCTAAGCCTACCAACCCCTCTGAGTTTCCTGTGAGAGATGGTGTGTTTGAAGAGCCACCCAAAACCACTCCACAGAAGCAAGTGTGGATTGCCAAACCGAACCACCTTCGCAACCCACTTGAGAGAATGCCCGACATCTCTAGTGATCCCCTTCCTAAGAAAGCTAGAGCCACCCAACCCAACAAAAGAGTGCCTATCAAGAGTGTGGTGAGGTACCATTGTGAGTATTGTGAGAGGGATGGGTACTTGGCTGAGTTTTGCTATAGGAGGAAGAGAGATGATCAGAGGCAGTTTGAGTTGAACAATCGGGACATGTACCACCCACCAGTTGGGGTGCGTGAACCGGAAGTTCAGAGGCGCACTACTAGGCCTAGAGGTACAATGCCTCAAGGTGCTAGGCCTCAGGAGGCGAGACCACGCGGTGGTCGTGCCCGGCGGGGTACCGGTCATGACCCATACGACTACGGGCCTCGTGGCAGTGGCTTTACTCCATCCTTCTTTAGCAGACCACATTTTCCCTATCATGGTGATCGCTATCCCTCCGTGGGGCAGGAGATGGTTGGTTTTTCTCCTAACCCATTCTTTGGGCAAGTGGGACAACACTGGTATCCTTCACAGTTTACTAACCCCAGTGTTGGTCCGTTTGCTCTCCCTGTCTTTTTATTGATGTAGGAAGGAGGACTAGAGGAGACTTGGGTTGTGGATTCCGGATGTTCACGCCATATGACCGGAAGTGCCAAGTGGTTCTCTAGCCTCGACCCCGTGTGCCACACCGAGTATATCACATTCGGGGACAAGAGTAAAGGTAAGGTTGTCTCCCGCGGGTCCATCCGAGTCAATTCGTATTTTGTCCTCAAGGATGTTGCGTTGGTTGCGAATTTGCATTTTAACCTTCTTTTGGTTTCGCAACTCCTTGATGATGGTTTTGAGGCGAGCTTTAAGCCAAACCTCTCTCAGATTTTGGACTCTCGTGGTGAGCTTGTTTGCCGGATTTTGCCCTTCGGGAAGCTTTTTCGTGCGGATTTTTCTATCTCTTCCAGACCTTCTCGTTGTCTTCTTGCCGGTTCTTCTTCCGAGCTTTGGAAGTGGCATAGGAGATTGGGACATTTGAGTTTTGACTTGCTTGCAAGGCTTAGCTCAATGGACCTTATCCAAGGATTGCCAAAGCTGAAGTTAGAGAAGGATTTGGTTTGCCATCCTTGTAGACATGGCAAGATGGTTGCCACTTCCCATCCTCCTGTGACTGAGGTCATGACCACTCGACCCGGCGAGGTCTTACACATGGACACAGTTGGTCCAGCTCGGGTTAGGTTGGAAGGAGGGAAGTGGTATATGGTTGTAGTCATTGATGACTACTCGGGATCCTCTTGGGTGCTCTTTTTGGAGAGTAAGGATGAGGCTTTTCCACTTGTTCGAGATCTGATTTTGAGATTGCAAAATGAGCTACCTAAGAATGCCATGAGAGCTATCCGCAGTGACAATGGCACAGAATTCAAGAATGCTCACTTTGCAACTCTTTGCTCTTCTTTGGGTCTCGATCACCAGTTTTCCTCACCTCACACTCCCCAGCAGAACGGTGTTGTTGAGCGCAAGAATCGGACCCTTGTTGAGATGGCCAGGACGATGCTCGATGAGCATAGGACTCCTAGGCGGTATTGGGCCGAAGCACTCAGTTCTGCTTGCTATGTTTCCATTCGCATTTTTCTCCGAGCTTTCAAGAAGGAGACCTCTTATGAGCTACGATTTGGGAGACCACCCAAGGTAAGTCACCTATGGGTGTTTGTATGCAGGTGCTTCATCCTCAAAAAGGGCGGTAAGTTGGACAAATTTGAATCATGGTCTTCTGACGGTATCTTTCTTTGTTATTCTACTCACTCTCGTGCTTATCGTGCACTTAACCTTGAGACTAACCGAGTGATGGAGACTTGTGAGATTACTTTCGATGAAACTATGCCCTGTGTTTCCACTGTTTTTGAGCTTGCAGGTGATGATGAGGTGAACACTAGCTTCTTTGTGGAGGAGGAGCAGGATGATGCCGATTGGGGTGATCCCTAGCCAACTCCACTGGCTGCCCCCGTTGACCCTGCGACGTCCACTTCGGCTCACGGTCCCGATCTGACTACTTCCTCTACATGCGGGCCGTTCGAGCAACTTCCTCAGTCCGTGCCCGTTGCACCTGAGGGAGCTCCAGCTGCTATTGAGGGGGAGGCCATTTCATCCAGGCAGGCTCCTCGGCACATCCAGCAGTAGCACCCGCCGGAGAACATCATCGGCGACATTGACCGTCGAGTCACGCGGTCCAGGTCCAATATCTCTCACTTTGCTCATTCGGCTTTTGTCGCTTCTTTTGAGCCCAAGATGTTGGAGACACTTTGATGGATTCGGATTGGGTTAATGCCATGCATGAGGAGTTAGAAAACTTTGAGCGAAACCGTGTTTGGGTCTTAATTCCTCCACCACCTAGTTGTCACCCCATAGGTATCAAATGGGTTTTCAAAAATAAACAAAGTGAAGATGGGGTGGTAGTGCGCAACAAGGCTAGGTTGGTAGCTCAAGGCTTTTGTCAAAAGGAGGGAATAAACTATTAGGAAACCTTTGCTCCCGTAGCTCATTTAGAAGCCATTAGAATCCTTCTAGCTTTTGAGGCTTCTAAGGGTTTTAAACTTTTTCAAATGGACGTTAAAAGTGCTTTCTTAAATGGCTACATAGAGGAGGAAGTTTATGTTAAACAACCTCCCGGTTTCGAAAATCCCAAGTTTCCAAACCACGTTTTTAAACTTCACAAAGCTTTGTATGGTTTGAAACAAGCACCTAGAGCATGGTATGATAGGCTAAAAACCTTTTTGCTTGCTAAGGGTTTGGGATCGGTAGATAAGACGTTGTTTCTCCTCAAGCAAGGCAAAGACACTCGCCTTGTCCAAATATACGTGGATGATATCATCTTTGGTGGTTCTTCTCATGCTCTTGAAGGACCGAGAATGGCGACCAGAGGGGGTGAATGGGAGCCTCAAATTTCTCTCGAAATGTTCGGGCCACTCTTCCCAAAAACCAAACCCAGTTGCTGGGTTGAGACGAAAACGGAGAAAAGAGAGCTCACCCGCAGTGGAGGAAAATCACCGGAAACCCCAAAACACAGGTTCTCAACCCCTAGGGAAAGGAGGCAGGAACCTAGGCAAAACGGGGGAAAACAGCAACCAACAGGGAGCTCTGGACCAGATCAGACTGAGCCACCGGACTATAGCAGGTAGTCCGGTGCTCAGGTCCGACGCCTTCACCCACTGGGACAGGCCAAAATAGTGAGCACCCTAGCTCCAGACCAGAGGCTCCGGACTAGTCTGATGGACACGTTCACAAGTCCGGTGCTCACACAGAAATCAACCAGTGAGTGCCTGGGCTCCGGACAACTAGTCCGACGCTCACCGTCGGACTATGGAAAGTAGTCTGGTGCTCACAACCCGCCACCGAGCAAAGGAACACAGCAACCACCCTACCTCTGGACACCTGGTCCGATGCTCACCGTCGGACTAATGAGCCTGGTCCGACGCGTGAGTGTCACCCTCAGGAGAGCCACCGGACTACTTGCCTATGGTCTAGTGCTCAAAAGCTGGGTGGTCCGGAGGGTAGTCCGACGCCCCTTGCTCCTTGACACTTGGAAAGTCAAGACCACCGGACCACTTGCTATGGTCCAGAGCTTAGGGCAAAGTGGTCCGACGCTCATAAACAGAAAACTGTTCCTTGCGAAAACAAACTTCTCTCCGCCAAATCTTCTCAAAATTCAACCAAATGATCACCAACTACAACCAAACTTTGTAGGCATGATCCTAGTATAGTTGGGGAGTTATCCCGGAGAAATCATCGCTCAATTTGGAGAGGATAAACAGGAACACTCGGATTTGGGGAGAAGAGATCAAAATTAAGAATGCCACAAAGAAATCGCCCGATCTACGCACAGGTGAGGTTTGAGGAGAAATCCTTTGGTGCAAAGAAGCTTCTCACGATTACGAACAACTTGGTTCAAGTCGATTTTGCAAAGCTACTCTCAACGAAGAGAAATCATCTTGGGAAAAAGAGAGAGCAAAAGCAAGACACGAAGAACACAAGCAAACCGGGGACACAATCACGAAATCGAAGCCACCATGGCTTACGGAGGTTACGGCCTCTGATTCCTCGCAACAATCACAAGTTCTTACACCGGTGACACGGTGGATCTCAAGCAAGAAGAAGCTAGGGAAGGGAAAACCTAGGAATAGGTGGGAGAAAGATTAATGCAAGATATAGGATGAGGATACCCCTTCATACTCTATTTAACGGGGCTATGGATATTTCCCAAAGACCCCCCTAGATACATTGAGTGAACTACCTAGCCTAAGCATTGTAGTCCAATCTCCGGAAAATATCTCCCTCGATTTGAATGGATGGCCCTGCTTCCTGCCGGGAGTTGCCGTCGCCTCGACGCAACCTCCAGGATTCCGCCACGTGCCATCCCCGCTTCCTTGGAAGCTCCGCCTAGGTTTTGAGGCCCAAACCCAGGAAACCCGCCACCGGTAGCTTTGGGCTCAACTACCGAACCCCGAGTTTTGCGGCCCAAACTCGGAAACTGACGCGGATGGTTTTAAAGCCCAAACCACCAAACCACTCAACGCGAGCCACCTTGTCTTCGCCCGATCGGACTCCGAGTCCCCTGAGCCTCCGCTCGACTCACGCGTCCACCGTCTTGACTCAGTCGACTCGGTCTACCTCCATGTCTTCTCGCACTCACCGGTGCCAGGTACTAGCCACCACAGCTAGTCCGCCGGCGCCCATGGTCCCTCAGTCCGAGCCCTGCTTCCGCCCTTCACCGCTCTCAGTCCATCGGCACGGCAAGCCTCTACTCGACCTTCTCCATGCCATTGACCACTGTCACTAGGCATTGCACCCGCACACCACAAGCCGATAGACAAGCACACATTTCTGCTTTCACAGAGGTTAGGGTAAGCTACTCAAATTGAAACACTCACGTGTTGGACGATCACTCATCATCAAAGATGAACATACATGGGTACTTATCCACCATGTGTTCGCAATCTCCCCCTTGATGAGTGCTTTGTCAACACAAGTGCATTTAAGATTTGAGCCACAAGGTAAAGCTCTCCAAATGACCAAAAAGCTACCAAAGCCAAAACAGGGTCACTTGAGAGAAGCAAACACGATACCAATTAAAAGAGAGAGGCAAAAAATGATACCAATTAAAAGCATCCTTCAAAACACCTCATGACAAAGCCACTTACTGATGCCAAACAAAAGCATATGGGCAGAACGAAACTAGCCCTCAAGAAGAGGAAGAAAATAGGCTCAACACCGCTAGCAAGTCCAAGATACCAATCATAGCTCTCAAAGCTCAGACTTCCAAAATAAACACTAAGGGAGCTCAAAAGATACCAATTGAAACCACTTACGTCCCCTAATGCTCAAGAAGCAATCGAAACCTGTCGAAGTCAACAAAACAAGCTAGATCCTCCAGAAGAGGCAAAGGCTCAACACATCTAGCAAAAGCTCCCCCTGGGAACTAGCATTATCAAGATACCAAGAAGGGGTGAAAAGAGCCAAGTCAAAAAGATACCAATTAAGCTCAAAAAGCACATTTGCTCCCCCTTGGAAGTAGATGGATGAAAAAGGAATGAAATGCACATCTCTCCCCCTTGTTGACACATGTAGCTCACCAAACATCAACAACTCAAGATCCGGCTACAAATACCATGAAATGCAAAATGAGTGCAAAAAGCTTCATACTTAGAGCTAAGACAATGAATAGATGCTCTAAGTGATGTGATCCTGTGAGAATAGGAAAAGATCTACGTGCCCAACAAAGACTCAAGTTGAGCTTCAGATCACTTTAGAAGCTATTTTAGGGAGCATTACATGTGAGAGCAAGGAATGGGTATCACCTCCTAGAGACAACTAGACATGGCAAACAAGATAGGATCTATCTCAAAGCAATCTCATTTATAGCAAGTAAAACTATCCCTAGCAAAGTTCATACAACAAGCTAATGACCACACTAAATGAATTTTCCAAGTTTCAGAGTTATGCAGCCAAAATTCAGTTTTAGGCACATTTAAGTTGTATGCGAGTGGTTGTAAGCAAAGTGATGTCACTGCTTACCAACCGGGTGAAGTCAAAGGACTTGACACACCGATTTTGGTCATACACGACACCGCTCAAGTATCGACCCATATGGGAAGCAGTCTCGAACAAACGGTGAAGTGCTCACAATGCAGACCCAACTCGATCTTTCCAATTCACAAAACAGAGAGCAATTTCATTTTAGATATTAACCATGGTGCTCAAAGGTAGTGAATGAAACAATGAAGATCCATAGTTACAAGCTATATACAAGGCAGCCAAGAAGGATCTTCAAAAGCCTACACATGCTAGTGCCATTTCAGAGGTGACATGGGGAATTTAAATTCAGTTTTAAAGCTTTTCCAACTTAGCTCTATTGCATATCATAAAGATCAAAAAGAGTCTAAGTTAGACAACACCATAGACACATAGAACACCTCAAACAGAGCATAGATTCATTATATCGGCTATAGATATGAAGCTTAAAATGAATTATGTCACAAATGCAAATGAGATGCAAAATGTAATGACACCAACTCACACTAACAAGTCACCAAATTAGAAGAAGAACAAAAAAAAGACAAAAAGAACCAAAAAGAGCTATGATACACAAAACTTTCCTCCTCTAAAAAGGAAAGAAAACACCCAACTCGCCCCGAAGGCGAGAAAACGCAGCTAGATCCAAAGGCTTAGTGAAAATATCCGTAGGCTGGTTTTGGGTCTCGACATGCCGGAGGTCAATGTCGCCCTTCTCGTAATTATCACGCAAAAAGTGAAAGTGGACCTCAATGTGCTTGGTCTTCGAATGAAGCACGGGATTTTTAGCCACACAAATTGCACTCGTGCTATCACACAACAGAGGCACCTTAGTAAGCTCAAGACCGAAATCTCTCGAAGTGGCAATCATCCAAATCAACTGCGAGCAACAACTAGCCGTAGCAATGTACTCAGCTTCGCACGTCGACTGTGCCATGCTAGACTGTTTGTGAGAAGACCAAGAAACCAAAGAAAACCCGAGAAACTGGCAAGTCCCAGAAGTGGACTTCCGATCAAGTCGGCAACCGGCAAAGTCGGCGTCCGAATAACCGCAGAGAACAAGAGAGGAAGAGGTGGAGAACCAAAGACCAAATTCGGGAGTGAATCACAAGTACCTCATGATGCGTTTCACCGCCTGCTTGTGTGAAGTCCGTGGGGACGCCTGAAAACGAGCACACAGGCAAACGACAAACTGAATGTCCGGTCGGGTCGCCATCAGGTACAGAAGCGACCCGATCGTGCTTCAGTACTCAGTCTGGTCCACCGCCTCTCCTTCCTCGTCCGCATCCAAGGCAGTAGTAGTTGACATAGGCGTCGAGACGGGCTTTGCCTCGCCCATGTCAAACTTCTTCAAGATATCCTTTGTGTACTTTCCTTGGTGCACAAACGTCCCTTCCCGGGTTTGCTTGATTTGCAACCCGAGAAAGAAAGTCAACTCTCCCATCATGCTCATCTCAAATTCCCTGCTCATAAGATCTGCACACTTGGCAACAAGAGCATGAGAAGAACCACCAAAGATGATATCATCCACGTATATTTGGACAAGGAGAGTGTCTTTGCCTTGCTTGAGAAGAAACAACGTCTTATCTATCGATCCCATTTTAAACCCTTTAGCAAGCAAAAAGGTTTTTAGCCTATCATACCATGCTCTAGGTGCTTGTTTCAAACCATACAAAGCTTTGTGAAGTTTAAAAACATGGTTTGGAAACTTGGGATTTTCGAAACCGGGAGGTTGTTTAACATAAACTTCCTCTGCTATGTAGCCATTTAAGAAGGCACTTTTAACGTCCATTTGAAAAAGTTTAAAACCCTTAGAAGCCGAAAAAGCCAGAAGGATTCTAATGGCTTCTAAATGAGCTACGGGAGCAAAGGTTTCCTAATAGTTTATTCCCTCCTTTTGACAAAATCCTTGAGCTACCAACCTAGCCTTGTTGCGCACTCCCACCCCATCTTCACTTTGTTTATTTTTGAAAACCCATTTGGTACCTATGGGGTGGCAACTAGGTGGTGGAGGAATTAAGACCCAAACACGGTTTTGCTCAAAGTTTTCTAACTCCTCATGCATGGCATTAACCCAATCCGAATCCATCAAAGCGTGTCCAACATCTCGGGGCTCAAAAGAAGTGACAAAAGCCGAATGAGCAAAGTGAGAGATATTGGACCTGGACCGCGTGACTCGACGGTCAATGTCGTCAATGAACCCATGGACTTCGCACAAGCAGGCGGTGAAATGCATCATGAGGTACTTGCGCTTCACTCCTGAATTTGGTCTTTGGTTTTCCACCTCTTCCTCTCTTGTGCTTTGTGGTTATTCTGACGCAGACTTTGCCGGTTGCCGACTTGATCGGAAGTCCACTTCTGGGACTTGCTAGTTTCTCGGGTCTTCTTTGGTTTCTTGGTCTTCTCGCAAACAGTCTAGCGTGGCACAGTCGACGTGCGAAGCTGAGTACGTTGCCGCGGCTAGTTGTTGCTCGCAGTTGATTTGGATGATTGCCAGTTTGAGAGATTTCGGTCTTGAGCTTACTAAGGTGCCTCTGCTTTGCGATAGCATGAGTGCAATTAGTGTGGCTAAAAATCCTGTTCTTCATTCAAAGACCAAGCACATTGAGGTCTGCTTTCACTTCTTGCATGATCATTATGAGAAGGGCGACATTGACCTTCGGCATGTCGAGACCCAAAACCAGCTTGTGGATATTCTCACGAAGCCTTTGGATCAAGCTGTGTTTTCTCGCCTTCGAGGTGAGTTGGGTGTTTGCTTTCCTTTTTAGAGGGGAAAAGTTTTGTGTTTTTAGTTCTTTTTGTCTTTTATTTGATCCTCTCTATTGGTGTCGTGTTAGTGCTAGTTGGTGTCTTTGCATTGTGCATCTCATTTGCATTTGTGACATAGTTCATTTTTAGCTTCATTCTTATAGCCGATATAATGAATCTATGCTCTGTTTAAGGTGCTTTATGTGTCTATGGTGTTGCCTAACTTATACTCTTTTTGATCTATATGATATGCAATAGAGCTAAGTTAGAAAAGCTTTAAAACTGATTTTATATTTCCTATGTCACCTCTGAAATGGCACTAGCATGTGTAGGCTTTTGAAGATCCTTCTTGGTTGCCTTATATATAGCTTGTAACTATGGCTCTTCATTGTTTCATTCACTACCTTTGAGCACCATGATTAATATCTAAAAAGAAATTGCTCTTTGTTTTGTGAATTGGAAAGATCGAGTTGGGTCTGCATTGTGAGCACTTCACCGTGTGTTCGAGATTGCTTCCCATATGGGTCGATACTTGAGCGGTGTTGTGTATGACCAAAACCGGTGTGTCAAGTCCTTTGACTTCGCTCAGTTGGTAAGAAGTGACATCACCTTGCTTAGAATCACTCGCAGACACTTGTAATGTGCCTAAAACTGAAATTTGCTGCAAAACTCTGAAATTTGGAAAATTCATTTAGTTGGGTCATTGGCTTGTTGTATGAACTTTGCTAAGGGATAGTTTTACTTGCTATACATGAGATTGCTTTGAGATAGATCCTGTGACACCCTGTGTCAAGCTTGCATTACGATCATTATTAGCCACTAAGTACAACATTTCATTTCATTCATGTTTGCATATGCTATCATTTTATATGAGTGTTTATATGTTTTGAAACTAGAATGAATAGGTGTTTTGTGCTTAATCTTATGATCAACCTGTTTAGTTATCCTGCTTAGTTTTATCAAATAAAAGAAAATGGGAAAAAGGAAATCAGAATCGAGACCGGTTGAGTACCGCTTTCGGCCCGCTCGGCCTCGACGTCGCTCGATAAAAAGGGACGGACCTAGGGTCGATCGAACGACCTCGGGCGAGAGGCTCGATCAGCCAGTCAATCGACCCCCCCCCTGGACTTCGACCCCTCGAAGTGACGAACCGAGGCTTGGACGAACGACCCCTCGTAGGAGGCTCGACCGAGTCAGAGGCTCGAACAGCCGATCGACCCCTCCCCTCGATATCGACCCCTCTCCCGCGCGCTCACCCGCACGCATGTGCCCCGCACCGTGGCTGAACCATACGTCGGCGTCGTCTACCGCGTGGCCGACGATGCCTGACTGCGGGAATGGAACACGCCATCGCCGCCGCTGCGGCACTGCATCGACATCGCTGTCGCCGCTCGCTCTGTCGCAGTCTCGTCCGCACTCGCGCCCGCGCTAACGGCGCTAGGACCGAGCTGGCATCACTGCACCGCCGCTCACACCCTGCTTCGCCACCGCAGACCTGCCAGCCACACTGCTGCACGCCGCGCCGTCGTTTCACAGTAACGCCGCCGCAGAGCCGCGTCTGATCAGCGCCCCGCCTCGTCTCTTTCGCACTAGAGTGCGAATCCGCGCTAACGGCGCGTCGACCAAGTTTTGCTCTGCTCCGCTCGCCGCAAGCACGCCAGCCCGCCGCCACCACCACACCATCACATCACGGGCCCACAGGCCACGCCGGTCGGCCATGACCGGGCAAAGAGGAGCGCCTATACCTCCTCCACTTCACCCACTCGTCTGCACTCATCCTCACTCGCTCACTCGCTCGCATTCCTCTGCCATCACTAGCTGAGAGCTCCGAGCACCGCAAGCGCTCCCTTCTCAAATACACCACCATCCGAGTCCCTCTGCTCGATCCATCTTGCACTCGCCTTCGCCTTCGCCCCGCACACACACTGCTTGCCTCGTTTTAACCAGCAGTGGACTCCAGTCACCGGAACCTCCCCGCCGTTCCTCGATCTCGAGTCGCCACCGCACTGACCGAGCAGTGTTTATCCCTCACCGTCTCGCCTCCGACGCCTCCATCTTCGTGGAAGCTTCACCAGAGCTAGCAGAGATGAGAAAGCCGTTCCCTGGCTCTAGTTTGACCTTTATCAGCACAACACCGTTGGCCGTGCGCCATTGCCGCTGCCGCGGAGCTTGCACGTGGCCAAGGTTCCACAGAGCCCTTCCGGCTCAACTAACCCTCGAGCCACACTCACCACATCATCGTGATGCTCACGCACCCCGCGCCGAGCCTCGCATCGCCGGTGATCACCTCGCCGTGTCGCACCGTCGTGCTGCACCGCCACTGCATGCCGCCGACCACTTCCATGGTCGTGCCGGTTCAACCGACACCACCAGTGGATGCGTGTAGTCATCCCGAGCCTAGCACAACCAACCCCACCATCAGAGACCTCACCGTCGGCGAGAACACGCCGATCAGCACCGTCCTCTGTTTCCTGCTCGACGGTAGATGGACCTCGAGTAATCGAGGGTCTTGCCTGTCAGTTGCCTCGCGCGCCTCTGCGTGTCTCGAGCCAGTTTCCGAAATGATTTCCTATTCTATTTTCAGTAATGTGCTAATGCTTGTTTAATTTGTATCTGGAGTTTGGTAAAACCTAAAATGGTGAAATCTTTTTGTAGACTCTTTATGTTATGATCTGTCTGTTGTGTTTATATAAATGTTTTTGGAGAATGTCTTCAGTACTAATGTTTAATTAGTTGCTTTCTGTATATATCAAAGTTATTTGTGTTCCTGCTTAAAATGGTCATATAATTGTGTGCATGTATAAATCATGAAACTTTCCTGATAATTATGTTTTAAGCATAACTTCTGTTAAGAATAAGTTATAGCCTGTTTTACCCTTGTTGCTAGTAGCTCTAGTTGTAAGTAGCTTTGTGGTAGTTCTTTGGTCCTATGCTTAGAATCTCTTTTAGTGTGCTGAACCTTGTGCAAGCATCATCCCTGCACCATTGAGTTATTTATTTATGCATTGCAATCATTTAGGAACCATGGAGGAACATCAGGAGCCAACCTCAGAGACAGAAGTCTAGGAGGTACAGGAGCTAAACGAGGAGTACCGCAAGCTCGACACTAACCTCCCTGAGTGCCCTGACCACCAGCCCTCCACCTTCTCTCAAGGCAAGCCCCGGAGCATTCTTAAGCCTCCCAGTATTTACAATTAATCTACTTGAGTATTTTATACTGTGATGCATTAGGTGACAGGAGTTGTTTGAATCCCAATTGATGCATTACCTTCCTTGATTATTGTTTTACCTACCTTGTTACCCTGTTAATAAATGTAAAAGCAACCGCTTAGCCTGCTTAGAATAAATGGTTACTTTTATATTTATGTTTCGTGTTATCCCATGGGGGTAATACTGTCACGGTTGGCTATATTTGCTATCGTGGAAAGAACCAATGGTAGTAAGGAAATGCGGTCAGCTGGAAGGCAAGTGAACCAAGTGGTTTAGACTTGGGGGCAGTCCGTCCGTTGGATCGTATAGGTTTGTACACGATGGTGGCCCTCTTACATCTTTGAATGCGCCCTTTCACATAGGGGCCGTTGTGAGTATCGACCCCGAAGCCGAGTAAACACTGTCCGGGCCGGTTCTCAGCCTACTGTGAGCACCCTCTAGTTTGTAGATACGACATGCCCCGTGGTGGCCAACTGATTTCTACAATTGGGTGGACTACTCTGAGATCGCGTCGGTTACCACCTGGACTTTGTTGAGCGGTGACCCAATGCATGGACCCGACGGGGAAAGTGTGGGCGTGTATTAAAGGTAATCTTACCACTGGATATGGGGGATTATGCTGAGCTTCACCACGGTACAACTCCATGTGACATCGTAATGGTCCTACTAAAATTTTGATGAAGGAATTGGATATATGTGATTATATTGTTTGAGTAGTTCCAGTGAGTGCTCTAGTACAGGTGCAAACCTAGAAATAATAATAGGATGGAAAGATGGTTGTTCTCTAATCTTTAGTTTCATCTTGTTCGCTTTTCCGCAAAAGCAAGTTTACCCAGATCCACATATATAGCCTTGCATACCCTTGGAGTCTTTATTTTCAGTTCGACGGGTAAGTCTAGCTGAGTACATTCCCGTACTCAGAGTTTATCCCGTTTGTTGCAGATGGCCAAGTATACTTCGGCTATTGTAAGCACTGTCTCTATCCCTTCGAAGGAGAAGAGGAGTAGGCCTTGGGCAAGGTCTTCTACGAGCTCATCTTTTGCTGTTATCGGACATCACATTGTGGGCACCCCTACCTTTTAAATCTTTGGTTTCAAAGTTCCAAACAGTGTTTTATTTTGGCCATAGGTGTTGTGGCGTAAGTACTACTTTTATTTGGAACAAAGTGTTGTAATAATCTTATTTCGTACTTTAAGTATTTTTGGTTTATTTGTGGCTCGTTCGAATGTGCATACCTGAGTTTGCGCGATCCTGGTTTGATATACGATTGTTAGAAATCCTTCGAGATTTCTGGACTACCGGTATTATATGGGCTCAAGTGTTTTAAGTGGCAGTTAAATCCGCTACTTTGGTACTTGATCTCTTATAATCTGGACGGTTCCGTCACAGCTGGTATCAGAGCTTTGTTCAGGTATCCTCATTCGTTTGAGCAACTTTCTTAACAAAACGGGTATTTTCAAAACTATTTTTATAAACTACTTTCGAAACTTGGGTGCCAGAGTCTAGTCCTTAGCCCTATACTAGGAAATCAGGTGGCTTAGTTATACTAACTTGGTTCAAAGTTTTGCTCATGCTGGATCTTTGTAATTTGCCGGGATATCATTCTTGGGAAGAGTGATATTAGGTTTGAAAATTGCATTGAAAACTATTTGGGAGATGTGAGAGCAGACCTTCCAACCGTTGGTCAAGGGAAGTGATATCTGTTACTTAAGGATATGCGAGCTTTCACACAGACATATCTGAGAAGTATGCAATGTTGGGTGGGTTTTCCGAGCTTGGTGCATAAGGTTTTGGTATCTAACTGGTATGTACTTAGTGCGTATCAGGAAGTGCCCGGTGATTTTTTTTGCATTGGGTTTTATTCTTTTGGGCTGAGATGAAATTTTCTGCAGGTACACTAACTACGCAACCGTGTAGAACGAATAACTGCGTAATGAGAGATCGTCCTGCCACCGACTAGAACATTAGGACTTACGAGTCATTCTAGTTGAGTGAGAACGTATTTACGATCATGCATCATGTTTATATTCTTGTACCATGTCATCCCTCCCCTTAAATTGTAACCATCCCCTTTTGATAAAAATGACCAACTTAATATCTGTCTCACGAGAGTCGAAACCCCTTTTTCTCCAGATGCCTCGTACCCATCTGACCACCAGGAAAGCAACCGAAGGAGCAGGAGTCCCTCGCCACCCTTTGGCAAGGAAGATGACCAGGGGAAAGTTTTTGACGTACTTTGGACTGCCAACTATCCTTTGGCGAGTTTTGCACGTCATTGGGTATTCCGAGGGCAATGAACCCAAGTACTCTTGGCAGAAGCAGCAGTATGGTCGAGATTCTTGGCGAGTTTTGCACGTCATTGGGTATTCCGAGGGCAGTGAACCCAAGTACTCTTGGCAGAAGCAGCAGTATGGTCGAGATTCTCTGGTTCAGGTTGAGATCAGAGTGAAAGCTTTGGAAGGAAGGCCCGACTGGGCAGGATGGACGATCGTTACCAAGGGAGCTTGTGCTAAGGATGGAGCCAACAGGGCAGCATACCTGGTGCTAAAGGACATCATCGCTCGTTTTCCAGCAGATCTGGCAGACGCATGGCCGGGAGTGTTCCCACGTGGATCAGCTTTTCCTGTGGATTGGATGCAGACTGAGGAGACAACTCTGACAGGAGACGAAGAGGAGCTTTTCTTTTGTGAGACCCCAGCCATGGGTGCCACTGGAGCTCTTCTAGGCACTTGTGAGACTCTAGAGCGCAGTCTGGCAGATGTTGCAGAAATCCACACTGCCACGATGGAGAGCAAGCGCCAGTTGCAGCAGGAGTTCGAGACAACCGTCGAGACCCTTCAGGAAGAGTTAGCTCAGATAACTCTGGAACGCAATTAGGCTCAGACTAAGTTGGAGGAGGAGATCGCTGCTCGCGTGGTCAGTGAGCAGTTACTTCTCGAGGCCACCAACTCCAGGAATGAAGCTTGGACCGAGTCGGAGGACCTGCAGGCTAGAGTTGCAGAGTTAGAGGGAAACCTCAATGGACAACAGGGGTACATCAATAACCTGCACGAGGCTTTCCATGCTCTCCACCAGCAGCAGGCAGCAGCAGCAGCTGAAGTCGCCGAAGCACCTGCACCTGAGGAGCCCGAGCCACAGGATGGAGTAATCCTTGGTCCCGACTCACCAAATGAGGTCTTCGCCGACGAGCCCTTCTACGACGACAACCTCGACGACAACATCGGAGAGCACGACTACTCCGACGGTTACTGAGCACTAGAATGGGAGTTGATCTTCCGTGCAAGGATCTTTGTATCTCGATGTTGTTTGAGACTCTGTTTAATTTGGATCTTCATGATGTGTAAGCCGGATTTGGAATTTTAAGTCCAGGCGTGGTTCTGGGGACAGATTTGGAATGTTATTTGTATGTTTATGATGAGCAATTAATTCTGTGATGTTATGTGGAAAGATGAATAATTATATCTGGTCGTGTGCTTAATGTTACATTTGGTACAACACAGTATTTATTCATTGTTCAATATAGCATCACCTAATTGTTGCTTATTAATGGGCTATACAGATGACGGCTAACACTCGTCGCACCAATCGGGGTGATGGAGAGGCATCCCAAAGAGAGGACTTGCCACCACCACCACCACCTGCAATGACACCGGAAGCGTTCTTTGGCCAGTTCTTGGGTAGCCAAAGAAGTGTCGAGGAGATGCAGCGGTAGATGAACGAAACTTTGCGCAACATCGCTGCCAACACAGCTCAGCAGCACAGGCAACAGCAGGGGGCCACACCTAATCAGTACCGTTCCTACAAGGATTTCATGGACACCCGCCCTTTGATCTTCAAGGAAGCTATGGAGGCAGATGAATGGCTGCACTCCATGACCCAGAAGTTTCGACTTCTGCGTCTGACGGATGAGCTGAAGGCGGAGTATGCCGCGCACCGACTGGAAGGACCAGCGAGTATCTGGTGGTCCCAGTACTGTGATAACTTGCCTGCCGGCACGGCAGTTACATGGGACTTGTTCTCCACAGCTATGCGCCGTCACTACATTCCAGATGGTGTGATGGAGATGAAGCTTACAGAGTTCATGAGGCTGTCCCAGGGTACCAGATCAGTAACAGAATACCTCACCAGTTTCAACAAGTTGGTTCGCTATGCCACTGACTTTGTTAACACCGACGCCAAGAAGATCGCTAGCTTCAAGAGAGGCATGAATGCCGCTCTTCTATCCAAGATGGGAAACAGCTACCGCATCACTTTTAGTGACTTCATCAGCGACTGCTTGAATCAAGAGACCAATGACAACAGGTTGCTTGCAGAGACGCGAGGTCGCATCCCAGAGGGAGGATCCCACCAGAGTAGGGGTCCCAATGCTTCAAGGCCAGCGTTTCGTCCACCACAAGTTGGTGCACGTTTCCGACCACCTCAAGGGAAGATGACCAATGCTCGTGCTCGTCCCGCCTACAAGAGGCCCTTCACTGCACCCCTGCAATAGAATAAGAGTCAAGCCGCAGCACCTGCAGTTGGAAGTCAGAAGACGCCATCTGTGATAGGACCGTGCTTCAACTGCGGACAAACTGGTCACCTATCTCGCTTCTGCACGAAGCCCAGAAAGCAGTTCAGCTATCCCCAGAAGCCTCGCACAGGGAATGTTCACCACACCACCTTAGAGGAAGTACCAGAAGGAGAACCTGTCACAGCTGGTACGTTTCTTGTTAATCAATGTCCTGCAGTTATCTTGTTTGATTCTGGAGCATCGCATTCATTCGTTAGTGGGAACTTCGTGTTGCGGAGTCAACAGAAGGTGGTAGAATTGGAAAAGGAGTATCAAATTAGTGCAGCGGGAGCTGTCCTATATACTCGTAAAATGGTAAAGGATGTAGAAATTACCATGGGGATGACATCGATATATGTCAACCTCATCGTAATACCTGAGCTAGGTCTAGATGTAATCCTTGGTATGGAATGGATGAAAGCTTGGAAAGTGCATCTAGATATAGCCCAACGAGCAGTAGCTATCACCAACCCACGGAATGGAGTTACCTTTGGAATCTTCTTACCTAAGAATCCAAATCAGCTGGGAGTCATGTTTGCTATCACTGCAGAGTTGTTGGATAAGATTCCTGTAGTGTGTGAGTTTCCAGATGTGTTTCCTGATGATCTTCCAGGGTTACCCCCAGACAGGAATGTCGAGTTTGCTATAGAGCTAGCTCCCGGAACAGCACCTATATCTAGGAGACCATATAGGATGCCACCCAACGAGTTAGCAGAACTCAAGAAACAACTCCAGGAGTTGCTGGAAAAGGGTTTGATTCGACCGAGTTGTTCACCGTGGGGATGTCCACCATCTTTGTGAAAAAGAAGGATAAAAACTTAAGAATGTGCGTGGACTATCGCCCTCTCAATGCGGTTACCATCAAAAACAAATATCCATTGCCGCGGATTGATTTGTTGTTTGATCAGTTGTCTAAAGCCAAAGTGTTCTCCAAGATAGATCTACGATCTGGTTACCATCAGATTAAGATCAGAAAAGAAGATGTACCCAAGACCGCTTTCTCCACAAGATACGGTCTCTTTGAATATCTAGTGACATCTTTTGGATTGACCAATGCGCCTGCGCATTTCATGTACTTGATGAACTCAGTGTTCATGCAAGAGTTGGACAAGTTTGTGGTAGTTTTCATCGATGACATCCTGGTATATTCGGAAAATGAGAAGGATCACGCAGAACACCTGCGTTTAGTGCTGACACGGTTAAGAGAGCATAAGCTTTATGCCAAGTTTAGCAAGTGTGAGTTTTGGTTGAACAAAGTACCTTTTCTGGGTCACATTTTGTCAGCCGAGGGTATCTTAGTGGACCCTCAAAGGTGCAAGAAGTTATGAATTGGAAAGCACCCGTTAACGTGCATGAGGTTCGCAGCTTTTTAGGATTGGCCGGATACTACCGTCATTTTATCCCGGACTTTTCTAAGATAGCTAAACCTATGACAAGGTTAACACAGAAAAACAAGAAGTTTGAATGGAGCGCAGATTGTGAAACAACGTTCCGTACCTTGCGGACACTATTAACAACTACACCAGTCTTGGCACAACCAAATTTGGAAGAACCTTTTGATGTGTTTTGTGATGCATCAACCATTGGATTAGGATGTGTGCTGATGCAGAATGGAAGAGTCATTGCTTATGCCTCACGACAACTCCGACCTCATGAAGAGAATTACCCGACCCATGACTTGGAGTTAGCAGCAGTCGTGCATGCTTTGAAGATATGGAGGCATTACTTGATGGGTAATCTGTGCCACATTTTCACGGATCATAAAAGTTTGAAGTACTTGTTTACCCAGTCTGAATTGAATATGAGGCAGAGAAGATGGTTGGAGCTAATCAAGGATTATAACTTGGAAGTGCATTATCATCCTGGAAAAGCAAATGTTGTAGCAGATGCTTTGAGCCGCAAATCTCATTGCAACTTGTTGCAACCCTTGTTAGAAGATGGTTTTGATCTAATGCACCCCTTGGTCCTAAATAATATTGTTATTCAGTGTACTTTGGATAGTGACATTATTGATGGACAAAAATCGAACAAAGAGCTTGTGCAAACCAAACAAAGGCTAGAAACCAGTGAATCTCTGAATTTCAAAGTGGATCAGAAAGGAATTCTATGGTTCAATCAGCGTTTGGTAGTACCTAAGGATCAAGTCTTGTGAGAAAGAATTCTCAATGAAGCACATAACTCAAAGTTATCGATCCACCCTGGTAGTAGTAAGATGTATCATGATCTAAGGACAAGGTTTTGGTGGTCTAAAATGAAGTCGGATATCGCAGGATATGTCGCAAAGTGTGATACGTGTTGTCGCATCAAGGCAGTACATATGAAACCTGCCGGTTTGTTACAACCTCTTCCTACACCTGAGTGGAAGTGGGAAGATATCAGTATGGACTTTATCATAGGTTTGCCTACCACTCAGAAAGGAAACGACTCGATATGGGTTATCGTTGATCGGTTAACAAAAGTCGCTCATTTCATACCAGTCAAGGTTACACATCGACCACATCAGTATGCCGAGCTTTATGTTCAGAATATCTTAAGGTTGCATGGTATTCCTAAGACTATCATATCCGACAGAGGATCACAGTTTATCGCTCGCTTTTGGGAGCAGTTGCATAAAGAGTTGGGAACAAAGTTGATTCGAAGTTCCGCTTATCACCCTCAAACAGATGGAAAAATGGAACGAGTGAACCAAGTGTTGGAAGACATGTTGAGAGCATGTGTTATATCAGCAGAAGGATCATGGGAGAAATGGTTACCTTTGGCGGAGTTTTCTTATAACAACAGTTACCAAGAAAGCATTAAGATGGCACCGTTCGATGCTTTGTATGGACGCAAGTGTAGAACCCCTGTCAATTGGATTGAATCAGGAGATAAGGGATTCTATGGTACAGACCATGTGAAAGAAGCAGAAGAAATAGTCCGCACTGTTCAACAACATGTCAAGGCAGCTCAATCTCGACAGAAAAGTTATGTAGATCAAAGGAGGAGACCTTTGGAGTTTCAAGTTGGTGACTATGTGTACCTTAAGGTATCACCAATGAGAGGCGTCCGTCGCTTTGGAGTTAAGAAGAAGTTAGCACCCCGATATGTTGGACCTTATCGAATCATCGCAAGGAAAGGCAAGGTGGCTTACCAAGTACAGTTACCCCTAGAGATGAGTTCTATCTTTCCAGTGTTCCATGTATCTCAGTTCAAGAAGTGTCTTCGAGTTCCAGAAGAAGAATCTGTTCCAAGTTCAGACATCGTAATCAGATCAGACCTGGAATACTTTGAGAAACCAGAAAAGATCTTGGATACAAAGACAAGAGTCACCAGGAATCGAGAAGTGAAGACTTTCAAAGTTCTTTGGAGTCATCATGGTCCCAATGATGCAACCTGGGAGACCGAAGCCTACCTAATCGCAGACTACCCCGCCTTTTATAATAAATGGTACTAAAACTCAAATCTCGGGATGAGATTTCGTTAAGGGGGGAAGGGCTGTGACACCCTGTGTCAAGCTTGCATTAGGATCATTATTAGCCACTAAGTACAGCATTTCATTTCATTCATGTTTGCATATGCTATCATTTCATATGAGTGTTTATATTGTTTTGAAACTAGAATGAATAGGTGTTTTGTGCTTAATCTTATGATCAACCTGTTTAGTTATCCTGCTTAGTTTTATCAAATAAAAGAAAATGGGAAAAAGGAAATTAGAATCGAGACCGGTCGAGTACCGCTTTCGGCCCGCTCGGCCTCATCGCCGCTCGATAAAAAGGGATGGACCGAGGGTCGATCGAACGACCCCGGGCCAGAGGCTGGATCAGCCAGTCAATCGACCCCCCCTCGACTTCGACCCCTCGAAGTGACGAACCGAGGCTTGGACGAACGACCCCTCGCAGGAGGCTCGACCGAGACAGAGGCTCGATCAGCCGATCGACCCCTCCCCTCGATATCGACCCCTCTCCCGCGCGCACTCACCCGACCGTGGCTGAACCGTGCGTCGGCGTCGTCTGCCGCGTGGCCGACGATGCCTGACCGCGGGAATGGAACACGCCATCGCCGCCGCTGCGGCACTACACCGACATCGCTGTCGCCGCTCGCTCTGTCGCAGTCACGTCCGCACTCGCGCCCGCGCTAACGGCGCTAGGACCGAGTTGGCATCGCTGCACCGCCGCTAACGCCATGCTTCACCGCCGCAAACCTGCCAGCCGCACTACCGCGCGCCGCGCCGTCGTTTCATAGTAACGCCGCCGCAGAGCCGCGTCTGATCAGCGCCCCGCCTTGTCTCTTTCGCACTCGAGTGCGAATCCACGCTAACGGCGCGTCGACAAAGTTTTGCTCTGCTCCGCTCGCCGCAAGCACGCCAGCGCCGCTGCCACCGTCGCACCATCACATCACGGGCCCACTGGCCGCGCCGATCGGCCATGACTGTGCAAAGAGGAGCGCCTATACCTCCTCCACTTCACCCACTCGTCAGCACTCATCCTCACTCGCTCACTCGCTCGCATTCCTCTGCCATCACTAGCCGAGAGCTCCGAGCACCGCAAGTGCTCCCTTCTCAACTACACGACCATCCGAGTCCCTCTGCTCGATCCATCTCGCACTCGCCTTCGCCTTCGCCCCACACACACGCTGCTCGCCTCGTTTTAACCAGCAGTGGACTCCAGTCACCGGAACGTCCCCACCGTTCCTCGATCTCGAGTCACCACCGCACTGACCGAGCAGTGTTCATCCCTCACCGTCGCGCCTCCGACGCCTCCATCTTTGTGGAAGCTTCACCAGAGCTAGCAGAGGTGAGAACGTCGTTCCCTGGCTCTAGTTCGACCTTTATCAGCATAACACCGTTGGCCGTGCGCCATTGCCGCCACCGCGGAGCTTGCACGTGGCCAAGGTTCCACAGAGCCCTTCCGGCTCAACTAACCCTCGAGCAACACTCACCACATCATCGTGATGCTCACCCACCCCGTGCCGAGCCTCGCATCGCCGGTGATCACCTCGCCGTGTCACACCGTCGTGCTGCACCGCCACCGCATGCCGCAGACCACTTCCATGGTCGTGCCGCTTCAACCGACACTACCAGTGGATGCGCGTAGTCATCCCGAGCCTAGCACAACCAACCCCACCATTAGAGACCTCACCGTCGGCGAGAACACGCCGATCAGCACCGTCCTCTGTTTCCTGCTCTACGGTAGATGGACCTCGAGTAATCGAGGGTCTTGCCTGTCAGTTGCCTCGCGCGCCTCTGCGTGTCTCGAGCCAGTTTCCGAAATGATTTCCTATTCTATTTTCAGTAATGTGCTAATGCTTGTTTAATTTGTATCTGGAGTTTGGTAAAACCTAAAATGGTGAAATCTTTTTGTAGACTCTTTATGTTATGATCTGTCTGTTGTGTTTATATAAATGTTTTTGGAGAATGTCTTCAGTAATAATGTTTAATTAGTTGCTTTCTGTATATATCAAAGTTATTTGTGTTCCTGCTTAAAATGATCATATAATTGTGTGCATGTATAAATCATGGAACTTTCCTGATAAATATGTTTTAAGCATAACTTCTGTTAAGAATAAGTTATAGCCTGTTTTACCCTTGTTGCTAGTAGCTCTAGATGTAAGTAGCTTTGTGGTACTTCTTTGGTCCTATGCTTAGAATCTCTTTTAGTGTGCTGAACCTTGTGCAAGCATCATCCCTGCACCATTCAGTTATTTATTTATGCATTGCAATCATTTAGGATCCGTGGAGGAGCATCAGGAGCCAACCACAGAGACAGAAGTCCAGGAGGTACAGGAGCTAAACGAGGAGTACCGCGAGCTCGACACTAACCTCCCTGAGTGCCCTGACCACCAGCCCTCCACCTTCTCTCAAGGCAAGCCCCAGAGCATTCTTAAGCCTCCCAGTATTTACAATTAATCTACTTGAGTATTTTATACTGTGATGCATTAGGTGACAGGAGTTGTTTGAATCCCAATTGATGCATTACCTTCCTTGGTTATTGTTTTACCTACCTTGTTACCCTGTTAATAAAAGTAAAAGCAACCGCTTAGCCTGCTTAGAATAAATGGTTACTTTTATATTTATGTTTCGTGTTATCCCATGGGGGTAATACTGTCACGGTTGGCTATATTTGCTATCGTGGAAAGAACCAATGGTAGTAAGGAAATGCGGTCAGCTGGAAGGCAAGTGCACCAAGTGGTTTAGACTTGGGGGCAGTCCGTCCGTTGGATCGTATAGGTTTGTACACGATGGTGGCCCTCTTACATCTTTGAATGCGCCCTTTCACATAGGGGCCGTTGTGAGTATCGACCCCGAAGCCGAGTAAACACTGTCTGGGCCGGTTCTCAGCCTACTGTGAGCACCCTCTAGTTTGTAGATACGACATGCCCCATGGTGGCCAACTGATTTCTACAATTGGGTGGACTACTCTGAGATCGCATCGGTTACCACCTGGACTTTGTTGAGCGGTGACCCAATGCATGGACCTGACGGGGAAAGTGTGGGCGTGTGTTAAAGGTAATCTTACCAGCTGGTGTATATCGATTCGAATTGCCGCCCCCCACTGGATATGGGGGATTATGCTGAGCTTCACCACGGTACAACTCCATGTGACATCGTAATGGTTCTACTAAAATTTTGATGAAGGAATTGGATATATGTGATTATATTGTTTGAGTAGTTCAAGTGAGTGCTCTAGTACAGGTGCAAACCTAGAAATAATAATAGGATGGAAAGATGGTTGTTCTCTAATCTTTAGTTTCATCTTGTTCGCTTTTCCGCAAAAGCAAGTTTACCCAGATCCACATATATAGCCTTGCATACCCTTGGAGTCTTTATTTTCAGTTAGATGGGTAAGTCTAGCTGAGTACATTCCCGTACTCAGGGTTTATCCCGTTTGTTGCAAATGGCCAAGTATACTTCGGCTATTGTAAGCACTGTCTCTATCCCTTCGAAGGAGAAGAGGAGTAGGCCTTGGGAAAGGTCTTCTACGAGCTCATCTTTTGCTGTTATCGGACATCACATTGTGGGCACCCCTACCTTTTAAATCTTTGGTTTCAAAGTTCCAAACAGTGTTTTATTTTGGCCACAGGTGTTGTGGCGTAAGTACTACTTTTATTTGGAACAAAGTGTTGTAATAACCTTATTTCGTACTTTAAGTATTTTCGGTTTATTTGTGGCTCGTTCGAATGTGCATACCTGAGTTTGCGCGATCCTGGTTTGATATACGATTGTTAGAAATCCTTCGAGATTTCCGGACTACCGGGAATATATGGGCTCAAGTGTTTTAAGTGGCAGTTAAATCCGCTACTTTGGTACTTGATCTCTTATAATCTGGACGGTTCCGTCACAGATCCTATCTTGTTTGCCATGCCTAGTTGTCTCTAGGAGGTGATACCCATTCCTAGCTATCACATGATATGCTCTCTAAAATAGTTTCTAAAGTGATCTTAAGCTCAACTTGAGTCTGTGTTGGGCACGTAGAGTTTTTCCTATTCTCATAGGATCACATCACTTAGAGCATCTATTCATTGTCTTTGCTCTACATATGAAGCTTTTGCACTAATTTTGCATTTCATGGCATTTGTAGTCGGATCTTGAGTTGTTGATGCTTGATGAGCTACATGTGTCATCAAGGGGGAGAGATGTGAATTTCATTTCCATTTTCAGCCATCTACTTCCAAGGGGGAGAGTGTTTCTCTTAGGTTTCCAATTGGTATCTTGCTCAGGGGGAGCTATTGCTAGATGTGTTGAGCCTTTAACTCTTCTGGAGGGTCTAGCTTGCTTTGTTGGCTTCGACAGGTTTCGATTACTTCTTGAGCAGTAGGGGGCGTAAGTGGTTTCAATTGGTATCTTGGACTTGTTAACGGTGTTGAGCCTGTTTTCTGCCTTTTCTTGAGGGCTAGTTTTGTTTTGCCCATATGCTTTTGTTTGGCATCAGTAAGTGGCTTTGTCATGAGGTGTTTTGAAGGATGCTTTTAATTGGTATCGTTTTGCTTCTCTCAAGTGACCCCGTTTTGGCTTTCATAGCTTTTTGGTCATTTGGAGAGCTTTATCTTATGGCTCAAATCTGAAATGCACTTGTGTTGACAATGCACTCATCAAGGGGGAGATTGCAAACACATGGTGGATAAGTTCCCATGTAGTTCAGCTTTGATGATGAGTGATTGACCAACACGTGAGTGTTTTAGTTTGAGTGGCTTATCCTAACCTCTGCGAAAGCAGAAACATGTGCTTGTCTATCGGCTCGTGGTGTGCAGGTGCTATGCCTAGTGACAGTGGTCAATGGCGTGGAGAAGGTCAAGTAGAGGATTACCGTGCCAATGGACTAAGAGCGGTGAAGGGCGGAAGCGGGGCTCGGACTGAGGGACCATGGGCACCGGCGGACTAGCTGTGGTGGCTAGTACTTGGCACTGGCAAGTGCGCGAGAAGACATGGATGTAGACCGAGTCGACCAAGTCAAGACGGTGGACGCGCGAGTCGAGCGGAGGTTCAGGGGACTCGGAGTCCGATCGAGCGAAGACAAGGTGGCTCGCGTCGAGTGGTTTGGTGGTTTGGGCCTCAAAACCATCCGCGTCGGTTTCCGAGTTTGGGCCGCAAAACTCGGGGTTCGGTAGTTGAGCCCAAAGCTACTGGTGGCGGGTTTCCTGGGTTTGGGCCTCAAAACCTAGGCGGAGCTTCCGAGGATGCGGGGATGGCACGTGGCGGAATCCTGGAGGTTGCGTCAAGACAACGGCAACTCCCGGCAGGAAGCAGGGCCGTCCATTCAAATGAGTGGCTGAGAGTTACCGACTTGGATTACAATGTCTTAGGGCTAGGTAATTCGGTCTTGTATCTAGGGGGGTCTTTGGGAAATAGCCAAAGCCCTGTTAAATAGGGGATGAAGGGTTATCTTCTCCCCATCTCTTGCATTACTGTCTCTCCCACCTATTCCTAGGTTTTGCCTTCCCTAGCTTCTTCTTGCTTGAGATCCACCGTGTCACCGGTGTAAGAACTTGTCATTGTTGCAAGGAATCGGAGGCCGTAACCTCCGTAAGCCATGGTGGCTTCGTTTTCGTGATTGTGTCTCCGGTTTGCTTGTGTTCTTCCCGTTTTGCTTTTGCTTTCTCTTTTTCCCGAGATGATTTCTCTTTGTTGAGAGTAGATTTGCAAAATCGACTTGAACCAAGTTGTGCGTAATTGTGAGGAGCTTCTTTGCTCCAAAAGGAATTCTCCTCAAACCTCCCGAGTGCGTAGATCGGGTGATTTCTTTGTGGCGTTCTTCGTTTTCCTCTTTCTCCCCCAAATCCGAGTGTTCTCATTTATCCTCTCCAAATTGAGCGATGATTTCTTCGGGATAGCACCCCAACTGCACTAGGATCATGGCTACAAAGTTTGGTTGCAGTTGGTGATCTTTTGGTTGAGTTTTGAGAAGATTTGGTGGAGTGGAAACGATTTTTGCGAGGAACAGTTTTTCTCCTATGAGCGTAAGACCACTTTGCCCTAAGCTCCGGACCATATCGAGTGGTCCGGTGGTCTTGACCTTTCCCGTGTCAAGCAGCAAGGGGCGTCGGACCACCCTCCGGACCTCCCGGTTTTGTGAGCACCGGACCTTTGACGAGTGGTCCGGTGGCTCTGCTGAGAAACGCTACCACGCGTCGGACCACTCTCCTTGGTCCGACGGGGTAGTCCGGTGGTCTGGTCCGGAGGTAGGGAGCTTACTGGACTATTTGCCAAGTGAGCACCGGACCAGTCTCCAGTACCACCGGACTAGTCCGGAGCAGGTAGTCCGGAGGTCGGGTGCTCCCTACACTTCTCTGTCTTGGCCTGGCCAGCGTCGGACCATAGCTCCGAACTACTCGCCATAGTCCGGTAGCTCTGTCCCAACTGGTCCGGAGCCTCTGGTGTTGCTGTTTTTCTTCCGTTTTTTTCGCAGTTTGTTTCTCCAGGTTCGTGGCTAGCTCCGCTGTGTTCCTAGGACATCTCCTAGAACATCCACCCACTTGTGGGTCGTGAGCCTAGTTCTTGCTTCGGGTCGTGCTTAGGACAAGGGTCAAGATCTTCCGAAAGGAATTTTTATTTGGCTCCCATTCACCCTCCCCTCTGGCCGCCGTTTCTGGTCCTTCAGACATTGAGGTCCGCTTTCATTTCTTGCGAGATCATTACGAGAAGGGCGACATTGACCTCCGGCATGTCGAGAGCCACAACCAGCTTGCGGATATTCTTACAAAGCCGTTGGATCAAGCTGCGTTTTCTCGCCTTCGGGGCGAGTTGGGTGTTTGCTTTCCTTTTTAGAGGAGGAAAGTTTTGTGTTTCATAGTTCTTTTTGTCTTTTCTTTGTCCTTCTTCTAAATTGATGTCTTGTTAGTGTTAGTTGGTGTCAATGCATTGTGCATCTCATTTGCATTTGTGACATAGTTCATTTTAAGCTTCATACTTATAGCCAATATAATGAATCTATGCTCTGTTTGAGGTGCTTTATGTGTCTATGTTGTTGCCTAACTTAGACTCTTTTTGATCTATATGATATGCAATAGAGCTAAGTTAGAAAAGCTTTAAAACTGAATTTAAATTCCCCATGTCACCTCTGAACTGGCACTAGCATGTGTAGGCTTTTGAAGATCCTTCTTGGCTGTCTTTTATATAGCTTGTAACTATGGCTCTTCATTGTTTCAGTCACTAACTTTGAGCACCATGCTTAATTTCTAAACTGAAATTGCTCGCTGTTTTGTGAATTGGAAAGATCGAGTTGGGTCTGCATTGTGAGCACTTCACCGTGTGTTCGAGATTGCTTCCCATATGGGCCGATACTTGAGCGGTGTTGTGTATGACCAAAACTGGTGTGTCAAGTCCTTTGACATCGCCCGGTTGGTAAGAAGTGACATCACCTTTCTTACAACCACTCGCATACAACTTGTAATGTGCCTAAAACTGAAATTGGCTGCAAAACTCTGAAATTTGGAAAATTCATTTAGTTGGGTCATTGGCTTGTTGTTTGAACTTTGCTAGGGATAGTTCTACTTGCTATACGTGAGATTGCTTTGAGATAGAGCCTATCTTGTTTGCCATGTTTAGTTGTCTCTAGGAGGTGATACCCTTTCTCTGCTCTCACATGATATGCTCTCTAAAATAGCTTCTAAAGTGATCTTAAGCTCAACTTGAGTCTTTATTTGGCAGGTAGAGCTTTTCCAATTCTCACAGGATCACATCACTTAGAGCATCTATTCATTGTCTTAGCTCTAAGTATGAAGCTTTTGCAATCATTTTGCATTTCATGGCATTTGTAGTTGGATCTTGAGTTGTTGATGTTTGATGAGCTACATGTGTCAACAAGGGGGAGAGATGTGCATTTCATTCCATTTTCAGCCATCTACTTCCAAGGGGGAGAAAGAGTGCATCTCATTGGTTTCTTTGGTTTAGCGCTTCTTTGGTCAAGGGGGAGTTTGTGTGCTTCTTTTGCCCTCTAGGGAGCTCTTTTGGTATTGTCGGTGTTATGACCCGGGGGTCAAGCCACCAACGAGTAAATTTGTATATTGCGTGCTCCCTCTCTCAGACGTGATGCAAGATGGACACAAGGTTTATCCTAGTTCGGGCAAAGAAGGCCCTACGTCCAGCGGGGGGGATGACTTGTATTATCTCGCACCCAAAACGTGCTCGTACAGGGGGGGGGTACAAGCTGTGTTACACGGGGTTGCTCAGAGTGAGCTGCGGTCTAAGGCTAGCGAGTTTGCCCTAGGCTGCGGGTTTGCCACCCGAGGGGTCGATCGAGTGGCGGGGTGTGTATGCGTGGAGTGTGAGAGTCTGAACTGAAGTCTCGGAGATTTTAGGCTTTTTTTTAATCTCTACCTCGGCGTCCCCTTTTATAGACCAAGGGGAGGTCCGAGGGTACAGGACCCTAACTGTGGCGGTATGGGTAGCGTGTATGAGGCACAGTGTTGGTGGAGAGACATTGAGCACTGTGGCGGCATGGCCTTCCCGTCCTTCTGGCGTTCCCGATCGTGGTGGCAGTAGAAGTCGCCGCGGCACAGCGTTCGCAGACGGGCACGAATCCCACGGCTGAAGCGGGATGGGGCGGATGGGACAGCCCCCATACCAGAGTTGTTGGAGAAAGGGGTCGAGCCCCTCGGTCGAGGGGGGGGGGTCGAGCCCCGCGTGGCTCTGTCGCATTCCCGAAGTCGTCGTCGAGGGCCGCACTGTTCACTTTCCGAGGGGTACTGCTGGAGTCCGTACTCGGGTAGTGGCGGCAGTGGCGGCACAGTTGACAGGAATCGGGGACTTGACATGGAGTTGGCGGATTTGACAGCGGACGCGGGCGCCCATGTCGTTAGGTGGTTTCACTTTAACCCATGTCGGGAGCAGTTGGGTTAATCGAGCCTCTCGTCCGGGGGTCGTCCGTTCGACCCCTGGTCCGTCGCTCGTCGTCGAGGTAGGGTCGGAGCAGAGACGGGGTCGGAGAGGTCGAGGTAAAGGTCGGGGTAGAGGTCGGGGGGTCGTTCGTTCGACCCCTCGTCCGTCCTTCGTTCGTCGAGGTGGGGGCCGGGGGGTCGTTCGCTCGCCCCCTCGGTCCGTCATTTATCGTCGAGGTAGGAGCCGGGGGGTCGTTGGCTCGCCCCCTCGGCCCGTCATTTATCGTTGAGGTGGGAGCCGGGGGTCGTTCGTCCGACCCTTGGTCCGTCTCTTGACGTCGAGGTGGGGGCCGAGGGGTCGTTCGCTCGCCCCCTTGGCCCGTCATTTATCGTTGAGGTGGGAGCCGGGGGTCGTTCATACCGACCCTCGGTCCGTCTCTTGACGTCGAGGTGGGGTCCGGGGGGTCGTTCGCTCGCCCCCTCGGTCCGTCATTTATCGTCGAGGTAGGAGCCGGGGGTCGTTCGCTCGCCCCCTCGGTCCATCATTTATCGTTGAGGTAGGAGCCGGGGGGTCGTTCATCCGACCCCTCGGTCCGTCTCTTGACGTCGAGGTGGGGGCCAAGGGGTCGTTCATCCGACCCCCGGTCCGTCATTCGGCGTCGAGGTGGGCCGGCCCGTGACTTGTCGCCACAGCTGGTGTAGAGGGGGGCCCTCGAGCGATGGGCCATGCCTTACTAAGCAGTTAGCTGGTCCCTGCCTTGAAAATAGTTGCGATGTTTAGCGTTAATTTATCGAAGGGTTTAGGGTACCCCTTACCTTCGTACCCGACAGTAGGCCCCGAGGCCCCAGAGGAGTGATTTAGAACTCCTCTGGGGGCTATGATACACGTTTTCTCGGAGGGAGTAAGGATTACCCAGAGGTTTTGTCCTTGGCCTGCAGGGTTAGTGAGAGGTTCGATTCTCCGTGGGGTGCGCGCGAGCGCACCCCGCGGGGTAGCCCCCGAGGCCCCAGAGGAGTGATTAAGAACTCCTCTGGGTGCTATAATATGTTGTATCGAGGGGTTTTTTAAGGATACTTGGAGGCGTGGCATCCTGTCGAGGGGTCGATTCCATCCCTTTCCCTAAAAAGAGAAGTGTTCGAGGGCGACTGTCGAACCCTACCGAGGGCCAGCCTTCGCTCCCTCGAGCACAACTGGAGCCAGAGCGCCCCGCCCGAGAGGTCGACTCTGTCTGCTAGGTCACGAGTTTTTCGACCCTCTTTCGTCGAGGGGTGCCGTGCGTAGTTGGGCCCTCGAGCCCTCGAATGGCTAGGCCTTCACTACCTCATAGTGTCCTTCCCACGGATCCTTGCGTTCGGATTGTGGGGTGAAGAGCATCGTGCTATCCTCGTTAGGACGAGCTCGAAGTCCTCGGTGAGCTGTTCTCGGGCATGAGTCCATTAGAAATGGTGCCTAGTACGGGTAAAAATCCGAGTGAGAACACGTGCCCCATTCGATAGGGGTCGACTAGTGGCCCGGAGGCGTTCTCATTTTTAAGTAAGCCGTACGGCTTACTAAGCACGACCATGTGGATTACCAAGGTGCCAATCCCATTCGATAGGAGTTGGTGGCTCGATGCCTCCTAGCGGAGGGATCCTTAGGTATTCCTAGGTTATGCCTCGGATATGTCCCAGGGAGCCTCGAGAGTTCGTTCTCGAGCTAGGGGCACGCGCCTGGCCTCCCCGGGACATCCCTGACTCGCGTACTCGAGGGCGGCTGTCGAACTCCGTTCGTGGAGCCAGCCTTCACTCCCTCAAGATTTGGGGGTGGACCGGAGTCCGTTAACCATGGGTCCTTCCTGACCTCAGGTACTCGAGGGCGGCTGTCGAACCCTATGTAAGGGCCAGCCTTCACTCCTCAAGATTTGACGGATGGTTCGTCATCCGATGCTATCCTCAGGAGGAGGAGTCCTGCCTTGTGGAACGCCGAGGGGGAAGAATGGGTAATTATATTGAACTTGGGGACATACCTATGTTCTTTGCCCATCGGGCTGGAGCGCTCGAGGGAGGCTGTCGAACCCCACGAAGGGGCCAGCCTTTGTCCGTTCGAGGCTGTGGAGTGAACTGGGGTCGACGACCCGAGGTCTCCTCCGACCTCGGGTACTCGAGGGGGGCTATCGAGCCCTTTCGTGAGCCGGCCTTTGTCCCCTCGAGATTTTACGGGTGGACCGAAGTCCTAACCCGAGGTCATTTCTACCCTCGGGTACTCGAGGGTAGCTGTCGAACCCTCTTTCGAGGGCCAACTCTTGCTGCCTCAAGATTCCTTACCTTCGAAGGTAACGCTTCCGGCCGCGCGCCTTTTTAGGCGATGTCCGTTCGGCGCAACAATGGCGGTTGCAGGGCGGAGTGCGGCGTGGAGCCTGACGATGGGACGGAACGCCTTATCCTGGAGGAATACGAGGAAGGGGGGTACAGGCGCATTGAATGCAAAGATTCTCTTGCCTGTTTCGCCGGATTCGTCCGTTGGCCTCCCGCTTATAAATAGAGAAGGTGAGGGGTCGGGTGCTTTTTCCGCACACTTGCCTTCCTTGCCTCCTCGCCTTTGTCTTCCCTGCCTCCTTCTCCCCGCCATTGCCTTAGGCGTCTCGCGAGCCGGAACTCTGCGCAAGCGAGAGAGAGAAAGAGAAGGGTGATAGGGAACGTACCTCGCACCCCTAAGCCCGAGCGCACCATCATCCCCGATCCCATGGCCAAGTCTAGCCTCGTCGGCGCCAATGACTGGCCCGCGTCCTCGGTGACCGCCTCGCGCCTGGCGGGCCTGGTGGAGAGCGGTCTCCTCCGGCCTATTACCTCGACAAAGCGGCCGGAGTGGGTGCTGCCATCGCCGGACCATGCTAAGCCCAACCCGCCGGAGGGGTACGTGGTGAGCTTCAAGATCTTCCACCGGGCGGGATTAGGCGCCCCGCCCAGCCACTTTCTGCGCGCGCTTCTCCATCACTACGGCGTGGAGCTCCAACACCTGACCCCCAATGGCGTCTTCCAGGCGGCGGTCTTCGCCGTGGTGTGCGAAGGCTACCTCGGGATGGAGCCCCACTAGGAGTTGTGGCTCCACCTCTTCAAGGCGGACATCTTCCATGCATCGGTCGGCAAGGGTACCCGCAGGATGGTCAGGGCCGGGTGTTGCTGCATCTCCGTCAAGCGGACGGAGTGCTGGATCCCGGGGAAGTTGACGTCGAGCCACTCCGGATGGCACTCCAGGTGGTTTCTACCTTCGGAACGACGACAACCTGTTCCCGGCGTACACCGGGAGGACGATCGATGCCCAGCCAGACCGGTGGAAGTACGGCGTCGTGACGAGAAAGCAACACTGCATCAACGGCCTGCTGGACGCGGTCAAGCGTCTGAAGGAGGAGGGACTCACGGCGGAGATCGCCACGTCGGCGTTCCACTGGCGGCGGGTCATGCCACTGATGGCTCGACCCCTCCGCATCGACGAGATGGGTCCGGGGGTCGACCTCTCGGGCTGTCGCCTCGCCGAAGACGATCTGGCCCCGGGTGGTCCGCCGGGTCCGCTGCTTCTTTGCGGGCTCGTTCCCCGTCAAGAACATCGCGAAGATCCCCATGAAACCGGACGAGGGCTTCTTTGCGCTGGTAAGGTCCTCTCCTCTTGTTAGAGTCCTCGTGCTCGCCTTTTCCGTCTCTTTTGCCTGCGTTCTGACTGCCTCGCGTTCCGCAGGGGAACGTCTCCTTCCGGCCCTCGCCCCCGCCGGTGAAGGAGGACCAGGCCGGGAAGCAGGCGAGGCGCCTTCATGCAGAGAAGTAGAAGGCGGACAAGGACAAAGCCAAGGAGGCCACGGCTAAGAGGTCCCGGGAGAAAGAGGCGAGGGAACAGCACCGGGCCCGATAGAGGCGGGAGGGCCTCCCTGAGGAGTTATCGCCCTCGGAAGAGGAGGACGAGGAGGACGAGGAGGTGAACTGGAGTGAGGAGGAACAGGCGGCCGTCGGAACCGGAGGAGGGGAGGGGTCGACCTCGAAGTCGGCCCCTACCGTCAAAGCTGAGCCATGGGGGGAGCGCCCCGTGTCTTCTCGGGAAGAAGTGCCGCAGCAGACGCGCGGGCAGTCATCGCGATCCCCGTCGGGGGGTCGATCGAGCGAGCCCCCGGCGTCTGCCGCGTCGAGCGCACGGGCGTCGGGCCCGTCGGCGCAAGAGGAGACCAGCAAGGGAACGACGGTGGCGCCGTTGGCCCCTGCCCAGGAGACGGTGCCGAGGGCCGCCTCGACCCCCGCCCCCCGGGCGGTGGTGTTCAAGAGTTCGACCAGCCGGGTCCCGAGGGGGTAAGTCGCCTTCGAGGGTGTTGTTCGAATTTTTCTCTTTGTTGATAATGACATGTGCTCATCGCTGCGCACGGGTTTCTTTCTCAGGTCGAAGCGCCCGCAGGGAGACGCGTCCTTCGCCCCCGCCAAGAAATTGAAGGTGGGGGCTGCCGTCGGGGCGGCCGCCGAGGCCGGTCCCGCTGCTCCGCCCTCTTCGACGCTCACCCCCGAGGCAGCACGGGCAGCCAAGGCCCGGGAGGCGATGGAGCGGGGGATGGCGCAGGGTGCCTTGGCATCCGCCCCACTGGCAGAGGAGACAGGCCCGTCCGCCCCGCCCGCGAGGGCCACCGAGGTAGTGGGGGTCGCCGAATCGACGATCGTGGCGCCTGCGCGGCCATTGGAAGGAGTCGCGCCCGTCGCCCCGGGGGCGCAGGGCTTTTGTCGGCGGCGGTTGCGGCCGAGGAGGTGGAGGTGGTCGGGTCCCAGGCCCCCGTGAACGAGGGGGAGGCTCCGGCTCAACCATCGCCGGGGCGGTGGCCCGAGGGCCTATCCTCGCTGGAGGCTCGACTCCGGCTCGAGCGCGAGAGCATGACTGCCGCCGCGTCCGAGGGCCCTTCGACGACGCCAGAGCTCGAGGCGGGGGGTCCGGTCGAGCCGCCTGAGGCGACACCCGCGCCGGCGCAGGACGGGATGCTGATGGAGTCCACCCCCGCTGAAGTGGACGAGATGGTGGCCGAGCTGGTGGGCTCGGCGGAGACGACCACCGTCGTGGTCCCTTGGGCAGTACCGGAGGTGGCTCGGCCTCCCCTCGAGGCTGGGGGGCCTTAGTCTCGAGGTAAGCCATACTTCGACTTACTCGAGACGCAGTGGGTTTGCATTGCTGGGTGCTAACTTTTTTTGAGTCTTTCACCGCGCAGGGCCGTTCTACTGGCCGGGGTTTCCTTCGCCTGGTGGCGACAGCTCGGCGGGGCCGTCGACGTCCTCACGGGGTGGCCCTGAGGACGGGACAGGACAGGCGGAAGAGCTCTCCCCCCTCTCTGCCTGGCGAGAGGAGGTCGAGCGGCGCGGGGGTCCCGCCGCCGTGCGCCAAGACATTACGCGGGGAGTCGAAGAGAGGATTGCCGCCCACAGCATGGCCTGGGGGTAGGAGGTTCTCGAGCTGGCGGACCCTCGAGACCCCGAGCGGCTCTTCCTCACGCTCGACGACTAGGCCGAGCTCCGATGGTGGGAGTACGTCGAGGAGTATCGGGCCTGGTTTGAGCACTCGGTACGCCGCGCCGCGGAGGTCGCCGCCATGGACATACGCCAGGGGATGGAGGTGGGTTTCGCTCTCCCCTAGATTGTACTTGGATTGTCTGATTGTTGTTTGCTGACGGTCTTCCCTTCTATCCTCGTCAGGCGCTGCGGGTGAGGTCTTACGAGAAGTCCCAGTACATCCTCCAGGTGCAGGAGCAACTCCCGACTCTTCGCGCCTTGCTGGATAGGGCGGAGGATGAGCTCGCCTGCGCGAGGGCTGAGGCAGCAGCCGTCTGGGAGGATGCCGAATCGAAGGTCGCCCATGCGAGGGCCGGCTACGAGGCCGTGCAGAAGGAAGCCTGGGCGGCCTTGCAGACGGCGCAGACGAGGCTCGACGTCGCCCTTCAGTCGACTGTCACAGTCGAGCGGGAACGGGAGGCTGCCCTCGAAGACAAGCGCAAGGCCGAGGAGGAGGCCGCCCGGCTGAAGGAGGAGCTGGCCCGGGCGACGGAGGGCATCCGAGGGCTCCGGGGAGACCTCAACGCCGTCTCCCGCGAGTGCGATGCGCTGGCCGCCTCGGAGGAGAAGGCTCGGACCCGCGCGACCTCCCTGGGCGTGGTGGCGATGAACCAGAAGAGGGCCCTCGATGACGCACGCAAAACCATCGAGGCCAAGGTCAGGGGTCAGTCCTCCGACCTTGTCGACGTCCGCCGCCAGCTCGAGGAGACCGAGCGGGCCTACTCCACCCTGGACGCTCATGCCCAAGGTGAGTGTTTCGAGAGTGTTGCAGAATCTGTCCTGCCTCGACCCTCTTTCTGCTCTTTTGGATTTTTACTGTGTTGCGTGCTTGTTTTGGCAGAGCTCGCGACGGATAATGCCCGCGCCCACAAGGACCTGAACAATCTTCAGGGCCTCCTCGGGAACGAGGCGAACCTCAACGCGAGGCTCGCGGACGTCATTAACACCTTCTGCGACGACGTCTCGGTCAAGCCGGAGCCGGAGGTTGAGGGCGACGCTCGAGGGGACTCCCTGCTGCGCCGCTTCTACTCCATGACGCAGGGGGTGACTGAGCACGTCCGTACCGCCCTGCATGTGGGCGTGAAGCGGGCCCTCGCGATCGTCAACTTGGTCTACAATGTGGACCTCAACCTCGTTGTCGATGGGTTTGCCACCGACCCGAGGCTGACCGACGAAGAGAACGATGCGAGGTGCCAGGAGTTGATGGATCTCGCGGAGGTACCCGGAGGCGAGCTGGCGAAGCTCTTCGAGCCCGAGGTGATCCCCTCGGTGGACGGAGATGGTGCCGAGTAGTCCTTGGCCTGTGACCCATATCTGGACAGGAAGGTCCATGTAATAGTTAGGCTTTTTGTACTGATACAATGCCGAGCCCCCGAGGGCTTCTTGTGTATAATGCATTTTGATCGAGATGCACATAGTTATTTTTGTTTTTCGAGCTCTCCCTGCTTTTCTTTGCCTGAGTCGACGCTTGTGAACTAAGTATTCAATGCACGCTCATATCCTGGAAGGGGGGGAGCGAGCGGGGATACCGTAGCCCTGGGCGTAGGTGAGTCCCTGGCTCGACGACACCCGCGACCCTTAGGGAGTTCGAGGCGCCTTTACTTAGTCACGAAGCGTATTCGAGGGAAAGAACGAGAGGGAAAGCCGAGTTTCGAAAAACGTTCGAGTTTTTCGGAGACTTAGGAGGGGGTGCCCCCCTGTTAGCCCCCGAGGGAGGCTCGAGTTTGCTGGGGCAAAGTCGAGGCTACCTTAGTGCTGTAGACGGGTGTGTCTAGTTATTTCTACTTCTCGAGCTCTCTCTGCTTTTCTTTGCCTGGGTCGACGCTTGTGAACTAAGTGTTCGACGCATGCTCGTATCCCTGGAAGGGGGTGGCGAGCGGGGATACCGTAGCCCTGGGGCGTGGGTGAGTCCCTGGCTCGACGGCACCCTCGACCCTTAGTGAGTTTGAGGCTCCTTTACTTAGTTATGAAGCGTACTCAAGGCAAAGGTCGAGAGGGAGAGCTAAGTTTTGAAAAAACATTCAAGTTTTTCGGGGACATGGGAGGGGGGTGCCCTCCTTGTTAGCCCCCGAGGGGAGCTCGATTTTGCCGGGGCAAGGTCGAGGCTACCTTCGGTTTTACAAACGAATGTGAAATGTGTTTCGAGAACATTTTATTCATTCGAAGATTTGTACATAAATGCGAAAATGTACAGGGCCCTGAGGCCTCAGGGATAGAAGCGACGTAGCTGTTCGATGTTCCATGCGTTGGTGAAGATCTCGCCCTTCTCATTCTTCAGCTTGTAGGTGCCAGGCTTCAGCACTTCTGCCATGATGAAGGGTCCCTCCCACGGTGGCGTCAACTTGTGACGCCCCTTGTTGCTTTATCGATGGCGCAGAACGAGATCGCCGACGTTGAGGTCCCTTTTGCGCACATTTTTGTTGTGGTAGCGCCGCAGCGTCTGCTGGTACTGTGCCGACTTGAAGAGGGCCATGTCACGGGCTTCCTTGAGCTGGTCGAGGGAGTCCTCTCAGGCTACCGTGTTGGATTGCTCGCTGTAGGCTTTCAGTCGAGGGATCCCGTACTCGAGGTCGGTGGGGAGGACGGCCTCGGACCCATAGACCAAGAAGAACGGAGAGAACCCCGTGGCTCGACTTGGTGTCGTTCGGAGACTCCATAGCACAGCGGGTAGCTCGTCGACCCATCTCCTTCCATGTTTGTTCAGCCGATCGAAGATCCTTAGCTTGAGGCCCTGCAAAACCATACCATTGGCACGCTCGGCCTGACCGTTAGTTTGAGGGTGGGCAACTGCGGACCAATTCACCCTGATGTGGTGCTAGTCACAGAAGTCCAGGAACCTTTGGCCGGTGAACTGCATGCCGTTGTCGGTGATGATGACGTTGGGGACCCCGAAGCAGTGGATGATGTCGGTGAAGAATAACACGGCTTGTCGAGACTGGATGTTGGCGATGGGTCGAGCCTCGATCCACTTCGAGAACTTGTCGATAGCCACGAGAAGGTGAGTGTGCCCACCCTTGGTCCTTTTCAGGGGGGCGACCATGTCGAGCCCCCATACTGCGAACGGCCAGGTTATGGGTATCATCTGAAGAGCTTGGGCGGGTAGGTGGGTCTTCCTGGCGTAGAATTGACAACCCCTGCAGGATCGGACGAGTTTGGTGGCGTCGTTGACGGCTGTCGGCCAGTAGAAACCCTGGCGAAAGGCACTTCCTACCAGTGTTCTCGGCGCCGCGTGGTGGCCACAAGCCCCCGAGTGTAGATCTTTCAGCAATGCCCTCCCCTCCTCGAGGGTGAGGCAGCGTTGAAGTACACCCGACGGGCTACGTCGATATAGCTCGCGGCCATCCCCGTACAAGACGTAGGTTTTGGCGCGTCGGGCTACACGACGGGCCTCCGTGCGGTTCTCTGGGAGTTCGCCCCGTGTCAGGTACTCGAGGTAGGGTGCGCGCCAATCCGTCGGACGAGTTGGCGCTATGACAGCCCCGTCGATCTCCATGACCTCTCCCCCGCTCGAGGGGGGATCGGTCGAGGGGGGTGGATTGACCCCTTGCTCGAGGTCAGGAGCCCCCGAGTCCAGGTCGACGGACGGCTTGTGAAGATCCCTCGAGAAGATATCAGGAGGGACCGTGCCTCGAGTAGACGTGATTTTGGCCAGCTCGTCGGCAGCTTCGTTGTACCGACGGGCGACGTGGTTGAGCTCGAGGCCGTAGAACTTGTCCTCGAGTTTTCGGACCTCCTTGCATTAGGCTTCCATCTTGGGGTCGTGGCAGCTCGAGTCTTTCATCACTTGGTCGATCACCAATTGGGACTCCCCTTGCACGTCGAGGCGTCGAACCCCGAGCTCGATGGCGATGCGCAGGCCGCTGACGAGGGCCTCGTATTCGGTGACGTTGTTTGAGGCGGGGAAGTGGAGGCGGATGACATAGCGCATATGGACCCCTGAGGGTGATATGAACAGCAATCCGGCGCCTGCTCCCGTCTTCATCAACGACCCGTCGAAGTACATGGTCCAGAGCTCGCTCTGAACCTGCAGTGGAGGTAGTTGGGTGTCGGTCCATTCTGCAACGAAATCTACTAGTACCTGAGATTTGATGGCCTTCCGAGGGGCGTAGGAGAGAGTCTCCCCATGAGCTCGGCCGACCACTTGGCGATCCTTCCAGACGCCTCCCGGTTCTGGATTATCTCTCCGAGGGGGAAAGATGAGACCACAGTAACCGGGTGGCCCAGGAAATAGTGTTTGAGCTTACGCCTAGTGAGGACGATCGCGTACAGCAACTTCTGGATGTGGGGGTACCTCGTCTTGGTCTCGGAAAGGACCTCGCTCACGAAGTAGACAAGCCTCTGAACCGGCAGGGCGTGTCCTTCCTCCTCCCTCTCAACTACTATGACCGCGCTGACTACCAGGGTAGTTGCTGCGACATAGAGCAAGAGGGGCTCGGCTGGACTTGGGGGTACCAAGACCGGGGGCGAGGTGAGCATGGCCTTGAGTCTCGAGAGCGATTCCTCGGCTTCGGTGGTCCACGCGAAGTGTTCCGTCTTCTTCAGGAGGCGGTAAAGGGGTAGGGCCTTCTCTCCGAGCCTCGAGATGAAGCGACTGAGGGCGGCGAGGCACCTAGTGACCCTTTGCACGCTCTTGAGGTCGTTGATCGGGCCCATCCTCGTGATGGCGGTTACGTTCTCGGGATTGGCCTCGATCCCGCGTTGGGAAACTATGTACCCTAAGAGCATGCCTCGGGGGACCCCGAAGACACACTTCTCAGGGTTCAGTTTTATGCGATTAGCCCTGAGGCACCCAAACATGATCTTGAGGTCTCCGACCAGGTTTCCGACTGTTCTGGACTTGACCACGATGTCATCGACGTAGGCCTCGACGGTCGGCCCTATGTGTTTCCCGAAGACGTGGAGCATGCATCGCTGGTAGGTGGCCCCGGCGTTTCGCAAGCCGAAGGGCATGGTGAGGTAGCAAAACATGCCGAAGGGAGTGATGAAGGAGGTCGCAAGCTGATCGGACTCCTTCATCTTTATTTGGTGGTAGCCAGAATACGCATCAAGGAAGCAGAGGGTTTCGCATCCCGAAGTGGAATCTGTTAGGAATATGCCCTAGAGCTAATCATGTAGATAATTATATTCCGATTGTATCCATAATTAATAAAGTGTTCTTTGAATATCCATTATAGACAACTAGTATTGATTGACGATTATGTGAATTGTTTGTGGAACTCAATTACCTGAATGGTTATTCTAAAAGTGTCCCTGGTCGGCATTCTTGTAATATTAGACCAGCACACTTGAATATTAGACCAGCACATGTATTAGTTGATGGCTATGTTTCACAAGTCATAGACATGGAGATGTCAAACTAATAATGTGGGCACATGTGAGACATGTAGGCTGGACTGACCCAACAAGAGAAAGTCTCTATTCATGTCATGTACGTTATGTCCTTAGACCTGAGATTGTGGTATGTACTCAAGATGTGAAACGATCTACTTAGGGACTATCAAGCGCTACTACCCGTTATTGGGTAGTTATAAAGGTGGTCGTTGGGTGGTCGGGAAACATGCTATGAGACATAGACAATCAAGATGGAATTTTCCCCTCTCTTCATGAGAGAGATATCACTGGATCACTCATGTGATTGGATCAACAAATGCATGGCCGTGCTTGGGTTAAGTGTTAACCCACGAGTTGAACCATATATCGAGTGGCAAAGGGAATAACTTGTACATGGTCATAGTGGTTCGTCTGATATGATCATAGCGTATGCATAGGAGTTGACACGCCTTGCTAGAGGCCGCTATCAACTATTGGTCGAGTAAGAGTACTTGGGCCATGTCTATGTATGCGTGAGCCCATAGGGTCGCACGCTTAAAGGGCTGGAAGCCTAATTCGGGTTGGACCTGAATTAGACTAGGTTCAGGGTTACTAATGGGCCTCCAACGTGGGAGCTCGTCAGGACGCCTATATAAGCAAGGGGTGGGCGCGGGGCGAGATTGATCCACGCCTTTTGGCAGCCGCCGTCGCCTCCACACGCTTGCGCCTTTTTGCTCCTCGTGGACCTAGCAGTCCGGAGGCGCAACGCTTCCTCCCTGTACGTGTGGGATTCCTCGGAGGTGCTGTATCTGGAGCACAAGGACGAACCGCGCGAAGGGAACGTTGAGACGGACGACCACGCAACTGCACTGCCTGCTGCGACGCGCACGACTACATCAAGTCGTCTTCCGCTGCACCTGCGCGTCTAGTGGTAATCCCGTAACCTATAACTAGCAGTAGATCCTGGTTTATGAGGTCGGAAAGTTTTGTTTTCCGGCTAGCGTAGCAACCTCGTAATCCAACAGAATCTACTATTTGATCGATACGTGGTAAAGGAAAAGGAACTTTGGGACACGCTTTATTTAGACTAGTGTAGTCTACACACATCCTATCCTTCCCATTCTTTTTCTTTACAAGCACGAGATTAGCTAACCACTCGGGATGATGCACCTCCTTGATGAATCCGGCCTTCAAAAGCTTGTTGACCTCCTCCTCGATGATCCTGCGCTTCTCCTCGTCGAAGCGGCGCAGGCGTTGCTTCACCGGTTTGGACCCGGCTCGGATGTCCAAGGAGTGCTCGGCGACCTCCCTCGGAATGCCCGGCATATCCGAGGGACTCCATGCGAACACGTCAGCATTCGCACGGAGAAAGTCGACGAGCACTGCTTCCTATTTGGGCTCGAGGGTGGCACTGATCATCAGCACCTTCCCATCCGCGAGGCCGGGGTCGAGCGGGACAGTCTTGGTGTCTTCCGCCGGCTTGAAGTTGCCAGCATGTCGCTTGGGGTCGGGGATCTCTCCGGACAAGTCATCGAGGGCTGATAGGATTGCCGAATCCTCGCGGGCCTCGGCTTTCTCCACGCACTCGACGTCGCAGTCGTATGCATGCTCGTAGGAGGTGTCGACGGTGATGACCCCCGAGGGCCCCGGCATCTTTAGCTTGAGGTAGGTGTAGTACGGGACCGCCATGAACTTGGCGTATCCCGGTCTACCGATGATGGCGTGGTAGGTGCCTCGCCATGCGAAAACCTCGAAGGTCAGCTCTTTCTTTCGGAAGTTCGAGGGGACACCGAAACAGACCGGTAGCTTGATGCGGCCGATCGGAAGCGCCTTCTTCCCCGGGACGATCCCGTGGAACCCCCCACGCTGGGCAGGAGCATGGTCCTCGGGATCCCCAGGAGGTCGAGGATCTCGGCGTAGATGATGTTGAGGCTGCTCCCCCATCCATGAGTACCTTCGTGAGGGGGGTGTTGAGGATGATCGGGGTGACGACAAGCGGGTAAGCCCCTGCATTGGGGATGTGCTCGGGGTGGTCGTCCTGATCGAAGGTGATCGGCGTATGGGACCAGTTGAGGTTCCCTGGATCCTGGGCTCGAACGGAAAAAACTTCTCGACGCTCCCTCTTGCACTGGCGCGTGGTGAGGCGAGTCGAGGGTCCCCCGTAGATCATGTAGCAGTCGTGGATTTCGGGGAAGCCTCCTTTTTTGACATCGCCCCTGACGTGGGCGTCACAGGGCGGGTCTTCTTTGCCGTCATCTCTCCTGAAGCCAGGAGGGACGAAGTGCTTTCGGAGCATGCGGCAGTCCTCGAGGCGGTGGTTGGCCGGCCCCATATGATAGGGGCAAGGCTCCTTCAGCATCTTATCGAAGACGCCCCCGTCGGGAGGGGGCCCTCGAGGCTTCTTCTTGTCTGCCGCAGCGACAAGGTCGTCGGGCTCATCGTCGTGCTCGACGTTGGGCTCGACGTTGCATCGGCCCGGTTGGTTCTTCTTCTTCTTATTCCGGCCGCCATTGCCATCGTTGTTCCCTCTGGGCCCATTGTTCCTCTTGGGCCCGTCGTTCGAGCCCCCAGGCTCATCCGCCTTGCCTTTCCCCTTCCCTTGGGGTATCTGGAAGAACGCACCAACGGCCTCTTCGCCAGCTGCGTAGTTGGCGACGACGTCCATGAGCTCGTTGGCGGTCTTGGGGGTGTTTCTCCCCAGCTCTCGCACCAACTCCTTGTAGGTTGTCCCGGCGATGAACGTCGTGATGACCTCGTGGTCGGAGATGTGGGTCAGTGCAGTGCGCTGCCTCGAGAATCGGCGAGTGAAGGCGCGGAGGGTCTCCCCTGGCTTCTGCTTGCAGCTGCGAAGGTCCCAGGGGTTGCCCGGTCGCTCGTAGGTGCCCTTGAAGTTTCCCTCGAAGATCCGGACCAGGTCGGGCCAGTCTTGGATCAAGTCCGGGGGTAGCTCTTCGAGCAACCTTCGAGCAATGTTGGAGAGGAACAGTGGGAGTTGCCGAATGATGACGTGGTCATTGTCGGCTCCACCCAGCTGGCATGCCAGCCTGAAGTCGGCAAGCCAGAGCTCTAGCTTGGTTTCGCTGTTGTACTTGATCAGGCTGGTGGGTGGACGAAAACGGACGGGCATGGAGGCCCGCCGGATGGTTCTACCGAAGACTCGGGGCCCCGGCTGCTCCGGAGATCGACATCGGTCTTCGTCGCTGTCGTAGCGCCCACCCCTGTGAGCGCTGTAGCCTCGAGCCTCGGTGTCGCCGTACCGACGTCGATTGTTCACCCGAGGGGGTCGATCGTCGACGAGGCGTTCCTGAACTGGTCGTCGCTCGACTTGGCCCTGGGGCGCCTTGTTCTGGTGGACGGACACCTCTCGATTTTGTCGGGGGGGGGCACTGCTTGTCGCTCAGAGGCAGCCCCTCGACGCCTCGAGGCTGAGCTCTCCGCCTGCTGCACGGCCGCAGTTTGGAGAAGCACCTGGATTTCGTCCCTGATACGCCGTGCTTGGGGGGTCGATGGCGCCGGCATGTCGCGGAGCAGCATCGCGGCCGCTACGACATTCTGGCTGGCGCGGTTGAACACTCGGGGTTCGACGGCCCCCTCCTCGACGATCTGCCGGTGGACTTCCCGGGCCCGCTCGCGAGCTCCTCCACCCTGAGGACGCCCTCGATCCCGCTCGAGGGCGTGCTCCAGCTGCTGAAGACGCAGGCGCTCCTCCTCGAGCTTGCTGAGAAGCTCTCGGACCTGCGCAATCTGGACGTCTGGGGGTGGATCGGCTCTATCAGGACTTGGGGGGTTGGCATCTCGAGCTGGTGTAGCGTTGGCCCCTCCTCCTTCTTCGGTGGCCGCGGTGTCGTCGATGTCGTCCTGCGGGTCGGCCTGTTTGTCGAGGTGGAAGCACTCCCGGGTGGAGTCATAACTCTCGTCGGGAGAGTCCGAGTCGGGGTCGGCATGGTAGAAGTGAGGGAAGGACCCCCTGTGCTCCTCCGCCAGGCGATGCCGCAATGTGCCCCATGTATGGGGTAGTCCTGGCTCGCCCGGTGAAGAGGTGGTGATGGGAACGGTCATCGCACGCGACGGAGTCCCTGGAGTCCCGCCACGTGTCTGTATCTGCAATCCTGCGAGGGCGGAAGAGAGCCCTGCACTGTCGTGGTGCCCGTGCGGGATTGTGTCACGCGGTGGTGGTGGGGTCGAGTGTGTCGGAGAGGCGACGGAGACCCCTAGGGACGACGGCGTCGTAGACCCAAAGTCCCATTCGGAGGGGCGCCCGCCCTCGGCCCACAAGCATGGGTCAGACGGATTCCCAGGAGGAGGGACTGTATCGCCAGCTGGGGCCGGGGAAACGACATCCAGCACCTCAGAATCTGTACGACGACGAGCGCGTCGGAGCCGCTCAATCCTCCTCCTGATCGCATGCTAGAGGCGCAAGCAGAGGAGCCGTCGCCTGACCCTTGCTGGCCCCGGCATACCGGAGCTGCTGATGTCCAGGCCACGAATCGAGGGGAAGACTATGAAGTCGCCCTGGTCCGTGGATACGAACCCTAGGCTACCGAACCAGACGAAGTCGGTGAATGGAAATGGTGGGATGGTGGAGTCCATCTGAGAGAGTAGTTCGGAGTAGATCGACACACAATTCCCCCTACCTGGTGCGCCAACTGTCGGTGTTATGACCCGGGGGTCAAGACCACCAATGAGTAAATTTGTATATTGCGTGCTCCCTCTCTCAGACGTGATGCAAGATGGACACAAGGTTTATCCTGGTTCGGGCAAAGAAGGCCCTACTCTCCATCGGCAGATCCCTTTAATCCGCACCTTCCTTCTTTGGGCCATCGGTAACCTTCAGCTGCCCCCAAGCGCTAAGTTACGCCCATCGGCATTGGCAACACTTTTCCCGATTGGTAGCATCCCCTCGTCGGCAATCGGCAATAAACCCTTGTCGGCAATCGGCAACTATCTTCCATTGGCAATCGGCAACGAGCCCTTATCGGCAAACGGCAACGAGTCTTTATCGGCAATCAGCAGAGTCTTCATCGGCAATGAGCAATAGCAGCTCATCAGCAATCGGTAAGACCACCAATAAACCCTTTGTCGGCAAAGACCATCCAGCTCCCATCGGCAACATACTTGGCCTTCTGTAGCACTCTCCCATCAGCCATATCAACTCATACTTTACCGATGCCGATGGAGATGCCGATGGAGAATAGTCACCAACCAGTCAAGCCTCAGCCCATTTGACACGTGTCGAAAAACGGTGTCAACATTTGCTTAGTTGCGCCGAGCCGTTGCCCATGTGCTTTTGTTTTGGCATCTGTAAGTGGTTTTGTCTTAAGGTGTTTGAGGGTGTTTCAATTGGTATCGTTTTGCTTCTGACAAGTGACCCCATTTTTCCTTTAGTAGCTTTTTGGTCATTTGGAGAGCTTTACCTTGTGGCTCAAATCTGAAATGCACTTGTGTAGACAATGCACTCATCAAGGGGAGATTGCGAAAACATGGTGGATAAGTACCCATGTATGTTCAGTTTTGATGATGAGTGATTGACCAACACGTGAGTGTTTCAGTTTGAGTGGCTTAACCTAACCTCTGCGAAAGCTGAAACATGTGCTTGTCTATCAGCTTGTGGTGTGCAGGTGCTATGCCTAGTGACAGTGGTCAATGGTGTGGAGAAGGTCGAGTAGAGGCTTGCCATGCCGATGCACTGAGAGTGGTGAAGGGCGGAAGCGAGGCTCGGACTGGGACCATGGGCGCTGGCGGACTAGCTATGGTGGCTAGTACTTGGCACTGGCGACTGCGAGAAGACATGGAGGTAAACCGAGTCGACCGAGTCAATACGGTGGACGCGCGAGTCGAGTGGAGGCTCAGGGGACTCGGAGTCCGACCGGGCGAAGACAAGGTGGTTCGTACCGAGTGGTTTGGTGGTTTGGGCCTCAAAACCATCCACGTCGGTTACCGAGTTTGGGCCGCAAAACTCGGGGTTCGGTAGTTGAGCCCAAAGCTACCGGTGGTGGGTTTCCTGGGTTTGGGCCTCAAAACCTAGGCGAAGCTTCTGAGGAAGCGGGGATGGCACGTGGCGGAATCTTGGAGGTTGCGTCGAGGCGACGGCAACTCCTGGCAGGAAGCGGGGCCGTCCATTCAAATGATTCGCTGAGAGTTACCGACTTGGATTACAATGTCTTAGGGCTAGGTAATTCGGTCTTGTATCTAGGGGGGTCTTTGGGAAATAGCCAAAGCCTCGTTAAATAGAGGATGAAGGGGTATCCTCATCCCATCTCTAGAACCCTAATCATTTGCCCCAACTCTCTCTCTACCCTCTCTCTAGTTCATGAGTTTCCTAGGTTGATTTCACCAACCTCTATAAGAACTCGAATCTTTTGGTGGAAATCGGAGGCCCGACTCTCCGAGTGCCATCGCACGGTTAGTTTCTTGATCGAGTCTCCCCGGTTGCTTGTGTTCTTCGCATTTTGCTTTTGCTCCCCTTTTTTCCCGAGTTGATTTGTCTTTGTTGAGAGTAGCTTTGGAAAATCCACTTGAACCAAGTTGTTCGGACTCGTGAGGAGCATCTTTGCACTGATGGAATTCACCTCAAACCTCACGAGTGCGTAGATCGGGCGATTTCTTTGCGGCGTTCTTCGTTTTGCCTTTTCTCCCCCCAAATCCGAGTGTTCCCGTTTATCCTCTCCAAATTGAGCGATGATTTCTTCGGGATAGCTCCCCAGCTGCACAAGGGTCATGCCTACAAAATTTGGTTGCAGTTGGAGTTTATTTGGTTGAGTTTTGGGAAGATTTGGAGGAGAGAAAATGATTTTCGGGTTCACTGTGCAGTTTTCGTGGGCGTCAGACGCTCCCGACGAACGCTGAAAATCACCTCGTCGGACGCGGCCTTTCCCCTAGCCAAGCGTCCGTTGCCTGGGGCTGTTTCGGGCTGTTTTTTTGAGCGTTGGACGCTGGCTTCGGACTCGCGTCCGTCGCCCGTCGGACTCAGTCCGTCGCCCAGTGTCCGTCGGCCTTCCAGCAAGGTTTTCAGGATTTTCTTCGCGACTATTTTGGCCGTTTCTCCCTCGTCCGTACTCCGAATTGAGTTCCGTTTGTTGCGTTGGTTTTGTAATCACGCAGGGAACTTGATGAAGCACTTGTGAGACCAGTTCTCATAAGTATTTTTGGGTTTTCTCTCTTCTCTTTTCTCTAGGGTTTGAGAGCCACACTATCGGTTTCTCGGTTAGAGTTTTTTGTTTTCAGAAGATCCGCTGTACCTCTTGGTCATCACCAAAGGTATACACCCTCTCTAGGGTCGTGATCTTGCTGCTGGAGTAAGCTTGCTTGTTGGGGTTGTTTTTGGGAAGAGTGGCCCGAATATTTTGAGAGAAATTTGAGGCTCACATTCACCCCCCTCTGGTCGCCGTTCTCGGTCCTTCACAGATGTACACGAGGTGGTCGGCGGCGGTGGTCGTCACCTGGTGGATGTCGGCGGTGGGCGTCACCTCGTGGCTGTCACCCTCGTCCACGACGACGACCCAAAACCCGACGGGGTTAGGGTTAGGTTCGGGCGAGAAAGAGGTGGATGGGGCGAGATAGTTGCATGGGGCGATGAGAGAGAAGTGGATGCGGCGATTGATGGCGGCGACGACATAGCTCGCAGGCGAGGAAGCGGCTCGGCGACGATGGTTCAGTTCCTGTGGTGGCGGCCAGGGTTGGGGAAATGTGTGCGTGGGGGTTGCAGGGTGTTGGGGCAAGAGAGGACGACTGGCTGGGGGACGAGGGAGTGGGGGCTAATGGCTAAATTAGGGGTAATCAGTTTTAGGCCACTCAGTTTTTTGGCGTCATTTTTTCCCTCCATGACGCGCTAATTTTATCCTAACTATGGTAACAAATTGTTTTTGTCTAGTTATATTTTTTGTGTTTATAATTTCTTTATTTCTCTGGAAATATTTTTTGCTATATTTTTTGTTAGTATAATATTAAGAATGTGCATGGCTATTTTATTAAAAATATTTGATTTCGACAAATTAAACTATACATTTTGTAGAAGCAAACACATCTTCAACATAGTTATAAGGACTAACATCGTGCCCGTATGTTGCTACGGGATAACAAAATTTTTATACTAAGAAGTTGCACGGGCACGATGCCAGTTAATAATAAGGCACATCAGGATGCGAGTGCGAGTGCGTCGGCGGCTTCGCCGTCGGCACCCACGCCCTGGTGAAGAGCGACAGCGAGAGGCTGTAGAGCTTGGTGCCGTTGGCGATGGGCGCGTCGAGGCCGCCGCGGTCGGACCACGACCCCGACGCGGCCTGCAGGCCGTCGAAGCACGTCTGCTGGTTGGTCGGGATCGCCGACAGCGGCGTGTGGACGTCGTTGGCCTGCGTGTCCAGGAGGGTGTCCGTCGTCTTGATCGTCGCGCCGGTGGCCGAGAGGAAGGCCACGTTCAGCTCGTCCATCAGCTGGCAGTCCCGCAACGCTCCGATGACGCTCGAGGAGAGGTGCCGGTGGCGCGCGAGGTAGTGGTCCACGAGGGCGGCGAACTTGCGCGCACCCGCCAGGGACTCGGCGACCGAGAAGCGGTCGTACGTGTAGAGGTCCCCGTTGTCGCGCGGCGGGAGGACGGACCGGCAGAAGCTCGGGTCCGTAGTGGCGTTGCATGCGGCCGACGGTGACACCGGCGTGGACGGCGTCTCGTCGGAGGATATCACGTGCCTGCTCTGGTTAAAGCGAGCGAGGGATTTGACTTGCCGTGACGTTTGTCGATTTCGTTGTATTTTTTTCTTTCCTTTGCTCGCATCCCTGATTTATGTCCGTCAAATCTCAGAGCGGCAACCTTTTTTCTTTCCTTTTCTCACTTCCGTGTAATTTGTGTCCGTGCGTTTTTCTTTCCTTTTCTATCGCGCGGTGGGGGGGGAGACGGCAGACCCAATGGGGGGACGACAGACCCAACCACGAAACCAAAGTCTTACTTTTATTCTTTTTAGTTATATATAAGTAGGAGATATATGTTAGCCATGTATGTCTTTCGAAGGATATGTGTGACCACTTTCTTAGAATTAGTTAAAAAAATTTTGTCAAAATTATACACTAAAGTGAGGTGTCCATGAAAGTGTAGAATTTTTTGGCTAGCTTATGGTATTTTAACATTTATCCTTCACTAATCCAATAAAAAATTACTATAACAAGTAAACTTAGTCAAAAATTTACATAGATGCACACAACATCATAGTTTGGTTCCATAAACATCTCATAAAATATTCAAATGATTTTGACAAGATGGTACTACACATCTTGTATAAGCATGAACAACTCTTACTTAGACACAAGGTACCTTAAAGCTTTTATCCTTTAAGTCATTCGTTAAATTAGTCTAATAATAGATAAAAATGCAATAAGATGTTTTAAAATCTATGATATAAATCTTTAAGCAATAATATAGTACTTATTAAGTCAAAATCTGCAAAAATATAAATAAATATACACAAATATAGAAAAGTAAAAAAAAACCGTGGGAAAACAAGGAGCTCAGGGACAAAATCAAAGAGCCTAACCAATGCGCCATTCAAGTAATTGCATTAGTTCACATGCGCTGTCTTAACTCTTTCCAACTGCCGGAGAGCTGTGCCGCGGCCGTCCTCCCTTTGAGTTTCCACTACTGTAAATTATGTTCTGAATAGCTGCAGAAAAACATGGAGCCTGAGCAAAAACAAGTGCGGATGGTGAAGCAGATGGTGAAGGAGAACAAAAGCAATGAGATCTTTGATCCTACTCTAACAAACACAAAGTCAGGGAAGCTGAGCTGTACCAGTATCTGAAGATTGCTCGAGAGTGCTTGGAGGACCGGCCGAACCAAAGACCAACCATGATACAGGTCATGGAAATGTTCAAAGAGCTGCAGCTTGACTCTGACAGTGACTTCCTCCATGGATGCTCGATCACCTCATCGACGATAGATGAATCAGCAGAGAAATCAACGTAATGTTTTTCCTTTTCCCGATGACCCTGCCAGATTTTGATTCTCTGGAGGGATACAATACAACAGAAGCTAGCTCAATCATTTTATTTTAGATCCTTGCCACCTTGGTAGGCCTCCTCCCCTTCCAATTTAGGGCGCGTTTAGATCCAAAAATTTTTGGTTTTTGACTACTGTAGCACTTTCGTTGTTATTTAGTAAAAATTGTCCAATTATGGACTAATTAGGTTCGAAAGTTTCATCTCGCAATTTCTCGATCAACTGTGTAATTAGTTTTTTTTTCGTCTACGTTTAGTACTCCATGCATGTGCCGATGTGACGGGGAATCTTGAAAATTTTTGGTTTTTGGGTGGAATCTAAACGGGGCCTTAGTAGGAAAAGTTGTGATTTTGGTTCCTGTCACTCACTGTAAATAGCACGCGAACAGGGACGATTGGTAGGGTAAGGGTGCAATTGCAGAAAAGTCGTTCTCTCCTGTTGGAGAGACCGGCGTGTATTTTGGAAATCTTGTCAAAGCGATCTGTATAGGTTGTATGAACTCGATGGAGTAAATAAAAAAATAAATATCCTATTATTACTACAAATAGAAAAACGTGCGATGCAAAGAAACAAACGTACTAGCGTTCCCGTGGTAAAGCCTGCTACCCCTTAAGCGGTAGGTTGCGGGTTCGATTCCCCTAGTGGGCGATTAATTTTGCAAAAACTGGAGGGCCAGGCCATGGGCCACGTGTTTGCCGCCAAACACGCCGACGTCATCGACGTGGGACCACAACGCCACGTCATCTTGTATGACATGATTCAATTACCATATTGTAAGTTTACAAATAAAAACAATATATGCATATAGTAGGTCACGGGTTTGAAGCGATCTATTTTTTAGATGGCTGGCGCAATGTCCGCGAGGTGGTACATGAGGCAATTAATGACGATTTAGATGGGTCTAGATGGCGCCATGTCCTCGAGGTGGTACAGGAGGCAATCAATGAGGATTTAGTTTAGTTATTGTATGACGATTTTCTTGTTTTTGTCATTATTCTTCGTGCCAAAGCACCGTCGCTTGTGACTAATGGCGAACCTGCACATTTCGTCATTGAATGCTCTCATTCAGTGATGAAATTATTAATCGTTACGAGTGAATCGTCATTGATTACCACATTTGTAGTAGTGATATACAAGGAAAGAACCAAGAAATAACATGACAAGAGAATCAAGGTCAAGGAATTCAACCCAGGAGACAAGGTCCTGTTATTCAACTCAAGGTTCAAACTCTGTGGTCACGGAAAACCGAAAGCAAATGGGAAGGGCCATACCTCGTCGTCAACACCGCGACTCATGGAGCAATCACACTATAGGACGACGACGGCAAAATCTTTAAGGTAAATGGCCAACGTCTTAAAGTTTTTCATGAGCATGAAACTCCGGAATAAGAAATTGATATGATAGATTTTGTTCTGAATCCAAATTAGAACTAAGATCTACATGTTTTAATTTTCTTTATCAAATTGCAAGTTTGACCCTAGAAGTAGCCTAGATTTAGCCTTGACTCCACCCTCAAAAAAGGTTGGCCCATTTGGCCTCTAAAGGCAGTCGGCCGACCGTTGTTTTGGGCCAATCAGCCCGAAACTTCACGACCTGACTCGCCTGACCCAAAAAAGTTCAAAACCTGGCTCGGTCGGACAATACACTACGTGAAAAAAGATTTTGTGCAGCGGGCAAAATTGATTTTTTGCAACGGGCAAACACGTCCGCTGTGATGCTAAGGTCACGGTAAATCGTGGCCTTCTCGCGGCGGGCACGTTTGTCCGCTGCAGAAAATAGATTTACCGCCGCAGGCACGTTAGAACGCCCACTGCGGTAAATAGATTTATCGCAGCGGGCCCGTTAGAACAACCGGTGCGGTAAATAGTTCCAAAAAAACAAAAAACCCATATGGGCCGCAGATCTGGGCCCTGATCCCGCCGCCGACGAAACCCTAGCGCCGCCGCGAGCCCATCCGCCGATGCTCCGTCGTGCTTCGCGCGTATGCCGCCGCAGCCTCCGCGTCCCCGCGTGTCCACCCGTGCGTCCGCTGCCACGGCCTCCGCGTCCCCGCATGTCCACCCGCGCGTCTGCCGCCGTCGCGTTCGCCGTCGCCTCGCGCGGTCCCGCGCGACCGCCGCCATGGCCCCCGCGTCCCCGCGTGTCCACCCACGTTGTCGCCTCGCGAGGCCGCCGCCGCGTCCCCGCGCGTCCACTCGCGCTGTCGCCTCGCGCGGCCGGCGCGTCCCTGCGCGTCCGCTGCCGCGGCCATGCATGCCACCGCGCCGAGCTCTGCACCGCCGGGGCCACGCGCGCCGCCGACCGCGCGACCCGCGCCGCTCGTACCTGAGGACTTCACGCCGGTGAGGGAGACAGAGGGATTGGGAGAGGGAGAGAGAGGGAGTGGGAGAGGGAGAGAGAGGAAGGGAGTGGGTTAAGCTGAAGGCGGGTCGCGAGGTGGGGAGAGGGAGGTGGGTCGGCGAGGTGGGGAGAGGTCGGCGCCTGGGGATGGTAGGGATGGGAGTGGTAACGACTCAAACCCTAAGTGCTATATTTATACCATAGCCCACTATGGGCCCCACCCTGGGCCTATTGGGCCTCGGCCTTTACCGTGGCGGGCCTTATATGATGCCCGCTGCGGTAAATTGATTTACCGCAGCGGGCACATTAAGACGTCCGCTGGCGGGCCTTATAGATATTTACCGCAGCGGATGGCTTAATGTGCCCGCTGCGGTAAATCAATTTACCGCAGCGGGCAAAAATGCCCGCCACGGAAAGTCTATGATTTTTCGTAGCGGGCAAAAAACAGTCCGCCACGAAGGGCTTTTAGGCAATGTTGCGCAAAATCAATTTTGATGTAGTGATAACTTTCAAAAAGCGGTCGGCCAACCGTGGTTCACACTCGTTCAAAGTTCCCATCGCACAGGAACGTTGGGCCAACGTTCCCCTTCGGTTTCATCGCGATCCGAGCGAGAACGAAGGCACAGAACGTTGGTTCTCTCCTTCTTAACCCCCTCTCCTTCTTCTTCCTCCTCTCACCTTGCTCTTCTTCACAACCGGCAGCACCAGCACCACTCCTTGCACTTTTTCACACCCACCTTGATCACCACCATGGCTTCACCAAGAAACAATGGCAAGATGCCAGTCGTTCCCGTCGATGGAAGCCCCTCCAATGCCCAAGACCTCATCAACATCGATGCCATGGCCATCGGGGTCCTCGACGACGCTCCTCTTTCCATGGCACCGCCGCCTGCCCAGCCGAGCACCCCTAATGGGGGTCGCCCGACCGCCTCATGGAAGTCGGAGCGGATGCGGGACATCGCCCGATCGATGTCCCCTCGCCGCAACCTGAACAAGCCCGCGACGCGTTCAGTAACTCTCAAAAGGCCGACCACCGACCAATTGGGGGGTGAAGAAGGCCATCGCTTCGCCCACCGACGGCGACACGAGCACGGGCTACACCCACTCGTACTCACCATCGACACCGCCATGGATGCGCCTTCAAAGGGCTCATGGTGAACCGAGGATAGGCAAGGTGCTCATCCCTCCTCTCACCTTCGAGGAGCGAAGGGAGACACGCAACTCCCTTGAGACGGAGGAATCTTGCAAGTCGGTCCGACGGACTAGCAACCCGCCATCCATCTCCGGCCCTCCAGGCCAGTTCCAGGAAGAAGATGAAGGAGACGTGGAGAAGTTGTTGCGCATAGTCGCTAGGCTTAGAGAAAGCAACAATAACCTAGCAGAGAGGGCAGCAGAGGAGAGAATGGAGCGCTTGGATCTAGAGGACAACTTTAATGATCTTCGCATTAGCACTAGTGCGAAGATCAAGTGCTTGGCCCAAGCAATCAAGAGAGAGGATCTCTTTTCCCCTCCGTCTCCATAGATCACTAGTCAACTAATAAGATAGGCACTTAGATTTATTTTCCAATCATTTTCCCTTCATCAATGTAACTTGTGCCTAAGAAGTTTTGAATTGAGTAAAAAGTTTGGTTTTGCTGGTATTTTGCCCAGCAAAACCCTAGCGTTTGATCTATGTCTGTCACTGATTTCAGCATGCCCTGAAACAAGTATGGGGAGGTCGATTGACACTCCAACTTGTCAAACCATCAGTTCAACCACTAAACGATGTTGTACGCACTCATGACATGTTCCACAAAAAAAGTTGGACCGAAATGACCACTTTTGCGCATCGGCCGATGCACTTTGGAGGCCAAAATTGAGAACGGACAGAGTAAATCAACATTCTGAGGTAAGGAATTCTGTTGCAGAGATCGAAGTGGCCAACGACCCCAAGGGGCGGTCGGCCGACCGTGCTTATAGGGCCCGGGCCTACCATCCAGCATCCACTCAACTTCAAACGTCTATTCTGACTAGTTTGCCACATCTCTCCTTTTTCCCTCTATGCTTTTCAATTGTTTACTCTTTTTACTTTCTAAAATAAAAATGAAATAAAAATAATTTCTTCATTGAATTCATCACTTAGTTTAATTTCCTTTTAATATTGAATAAAACAAGAAGATCGCATCTAGAATTAAAATTTTGAAAAGTGACATGATGTGTGACGTTTAAAGGGCAAAAGCGTCATAAAGATAAATTCTTGCTTTTTGCATATGCTAGCGGGAAAATACTTTGATAGGAAGATCATATGGACTAAGTTGTTGATTAATGTGATATAGTCTCGGCTCATGATTCATACCCTTTCTATTTAAAGTTCTTGGAGATTAATTTTTGAAAATGGCATAAAACCATAATGTCACTACTCCTATATAGTGAGAAAACTCCTACCAAAACCATAAATACTTATGCAAGTCCAAAACCTTCCTCATATGCTTCTTGTAATTACTTTGAGTTTGGTCAAACCTTGTGACCCTTGTTGAGAATTATGTCATAGTTCAAAGATCAAGATCACGTGCACGCCACATATTTTCGCTGCTTCTACACTGGAAGTACGCAAAAACATGCCTTTCATTTACATGATCCATGTTCATCCAATAAATACTCTAAAAATAAATGATATGATCTCTTCCAAAATTCTTCAAAAAGAGATATGGCTATCATAAATGAAGAATGATGATGAGTCATGTCTCAAGTAATCCTAAAGTTAGAGAGATCATATACATAGTTAAGGAGTACATGTTAGTCCAAAACCACTGTCCACACACATGCACATCTTGATCTATAATTATGACGTTCTTCTCCTTGGATCGTTGTTTTGGCTTTACAATATAAGTGATGCAAGATTGCTACTTTGTTTACACCTACCTAAGCTCCAGCTAAGCCATTTAGAAATAGGAGATCCCAAAAAAGGGGAAACCTCTTTATCCCTTTTTGGTAAGGAATCTTTCCCTTTGAGGGGAATTTGAGGAGTAAGTTGTTTTTTGGGAGATTTTTTTTGAAAATTTATCAAAAAACCCCAAGTACAAAAATATGATTTGGGAGGTTTGATTTGCATTGAAGTTTTTTTTCCTTTTTTCCCAATTTTCTAAAGGGGAATATATTTTAAACCCAATTCCCAAATATCCATTGGTTTATGAAAAATGTCTTGAGTGAACCTTTATGTTTGGGTTTATACTTTGAAATGCTTATTTTTGTTATTTTTTAAAACCTTTACTCGAGACGAGCAAAGAGGGAAAGTATGGGGGATCTTGTTGGGGGTTAAATATGAGCTATTTTATCCCCAAAAAAAAAAACCCCAAAAAGGGGGGAAAAAAAAAAAATTTTAAAAAAATTTTCCCCTTTTCCCTTTTTTGGGGGGAAAGACAAAGGGGGGTTTTGGGAGCTGTGGGCCCCTTTTGGGGGGGCCCCAATTTTGGGGGCCCCCCCCAACCCCCCCAAAAAAAAAAGCAACCCCTTCCCCCGGGGGGTTTTTCCCCCCTTTTTTTTTAAAAAAACCCCCCCCCCTTAAAAAAAAACCCCAAAAAAAAAATTTTTGAAAAGGGAAAAAAAAGGGGAAAAAACCCCAAAAAGGGGGGGGGGGATTTTTTTTTAAAAAATGGAAAAACCCCCCCAAAAATTTAATTTCCCCTTTTTTTATTTTATTTTAAAGGGGGAAAAGGGGGGTTTTTTTTTTTTTGGGGGGGGGAAAAAAAGGGGGAAAAAAAAGGTTGGGGTTAAAAAAAAAAAAATTTTTTTTTTCCGGCCCCCTTTTTAAAAAAGGGGGAAAAAAAAACCAAAACCCGGGGCCCCCCCAAAAAAGGGTTTTTTTTTTTAAAAAAAAGGGGGGGAAAAAAAAAATTTTTTCCCCCCCGGGGCCCCCAATTGGGGGGTTTTAAAAAGGGGGTTTTTTGGGGGGGTTTGGGTTTTTTTTTTTTTTTTCCCAATTTTAAAAATTTTTGGGGGGGGTTTTTTTTTTTGGGGGGGAAACCAAAAAAAGGGGGGGGGGGGGGGCCCTTTTGGGGAGTTTTTGGGGGTTTTTTTTGGGGGCTTAAAGGCCCAAAGGGGTTCCCCCCCCAAGGGGGGGGTGGGGGGGGGGGGGTTTGGGGGGGGGGTTGGGGGGGGGGGGGGGGGTTTTTTTTTGGGGGGGGGGGGGGGGGGGGGGGGGGGGGAAAGGGGGGGGGGGGGGGGGGGGGGGGTTTTTGGGGGGGGGGGGGGGGGTTTTTTTTTGGGGGGGGGGGGGGGGGGGGGGGGGGGGGGGGGGGGGGGGAAAAAAAAGGGGGGGGGGGGGGGGGGGGGGGGGTTTTGGGGGGGGGGGGGGGGGGAAATTTGGGGGGGGGGGGTTTTGGGGGGGGGGGTTTTTTTGGGGGGGGGGGGTTTTGGGGGGGAGGGGGGGGGGGGGGGGGGGGGGGGGTTTGGGGGGGGGGGGGGGGGGGGGAGGGGGGGGGGGGGGGGGGGGGGGGGGGGGGGGGGGGGGGGGGGGGGGGGGGGGGGGGGGGGGGGGGGGGGGGGGGGGGGGGGGGGGGGGGGGGGGG